>CAVLJG010000005.1:75838980-76301182 GCA_963669975.1 Acanthoscelides obtectus
AGCTTACCTGGACTTGTTATGAACTTCTTGGCTCACAGTAATTCCTGCTCATCAGTGCGTTTGCCCAATCGTCGAGGGGTGAGTTTTCGGGACGAGGTTTAGGATAAAAGAGTGGTAATGGTTAAAGATTTTGCTAGAAGTGATGAGTGAAGAACTGTGTTCCTGATTACTAATAAAGGATTCGCTCCCCGAGAAATTATCTGGACGAAAGATCCAGAAGTATTGCCGTCTTCTAAGACCAGGTTAACTTTGTGATGAAACTTTCAATGATATGAAGAACCCAGAAAAAATATTTTGCAATTAAATTGAAATGGAACATCGAACTAAGTTTTTATTTTGATAGACCTTATACTCTGGATAGAGTAAAGTTGTTCAGCTTGCGTTCGTTGTCCAACCATGCCAAATAGCACAAAACAGATGTACATAGTTTTCCGTATGCGGTTGGACCAACAAAAGCTATATTACCAGTGACGACCGTATGTCTGACCTTACGCAAGCAAACGTCCGCAACGAAAGGCCGATAGCATAAATGTATGTGTGAGGGAGATGAGTGTATACGGTGATGCTGGTAGCATACACTATAGATTAACTATAGACAAGAAAACCGTCAATGTGCTAATTTTCAATAGGTCTTCATGGCAGAAGCCATCTATTGCGCTTGATAATTCTGAATTAATACAGAAAACTGACACAAAATATGTGCGCAGAATGAAGTGCCAAAACAATCAACAAATGGCAGGTAGGTTGTAAAAAGGGAGGGATTTTTTAATATATATATATACATATATATATATATATACAGGAGGTATTAATGAAGTACCATGGCTAAAGTTATTTAATTTCATGAGTATTTAAGAAAAGAAGTTCATATAAAGATGTGTTCGAAAAGACATCGTTTTTAAGATACAGAGTGGCAAAATGTATTTGCAACTCCTCTTTTTCCAACAAAATCCAGCCTTCAGACAAATTTGCTAAAATTTATTAATATTCAGATAGTACTGATGTACCGCCTAGTACTTTGAAAAGTTTAATAAGAAAAAACGTGCTAGTAAAAAACAAAAAGTTGAGATCAGATGTAAATTCTTAGATGTATAATAAGGTGTTTTCCTTTAACGATTGTACTTGAATTTTTTTAATTAAAGTAATCAAAAAGTTATGACGATTATTTTGAAAAGATAAAACAGGAAATAAAACAGAAAGCATTGACTAATTATGTCTGGAAAACGGAGTAATTCCGGAAAAACATTTACATAAACTTTTTTTAAACTACCCAAGACCTCACCCCTTGGATTTTGGCTAGATACATTATTAACACCCTATGTAGAGCTTCTACTTCCCAATAGGAAGACTATATTTTTTTGGTTAAATTGATTTTCTGAAAGTCTTGTCATGATCTGAGACTGCTTTTAAAACAGCAAGAAGAAAATACTAAATTAGTGGTTACACATAGTCAGCCGAAAAGTAAAGTCCATTCGTTAGGCATATGTGGTTTTGATTACTTATTGAACAGACAAAGCACATATTATTGTTGCATAGGCAATTATTAGTCACTCTATTCACTTTCATTGCCTCACAATACTGAATATTTGTTAAATACATTCAGCTGTACCACACCTAATTGGAAATACAAATACAAGATTCACTGGCGCGAAGAAAGGACACGTCGTCACTTCTCTTCTAAACAATTTTACCTCAGCCGGAAAGAAGTTAATAGCTTCAAATCAGGAGATCTGGCATGCCATTCTATAGGCCCTCTTTGCCTTAGTCATTCATCTGAAACTCGTCGTCTAGCCATTGCCGAACCGGAAGAACATAGTGAGGATGAGCGCCGCCTTGGTGGAAATATATTTCAGCCTCATCAAATATAGGATTTCATCCTCTGCAATTTGATTTTCAATCTTTTCAGTGATAAGAGGGTTGATGGTATTTTCCAGCATATCCAAATAAATGTCTCTATTCAGATTTCCATTAATAAACAATTTCCCAAACACTTTGTTCTCTAAAAGCCCAAGATTTTCACAAGGGTAATTGACAGCAAATGAAGTTATTTCTTTTGCTTAGCAACAAATAACTAAACAGGTATAGCAATAAATACAGTTCGCAAACCCTAACAGGCAACATTTTGAACACTTATTGAAATAGAAAGTGATATTTTCGTGTGTTTTTGCTTACTATCTGAATAAATTAAGATAAATAAAGGTTTTTCTAATTTTCTCGATAGCGAAACGACTGATGTGGCAATTTGAAATCTAGTGTGTTTACTCCCCAGTCCGAAAGTTTGGATGAACTTCGTCAACGAATCATCGAAAGCTGCCTTGATATCCCACATGTTTTTGAAAAAGGCCGTCAGGAATTTGAACATCGCCCATGTCATTGTTTGGCTAATAACGGGGAAGTTTGAGCACTTATTGAAATAAAAATTAATATTTTCGTGTGTTTTTTATAAAAAAGTCAAACGTCAAAATAAAGGACTTCGAAAGACTTTCCAAACAAGCTGTCACTCGATACCACTTGTTATTTGAAATTTTTAAGAGAATGACCCTGGCAGGCCGAGGGCGAAGATTGTCCCCTTTGCCAAATCTTTTGACGTATCTCGACGTTTTTTTTAATCAGTGGTTTTTGATAAATCCGTGTTGCGAAGTTTTCAAATTAACACCCTATATAAAACGCAATTTAAAGGTATAGTATTCATGCACCAATTTCATTGCCCCAAATTTCAACTTGCGAACTTGACCTGTTCAAGGAAAAAGTAGGGAGAGGGGCTTTTAGAAAAGCACTGTGTAAATGCGCCGTTCTCTATACGTGCTTTGTTTTAACGTCTTTTTATGAGCTTGCAGAAATCTGACACTGTTTCTGAATAGCAAACTCAAAACATGTATGTCTTCAACCTAACTCCAAAGGTGGTTTGTTGAGAATAATAGTGGAACAGAATCCGTTTCCATTGTCTGATGTGCTCATTAGCTGAAACGTTATACAACACCCCGCCACTGATCGGTATGAGGGAAAAGGATGGCCATAACGAGAGTCGCGCTTTTGTCTGATTAGATAAAGGCATGCTTAAAACAACAACAGATACCTCGCGCTAATGAAAGGAACCCCTTTCCCGTAGCACCCGCTACTCCTCACTCCTCCAGCTCGACTGAGAGGGGCGCTACGCCGTGTGGAAGAATTGGGGTTGTTACACAGTTGCGACATTCTTTCATTTGTTGGAAATTCGTATGGTGTACAGACAATTTTGTCGGAGGCGCGAGTATTAAACGTTCTACCGCAATGGTTTCATATGGTTAGCTGTTTGTGTAATCTAGTTAGTGCCCACTAGGTTGATCTCGGTAGCCTTTAATGGATTATGTTCCAAACTTTTCATTTCGAAGGAATACCATTATCCGCTTTCCTAGGAATGTGAAGTGACTAAACTTGGCCTCTGGTGCTCAAGGATGTGACACAATAAGTTCTTGTGCGGCGTGATACTTTCTTCTACACTGTGGTCTCAGAATATGGCTGGTTAGCCTTCCGTCAGATGTGAGGAAGCTCACATTTTGACATGGAATGTCTCGTCACACTATGTCGGAAACCGAAATAAAGATCTATGGAAATGCAGAGAATTTTATTACTCATCAACCACCATTTAAACTTCTCACTCTGTACAGGGTCCACATAAGGTCAACTACAGGTACGTTTTTATTCCATATGCCGACACACATGCCTGAATGTTGTACGGTCTGTGACTTGTTGCAAAAAATGTGCTAAGTAACTATATCGCTGAAACATGTTTCGGAACATGAGCCGTGGACAATTCATTTCGCATCTCGTACGCCATTACTGGCACAGTTGTCTGGCCAAGTTGTGATTCCCCTTTTACATTGATGGTCTGTATTTTGACTATCTCGTCCTCTGAGTTTCTCTCTATGTGGCGCCACTTTCTAGTCACTCTGGGATTTGCTTCTCATTGCAGCTCGGTGTCAAGAAATAGCCGGTGTGGATTAGTGGTTACGACTGTTATTACACTCAGTGACATTAGAAGTGTTGCACCCAGAAGAAATAATTTCTTCAACTTGATTTTTTGGCAATGTGATAGTCTTTCATCAAGCATAAAACGATAACATTCGCATGAAATTTGGGCGACTCCGCAGGTGAATACACTGTATATGTCTAGGTATCGACAAAATGAGATGATCGATGTCTGGTTGTGGCTCCTCATTCCAAGGAACTCGAACTTCGTGAATTAGCTGTGGCAAACTCTGTGGCGGATGATGCAAGGAGGATAGTCTCTTCCCCATCATATCCCATACATGTTCGATGGGATTTAAGTCCGATGGATGGGGTGGCCACGACAAAACGACCATATTTGCTTTTAATGTTGTTTTTGTTGCTTGAACAACCTACCACAGCACAGTGCACCATCGTCAAATGCTCAAGTTACTGTTTTCAATAATATTTTACACATAGACGTATTTCAAACACACCAGATAATAGACTAACGAAACTAATCACAAATTACATGCTAAAGCGCCATATTAAACTGAACGTCTGTCACCCGTCTCAGGTCGGCAAATCCAGCTTGAGCCGCGAGATGCGCAGAAAACAGAGTGAGACAGTGGATATCTGAGAGAAACGGTGATAGCTGACGGATGTAGAAGTACAGTCGACGCGGCAAGTTCAGTTGCAGCGTGCCAATTTCGGTTATTTCATTTAATTTGATGAAAGGCTACCTATTTTACGACTACAATTCGCCATTCGTAGACAACCCCTCGACTACACTGAGAGAAATTTATAAAAGACATCCGAATTTGGTATTTCACTAGAACTTTACGGAAAAAATGTCGGGATGCAATTCTTTCATTAAGGGATTGATTGATTAGCTAATTGCTTGATGGTCGCATATACATTGAATCTAGCTGAATAGGGGGGATAACCCTTCATAAAAAAAGTGGATAATGTTTAGATCTTTCCAGAAAACAGTAAATTGTGTACAAGGATGTTGAAACCCTATATGTTTCATAATGTCCCACAATTTATGAGATATGCCCTGCTCTAACCTTAATTTCTCAAATAAGGATAGAAATATTGATTCTAATTGAACATAATTGACATAATACAAAAAAGCTTCAGGTGGGGGTTTTAAAGAAAGATTCTTTTATCATTTCCGAAAATTTTAAAACGGAGCAAGGGTATACTATCCAAACAATCAGCACCTTTAGAGAATTTTACACATATCTCACAGGAATGAATCTGCAAATACTTTCATTTATCATCATCAGCCTCATATACAGGGTTATCCAAATTAAGTGTCCACCATTAGTAACTTTGTTATTAGTGAAAATACAAAGTTGTTTGAATTAGCAAACTAGTAGCATTTTTAACGCTGGTAAAAATGAGAAATAAAAAAAAACAATTGAGAGTCGTTATTTTGATTTTTTTCAGTAAAATAACATTTTTTTAAATGGAAACCCCTGTATATTATATTTTTTTCTGTTAAAGCATCAAATTTTAAACAAAAAAGTTCATAATGACTTTTCCGCTAAAGTCAAAAATAAAGTCAAAATAACGATAAATATTTTTAATTATTTGCAGTATTATAATATTAAGACGGCTATGAAAACAACATGGCGTTCGCGATTTGACAGCATTAAGATAAGCGACAAATTGTTAAACTGGACATACTCGCAACTAGGAGGCTTTGGAAAACAATGATAAAATCAAATAATGTCAAACATTAGTGTAAATACTTGTTTATAAGCTTTATTGTGTCATTAATTTAAAGAAAAATGTTCTCCCATGAAGAAAAGTGTGATATGTTAGAATGCTATTTAGTGTGCAGAAAATCCTCCTTGAGAGCAAGAGAATACTACAGTGAATTATATCCCGCTCGCATTCAACCGTATGAACGATATTTTCTGAGACTTTATCGAAAATTTAGGGGCAACGAAAATGTTTTTGCTAAAACAAGGGCAAAAAAAGAATTCATAATAAGCGAGGCCACGGAAATTGCAGTTATTGGATATTTTGAAGCTTATCGTGAGAATTCAATAGCAGATATTCTCAAGGACTCTAATTTCAGTTATGGTACTGTTCAAAGGATTTTAAAAAAATACAAATTTATTCCGTATAAGTACCGACCAGTTCAAACGCTTTTGGCAGGGGATCCAGAGAGAAGACTTGTTTTTTGCCATTGGTATCTTAGCTTCTGTCGCCAAAATGTAAATAACTTTCGTTACCTTTTATGGACAGATGAATCAAATTTTTCAAATTCTGGAATGTTTAATAGAAAAAACCACCATTATTGGTCAAGAGAAAATCTTTTGTTAGTACATCCAAGAGGCCCACAAGTCCGTTTCAGTTTCAACGTTTGGTGCGGTATAATTGGTTCAAAAATTGTTGGCCCGTTCTTTTATGAGGGAACCCTAACTGGTGAAAGATATGTGGAATTTATGTCAGAAATTCTGACTAATTTCTTAGACGAATTGGATCTTATAAGTAGACATCATCTGCATTTTCAGCAAGATGGCGCACCTGTCCACAACTCCAGAGGTACTTATCATTTTCTAAGTACTACTTTTAATGATCAGTGGATAGGAACAAATGGCCCAATACAGTGGCCTCCCAGATCACCAGATCTAAACCCACTTGATTTCTTCTTGTGGGGTTACTTAAAGAACCAAATTTACAAGCGAAGGTACGATAACCTTGACGCGTTAAAGACTGCAGTTAGGGAAAAGATAACCCAGATAGATGGTAGGACCATACTTAAGACAGTTCGAGCAGTTGAAAAACGTGCTCAAAAATGTATTGAAGAACAAGGTGGTGTTTTCGAGCATCTTCTTTAAAAAAATTGTTATTGTATTTTGTAAGATTATAAGTTGATGTTGAAAATAAAGTTTGTCGATACAATTTAATTGTTTCAGATTGGAGGCCATAACTTCAACAATTTGTAACCTAGGAGAAAAGTTATTGTAAGCTTTTTTGTTTAAAATTTGATGCTTTAACAGAAAAAAATATAATATACAGGGGTTTCCATTTAAAAAAATGTTATTTTACTGAAAAAAATGAAAATAACGACTCTCAATTGTTTTTTTTTATTTCTCATTTTTACCAGCGTTAAAAATGCTACTAGTTTGCTAATTCAAACAACTTTGTATTTTCACTAATAACAAAGTTACTAATGGTGGACACTTAATTTGGATAACCCTGTATAGATGTACGTGTTATCAGAATTGGTTTCATACACTATAGAGTCTCCTACTGATTCTATACCCAAAATTCTGCTATCTTCCTCTTCTCCTTCTGAATGTTCATGTTCAGTTTCCAAAAAATCACTATCACTGTCAGTTTGATTTAAATTGATAACGAATTCATCCACAACTCTATCAACTGCGGGCTCGCGTAGTATAAATTCTATTTCAAGCTTCTTTGTATGCTCGCATCTCGTTTTCCACTCATCACTCCCAAATGTATTGAAACACTCATCTCAGTATTTTAAAACAGCAGTAAATTTAAAATCGATATTGAGACATGCTACGTGAGATTTCATTGCTGCGCATACGAATTCTATAGGGTTCAAGTCGGGGTGATAGGGTGGCAATCTTAATACATCGTGCACAGCATCTTGCAGAATTTTATCTATTGCAAACTTCTGATAAGCAGGGTTTGCAGTTTTATCAAATTGTCCAGTTCTGGCTTAAGCGTGTTGTGCGTAAAAAAGATATTTCTGTAACGAAGCCACATCATCATTTCTGCTTTGGTTGTTGAGGAAGAAGTTGGGCTTTTTTCTGTTTGTTTATTATGATACGGTGCATTGTCTAACAACTAAGCTTTCGGGAGGTAGGTTTGGAACTGACTTTTCTTCCAACCATTTTTTATAATTGTCAAAATTCATCTCATTATGGTAATCGCCTGTCCTACACGTAGATTTCCATCTCACATACGCATTAGGTATGAATCCATTTTCACTGCCGGCATGGAGAATAATCAATCTGTCGCCTTTGGATACCTTTTTTTTATGCCTTCCGTGGAGCCATCTACCCAGGTTTTGGAGTTTATATAGGAAGCGTGTATATATGTCTCGTCAGTATAGATCACTGGACGTCCTTCTTGTCTATATTTCTGCATACTCCTCAAGAACATTATACGTAAATGGCGAATTTCTGGTTTTTCCATTAATACCTTCCTATTGGTGTCAACTTTTTTCCACTTAACCCCTTAATTTATGAATCTCTTTACACAATGTTTCTCTGCTTCCTCGATATCGTACTAGCTCAATCATCTTCCTGTGTACACATTGCAAGGTAGGTACACGGCTTTCGGTTACATCAAAGTTTATTATTGTTCTTCGTAACAATCCTCTGTCGAAACCACCCAGAGCCACCTTACTATGAATATTTCTCCTTTTTTTGGTGTAGAAAATGAAATGGTGCTGTTCTGTTGTATATTTAACGTTTCCTTTTTAATCCGTTTGATGGTACTCAGACTGACACCTGTAACTCCAGAGACCCGTTCTTGTATCTATAATTTACAATAGTTTTGAATAAAAAAAGACCCATTTTATACACAGGCTTTGATATGCTATTCAACCAAGGTGTTAGGGCTCAACGCTGTTCAAATGGACAAGTAATTCGTGAAGAATTCTCTGTCATTTATATATACATATATATATATTCTCATCATGAAGGCTAAAGATAATTTGAAATCTTTCTGTGATGGAGTGCTATATTCTACTTTCATTAATGGTTAAAATTGTATGCAAAATTTCCTGAACGAACTTAGCCATTTTAGACAAAGTCTTCTCAAAGTAATTTATTTTTCATTGTTGTAATCGTAATTATATTTACTCTGTGTAAAGGAACAGCTACTCCATTTTCAGCCTCATTCTGCATGAATCTCAATACCGAGGCAACAATTTCTCGGCTTTGACCACTTAAAACTTTATTTGCAACTTTACTCTCCATTTTTCAGAACCTTCCAGTATAAATTAAAACATCCTATAGCGAACGCTATTAAAATTTTTACTGGAGCTGTACCCACGATACTACCTCGGTCGCTGCTGGTCTGTACTGGGGTGTCCCCACTACATTCCGCCGTGTCTACCGCGCTTCTGACCTTGGGAGATCAAGCTAGATTTGTCAAACTGATCACGTTTTAAATAACTGATTTTAAAAAGTAACCATATCAGATTTTACATAAAAAATAACCCTATCGGCCGCTCTAGCATGGATCCGCCTTTATTCCTAAGAAACAACTTGTAACAAAAGATATTCTTCACCTCTACACACTTCAAAAATCAGATAAACAAGGTGTAACCTCTTCATAACGGTTTGCACAACGTCGGTATTTAAGCTTCGTCTTTACATCTGTTCCACTGTAACGAAATAAATGTCATATTTGGTCTCTAGAACCCGAAGTCTCTACGCTACTGTTTGCTTCCCTATTCTCTCACATCCCCTTATTTGGACTGGTTTCACATCGCAGGCGGGAATAAAGGAGAATTCACATATTAATTGCATCATTAACGAAACCTAGTTTGCGGCGGTAATCTTCTAATTGGGCGAACTTTCCTCAAGATAATGTCAATTTCCAGCAAGAATTTGTTGAGTTTAGAGCAGCCACGGGGGATTTATTAATACCAAGATAACGATAGTTAGGTGTAATTTCAGCGAATGCGATGAAAAATTTTCTCTGCTCAAATACGGTAAAGCCAGCTATCGGAGTACTACCACCTAAACCACTATGCAAATGACACAGGAAGGATTGTGGAAAATTCATCATGGTAAACTCTCTACGTTTTTTTATTTCCTGGAGTGATTCCTTCGATGCCCATGACCAGAATTAGAAGTAGAAGAGTGTCCATCTGAGAGACCTAAAAGGTGGAGCTGTTATAGTCAAAACCGTTTTTAGTCGTAACGCATTGTGCCTTGTCAAAACTAGTTGTAAGTGAATAGCTTAGCTAAAACTAGTTCCGGTTGCCAAATGTTACTCAAAACTAGTTATAACTAGGCACAATGCGTTTTGTCAAAGTGATTCATTTAAAACTGTTTCAGCCAGGGCTTAAGGTATTCTACAATAAGCTAGTTCAATGTACGAGTATTTGTTCAAGTCGAATTACAATAAGTCCCAAGAAGAATTCTTGCAGATAGGGGTACCAGAAGCAAATTTACCTTTGAGAACTGGTACTGGTCAAGGATTTATCTGCTGCATATGTAAGAAGAGGGCTTAAAAAGTGTCTCTGTAGAAAGAAAAGACAACCTTTGTGACTCAAAATGCCACGGCCTTGTAAGCTCAATTAAATAAGCATATAAATTTTTGTGTTTGTTTTTATTAAGCTGTCTTTTATGTTTCTTTGATTTTATTTTAGTTTTTGAATTTAATATTACTGCTGTGTATTGATATTCGTTGGGTGCATGATTATTTCCATAAAAAATAAAATAATAAATAAATAAATCTCTTTTGGATTCTTGCCTGGCCACGATATTTTCCAAAAATACGCTCAAATTTGAAAAAAATGTTCATTAATTATCGTACTGTACATTCGCGGGAAAGGTAGAGCGATAGGTTTTATACGCTGGTCTGAAAGTACACTCCTTTGTGAAGAAAGGTCACCTTTTGGATTTGTCTATTAGCATTTTTAAAAAGATACCTACAGTATATTCAGATAAGAGATAGACCGGACATAAACAAGACCACGTGATCATCGAACGCTGTAACATTCGGCAGGGACGAATTAAGAGTCACGCAGTACATATTTTAGATAGTAGATGCTGCTTTGCGTAACTTTGTAGTAAATTAGCACAATTCGATGTGTATACGATTGGTGATGGATATAGGACCATGTGGGGGTGGGGTAAGAAATATATAATGATGTAAATATACATAAGGGTTTCAAAATTTTCGCTTCAATTTCCAGCTTCGGATGCCGCCTGATGTTTGGTAAAATACAGTCGAATATAATCTCAAAATGGCGTTTAAATTAGCCTAAATTAAAAAAAATCGTATATCGCTTAAAATTGCTTTTAGAATATTGATTAGTATATTTTTTGATTTCTAGGTAAATATGTAACCAAATTAAAACGTTCAAAACGTAAAAAAATGTGCATGGTTGAACATTGTCAGAAAGTAGATTCTTGAATAGGTTTTGCCAAAATGGGTTCAAAAATGTCAATAATTAATTAAAAAATACAGTAGCTTTATAATTACTTATAACTTACCAAATTTGATGAACGACATCTTTTATTGGAAAGATGAGCTTGATGAGCTTTCATCATCGCTACTGCCTGAAGCACCAACGTCAATCATGAATGGCTCGACTTGTTCCTCTAAAATATTGTCCAGTTCCCACATTCTCTTTTCAACTTTGTCTTTAACGTGCTTAATACAGTTTTCCCATTTTTGCGCTGTTATTAATTCTAGTGCTTCTTTGAAAAGTCCTTTGAGGTCACAAAATTTAAAAGTTGTATTGTGCTTAGCTATATAATTTTTAACCTCTGCCCATATGAGCTCAATGGGATTGAGCTCGCAATGGTATGGAAGTAAACGGAGCACAGTTTTATTTGGACTTGCTGCCATTTCGTCAATGGCGTATTTTTGATATTCCGCCTTGTGATCTTTGACAATTCTTAATAATTGTACTTTCAGCATTGCTTCTTCAAAGTCGATATTTTTCGAGCGGAGCCAATTTTGAACATCAACTTTCCTTGAAGCCGTTGTTGGGACCTTCTCCATTCTTCGAGAATGATAAGGCGCATTATCCAACACAATTACTGCGTTTTCCTCTAAGTTCGGTAAAATTTTTGAAAACCACTGTTCAAACGATTCGCCATTCATTTCCTCGTGGTAATCTCCAGTTTTCTTAGACTCAAAGCACCACTGACCGTCAACAACAAATCCATCCTCACTGCCAATATGGCAGATAATGAGCCTTTTCCCTTTACCTGGAAATCGAAGTACTAACTGGTGTAGATTTATTTCAATAAGCGAACCTTTTTCAAATGTTTTCATCACATTCAGTGAAAAAACATTGAGACATGAGTATCAGATTGCTATAATAGGGATTATTTAGTCATATTGAAAGAAAGAATATTGAACGTCGTATGATTACTCAGCGCTTCACAATTTAATTTAAAGTTATAAACCTTTAAAAAATGAATGATCAGGAACCTGAAATACGCGCAAATATTAATATTAACAAATTATAACTTTATAAAGCTTAAAGTATGAATTAAAATGATTAGAAATATTAGGAACGGTACACAATATAAAACTTAGTAACTTTTTTTAAGTTTATAATATTCGACATATTTTAAGATTATATTAAAAAATTATTGAAATACCGAAAACACATAAAAAAATGGCTTAGAAAACAACAACAAATGAAAATGACAATAAAACATCCACGCATTTTATCGAAAGTTATAAAAGTTTTGTTACTTGTAATATCTGCCCCCTGGAATTAATGTTTAGAACCTTGTTCCCAAGGTTTGAAAAACATCCGATTGTTGTCTATTACTCGTATTTACCTGCTGGGTTTTTTAATCCGGTGGACAGTCCATCTAGAAAGGCCCTCCTGGATGAAGTTACAGGATCATCAACCCATACTTTACTTGTAGTGTGTCCTGCGTTTACCCACGTTTCATCAAGGTAATAAATCTTTCTGTTTTGATTTCTATATTTCCCAATTTTTGTTAAATAATCCCTCCTCCATAGCACAATTCCTTCTCTATCCAGTAGTAAACTATTACGACCCCGTTTTTTCCATTTGAAATTTAAATGCTTCAGTAACGCATGGAAAGTTGATCGTTTGAAATTTGGCAACGTTGTATCTCCATTTACCTCCTGCAGTACTTTATCTATAGTAGGTATTTCATTCCTAAAAAAGAATTCATGCACTTTCCTCCTAATCGCATGCTTATCAGCTTCATCCAATGATTTAACAATACTTTTGCGATGTTTACTGGTCATTGGCTCAGAAAAGGTGTGATTTTTTTTGTATTGTCTTAACACATTAAACACTGATCCGCGACACACCCCAACTTTGTGAGAAACCTTCACAACAATTTCTTTGATGGTTGATGCCTCGTTCTCCTCGCGCTCGATCTTATATATATATTCAAAATGGCCTCTTTCATTTCTGCACTCAGGTGTCTTTTTTTAGAGCGTTTCCTAGGTGGACTACAGGAGTTTACAACTTCATCGGCAGTATCTGTACTACTGGGCATTTTGCGCAAGCAGTTGATAACAATAACAATCAATAACAAGGTATAACAATAACAACGACAAACTCAACAACTTAATAAGATAACAAACGAAAACGTCCAAAGAAATATCAAATTGCAATGATGCACACGACATACGTAACACGTCTGAACCTGAATGTGACTCTGCCTTGATCGACTGCTCTGCCGCTCGGCATAGGCATTTAATTGCGAATTGACCAATGAGGGCTCCTGTTTTACGTCGAGACGGCGGCGTTAGCGTGAAAATCACCCGAACCTTTTGTTTACATCCGGTCTATCTCTTATCTGAATATACTGTATAGCGATTTTCCTGTGTTTGGTCCCCTTTTTTCTGTTATCTTCCTGCTAACTTCAACTTTCACTCTAACGTAAATATATATATATATATATGCCTCGAATAAGGTAGCGTCTCTCAACCAATCGGAGGCAAGACGACTTTCAACCCTGGCCGAAACATTTTAACAAAATCACTTTGACAAAACGGGTTGTCCCTGATTAGATCTCAGTAGCTAAAACTAGTTTTAAGAGAGAAACTCAGCTACAAATAGTTTTAACTAGGCAAGACGCGGTATCACAAGAAACGGATTTTGAGGAACGAATTCTGTTAGTATATTGCTAAGGGGGAAATCATCAGCACCTCTAAACTTGACCATCAAGTGTGTGAATAATATAAATCTTGCTACAACCTTGAGCGCTGGTATCTTACCATTCGATCCTGAAACTAATTAAAATGAAATACAGAATCGTCCTGTAATGGCGACGAACACCGTTGTAACACTTTTTGCAAGCACCTAACTCCGATCAAATGAATGATAATGGCGATGTATTTGTAGACTACAGAATGTTGACAGATCATTCTATCAAGCCTGGCAATTTATTTCTGGAATACACTATATGGTTTCAGAAAGATTAATGAAATATTTTAGCATTTTGTTGATGTGCAAATACATACATGTATATCTCATTTTGTCAAATATATATAAATATAATAATATATATAAAAAGGATATGCGTGCCACTCTATATTGATTGCACGAGTTGTGACATTAGTGTAATGTACCTATCATAAATGGTGAAATAATAAAGTTCCCTAGGGAGTATTAAAGAAGAAAGAGCTGCAAAGATGTGAGGAAGGTACGCAAATATAATTATACTGAACGCTGGTAACAAGTCTAAAGTAGCTTGGAAAAATTAAAAATGAGAATAAGAAGCCACATACTAACGTTAAAGGCAAGATATGGTAGTTTTTCGTTAACATTGTCACCTACACCATATCAATCGGTAACTACAGCCTGTTCTAGCACCGGTACTGCACAAGACATTTTATGGCATGAACAATAAACTGGTGTAAGGTCAGTAGCCTATGTTGTAGGCTTACCAATGGTAATAATCTCAAATATGCGCTTTGAAAAAGATTTCCCAGGTGAGTTGATGTTTTCTAGAATATCACCAATATACATATAAGAAAAAAATCACAGGCCTATTTTAGTAATACCAATACTGTCAAAACCGATAGAAGTGCTTTTCGTCGCTAGAATTATTTCTCATCCTGGAAAAAATAGATTATTGAATCCTACACAGTGTGTTTTTGAGAAACAGTTATCCAGTTTAGATGTTCTGGTGAAGTTGATGACTGACATAATTAAGACTTTCGAGGCAAGTGCTGTGAGTGCAGCCATTTTGTGCGCCCTGGCGGACGCCTATGGTTGTGTCATTCAGACGATACTACGACATGGAACAATTGCTCTAAATTTATTGTTGTCTGTATTCAAACCAGAAAAGGCATCACTGGGATGATCATTTACATAAAGACTTGAACATTTCGACATTCCTTGCTTTATATTTATATATATTTACCATTACTTACCACCTGTAGTGATGAATTTGCACAGATTCACGACAATTGAATCAAACCATGAACATGTAACAAGGCATAAGGATAACTTACTTATACCTCAACATCGGCTGGACTCATAGAAGCGAATGTTTCTTAAACTGCACCATGTAAAAAACATTCAATGACCATAAATAACTCCATATAGTGTTTATATTTATTTTTCACAAAGCATTACTGGACATTTTTAATGTTTTATAATTATGTGTATGCATGTGTATTATATTATGTGTATCACCAAAACTTGGCTAAAAGAAAACATTTTCTTCAGTGAATTATTTGACCAAAACTTCTCACTCTTTAGAAAAGATACAGTTAGTTCTACTTAACAAAAAAGGACGAAGGAGGCGAACTGGTTTCGAATCATGAAAATATTCAAAACGAATCAAACCAGTTAATAACCTGTACGCTTATAATAATCTACTGTCTCTATAGTGTATTTACACCCAAGATAGAATGGATGCGTGATTGCCAAAAGCAAGGACAACGTACAGGGCCGCATTCGGGGGTACCACCAACGTGTTATAAAACAAAGATGACAGTATTTAACGAAATTATCTAATATAGTGAAGTAGTTATAGTTAAGGGTGTCGCAAAATCAAACTTTTATTCTTGAAGGGGTGCTAAGTTTTTCTACAGATTTTTCAAACTAGACAACATGGAGAAATACATACCAGAGGTAACCAGCTGCTCACTATGCACAATGAATCCGTAGTCAACGAAGGGTAGAGATGACACTTTTGTACATGGAATAAATATAAGGCTGTTCAGTCAATTGAAAATAGATTTTGAAGGTGCACTTCGGACTTGCATTATCTGTAGTTTATCTGTAAGTTAATATTTCACTATAACTAGGATTCCCATAATATGTATTCTGTGACAAAACAAAAACGCGAAACTTACTCAGACTCACTTGAAGAGCTATCGTCATTAATGTTTATGATGATGGATTCAAAATCTCTCTCAATTATGTTGTCCAGCTCCCACATTGCTAGCTCCATTTTCTCCTGAACATGCTGCACACATTTTTGCCATCTTTCTGGTGTGACCCTCTGTATAGCAATTCTGAACAGCTCTTGCATGTCAGAAAATTTAAATGTTGTATTGTGTGCAGCAACAAAATTCTTAACATCTGCCCTTATGAGCTCAATGGGGTTGAGCTCACAGTGGTAAGGCGGCAAACGGAGTACTGTTTTGTGGTGTGCTTTGGCCATTTCATCTACAGTATATTCAGATAAGAGATAGACCGGATGTAAACAAAAGGTTCGGGTGATTTTCACGCTAACGCCGCCGTCTCGACGTAAACCAGGAGCCCTCATTGGTCAATTCGCAATTAAATGCCTATGCCGAGCGGCAGAGCAGTCGTATCAAGGCAGAGTCACATTCAGGTTCAGATGTGTTACGTATGTCGTGTGCATCATTGCAATTTGATATTTCTTTGGACGTTTTCGTTTGTTATCTTATTAAGTTGTTGAGTTTGTCGTTGTTATTGTTATACCTTGTTATTGATTGTTATTGTTATCAACTGCTTGCGCAAAATGCCCAGTAGTACAGATACTGCCGATGAAGTTGTAAACTCCTGTAGTCCACCTAGGAAACGCTCTAAAAAAAGACACCTGAGTGCAGAAATGAAAGAGGTCATTTTGAATATAACGTATATAAGATCGAGCGCGAGGAGAACGAGGCATCAACCATCAAAGAAATTGTTGTGAAGGTTTCTCACAAAGTTGGGGTGTGTCGCGCATCAGTGTTTAATGTGTTAAGACAATACAAAAAAAATCACACCTTTTCTGAGCCAATGACCAGTAAACATCGCAAAAGTATTGTTAAATCATTGGATGAAGCTGATAAGCATGCGATTAGGAGGAAAGTGCATGAATTCTTCTTTAGGAATGAAATACCTACTATAGATAAAGTACTGCAGGAGGTAAATGGAGATACAACGTTGCCAAATTTCATACGATCAACTTTCCATGCGTTACTGAAGCATTTAAATTTCAAATGGAAAAAACGGGGTCGTAATAGTTTACTACTGGATAGAGAAGAAATTGTGCTATGGAGGAGGGATTATTTAACAAAAATTGGGAAATATAGAAATCAAAACAGGAAGATTTATTACCTTGATGAAACGTGGGTAAACGCAGGACACATTACAAGTAAAGTATGGGTTGATGATTCTGTAACTTCATCCAGGAGGGCCTTTCTAGATGGACTGTCCACCGGATTAAAAAATCCAGCAGGTAAATACGAGTAATAGACAACAATCGGATGTTTTTCAAACCTTGGGAACAAGGTTCTAAACATTAATTCCAGGGGGCAGATAAAACATATTACAAGTAACAAAACTTTTATAACTTTCGATAAAATGCGTGGATGTTTTATTGTCATTTTCATTTGTTAGAACTTTTTTAAGCTATGTTTTTATGTGTTTTCGATATTTCAATAATTTTTTAATATAATCTTAAAATATGTCGAATATTATAAACTTAAAAAAAGTTACTAAGTTTTATATTGTGTACCTACCGTTCCTAATATTTCTAATCATTTTAATTCATACTTTAAGCTTTATAAAGTTATAATTTGTTAATATTAATATTTGCGCGTATTTCAGGTTCCTGATCATTCATTTGTTAAAGGTTTATAACTTTAAATTAAATTGTGAAGCGCTGAGTAATCATACGACGTTCAATATTCTTTCTTTCAATATGACTAAATGATCCCAATTATAGCAATCTGATACTCATGTCTCAATGTTTTTTCGCTGAATGTGATGAAAACATTTGAAAAAGGTTCGCTTATTGGAATAAATCTACACCAGTTAGTACTTCGATTTCCAGGTAAAGGGAAAAGGCTCATTATCTGCCATATTGGCAGTGAGGATGGATTTGTTGTTGACGGTCTGTGGTGCTTTGAGTCTAAGAAAACTGGAGATTACCACGAGGAAATGAATGGCGAATCGTTTGAACAGTGGTTTTCAAAAATTTTACCGAACTTAGAGGAAAACGCAGTAATTGTGTTGGATAATGCGCCTTATCATTCTCGAAGAATGGAGAAGGTCCCAACAACGGCTTCAAGGAAAGTTGATGTTCAAAATTGGCTCCGCTCGAAAAATATCAACTTTGAAGAAGCAATGCTGAAAGTACAATTATTAAGAATTGTCAAGGATCACAAGGCGGAATATCAAAAATACGCCATTGACGAAATGGCAGCAAGTCAAAATAAAACTGTGCTCCGTTTACCTCCATACCATTGCGAGCTCAATCCCATTGAGCTCATATGGGCAGAGGTTAAAAATTATATAGCTAAGCACAATACAACTTTTAAATTTTGTGACCTCAAAGGACTTTTCAAAGAAGCACTAGAATTAATAACAGCGCAAAAATGGGAAAACTGTATTAAGCACGTGAAAGACAAAGTTGAAAAGAGAATGTGGGAACTGGACAATATTTTAGAGGAACAAGTCGAGCCATTCATTATTGACGTTGGTGCTTCAGGCAGTAGCGATGATGAAAGCTCATCATGCTCATCTTTCCAATAAAAGATGTCGTTCATCAAATACGGTAAGTTATAAGTAATTATAAAGCTACTTTTTTTTTAATTAATTATTGACATTTTTGAACCCATTTTGGCAAAACCTATTCAAGAATCTACTTTCTGACAATGTTCAACCATGCACATTTTTTTACGTTTTGAACGTTTTAATTTGGTTACATATTTACCTAGAAATCAAAAAATATACTAATCAATATTCTAAAAGCAATTTTAAGAATTATTTTTAATTCAGGCTAATTTAAACGATTATATTCGACTGTATTTCACCAAACATCAGGCGGCATCCGAAGCTGGAAATCGAAGCGAAAATTTTGAAACCCTTATGTATATTTACATCATTATATATTTCTTGCCCCACCCCCACATGATCCTATATCCATCACCAATCGTATACACATCGAATTGTGCTAATTTACTACAAAGTTACGCAAAGCAGCATCTACTATCTAAAATATGTACTGCGTGACCCTTAATACGTCCCTGCCGAATGTTACAGCGTTCGATGATCACGTGGTCTTGTTTATGTCCGGTCTATCTCTTATCTGAATATACTGTATGACATATTTATCATGTCTTGGTCTGTGTTGTTTCACAATATCTAATAGGTGTAATTTCAGTAAGGAATGGTCGAAAGTTATATTTTTGGAACGGAGCCAACTCTGAATGTCTGATTTCCTAGAAGCTGAAGTTGGATTTTTTTCTATTTTGCGAGAATGATAGGGAGCATTATCCAAAACAACCACAGAATTGTCTTCGAGACGTGGTAAAATGCCTGAAAACCACTTCTCGAATGGTTCCCCATTCATCTCTTCATGGTAGTCAGTGGTTTTTTTTTGACTCAAAGGACCATAAGCTGTCATCCACGAAGCCATCTACACCCCCAATAGGGCAAATAATGAGCCTTTTTCCTTTGCCTAGAAAGATAAAATCCGCTAAGTACACATGCACGTCTTGTAGGTACGAACATAGAGATATATTGTGCGCAAAAATTGATACCATGACCTACTTCGATCTATTTACCTGCTGGATTTTTCAATCCGGTCGACAGTCCATCTAGAAATGCCCTTCTGGATGAAGTCACAGTTTTGTCACCCCATACCTTCGGAGTAGTGTGCCCAGCGTTAATCCAGGTTTCGTCCAGATAATGGATCTTCCTGTGCTGATCCCTGAATGATTTAATTTTGGTCAGGTACTCTCTCCTCCACAGCACAATTTCTTCTCTATCCATAAGTAAGCTGTTCGAAATTAAGATGCTTTAAAAGTTTATGAATAGTCGAACGTTTGAAAGTTGGTAACATAGCATCCTCGTTAATCTCCCATAGTACTTTATCAACTGTCGGTATTTCGTTTCTGAAGAAGAACTCGTGCAGTATCCTCTAAATCGCATGCTTGTCAGCGTCATCCAACGATCTTATGATACTTTTGCGATTTTTACCCGTCATTGGCTTGGAAAAGGCATGCTTTTTCTTATGTTCGTTCAAAACATTGTACACTGTCGCTTGGCATACCCCAATTTTATCTGCCAGTTTCAGAGCTATTTTCGGGTTAGTTGATGTTTCGTCTTCCTTCCGCCCTATCTTGAATGTATTCAATATGACGTCTTTCATGTCTACGCTAAGATGTCTTTTTTTGATCGCTTTCTAGGAGGGCTAAGGGAGTAGCCTACAGCCTCGTCAGCAGTATCTGTACTGGACATGTTCAGGATTGGTTCAAAACAAATAATAACGAGGAATAACAATAACAAACAGAAACTTAACAAATTACTCAAATACACTTAACAACAACAACAGCAACAACGGCGAATTGACCAATAAGAGGCGTTGTCCCCACCTGTTACCGAGAGATCACGCGCTAACTGTTGTTATTTACATCTCATCTTGAATTTGGATTCAGTTTAAATTTATTTCCGACACACCCAAACGAGAACGAGCAGCAGCTGTTATCTTGTATGGCCTCTTGGCGTGTATATCGGGGTAACTTGAGGCCGCACATGAAAACTGAAGACACTGGTACAAATGTTTAACATACTATGCGGCGAGATTGTGGTATCTCTTCTTTAAATGTCAGTCATATGTTACAGGGAGCATGATGAGAGTGTAATACCTTGTCACAATTGTCATCCCAGTAAAGGTGTATAAAAAATTCTTAAAAATGGCGGTAAATAAAGACAAACTGACTACAAAATTGAACTACTGGGATGAATGGTGTCTGATACCAAACTACTCGTCCTGTCTATATCAAAATTTTGACAAGGAAAGGAAAGATATCAGAATATATTCATATCATAAGATTCCTTGTATTTTATTTTTTTGACTGCTGTAGCATTTTGTCGACTGTTGGGTTGAGAATAAGATGATTTTTCTAGCCCTTTGACAATGCGCATAAAATTAGCACACACTGCGTCGCCTTGATCATTAATCTCCAAGGCATATACCGCCTCGGAAGCTGAGTTTCTGATAGATTCGGGTCAAACAGTGAATAATTGAGGGTGGTTGCAGGGAGATTTCCTTGTCTATTAAAATTTTGAGCGGCCCGTTAAATTAATTAGCATAGGTAAGCAAGTCGCACACCCCTCTACCCCAACCCCGCTGACGTCCCGTCCCGTCCCGGCCGCGTTCGGGAATATTAATTTTGCAAAGCCGACGGCGCAACTACCCAGAAGGGGGACGGAGCTACACCAACGACATATGAACTGGGAGCACTAGAAGCAGTAAGTCCATCCAACAAATCAAAGATCATCATAAATACTTCTGGAGAGGCTTCTTCGGTTGGAGTGGCCACATCGCGATTAACGCCAAAATTCAGCTCAAAATAAAAAGGAAAATCTACAGCTGATATTTGTTGGAACTGTAAAGATCCTAGTTCGCATTTAGTAGTCCAGTCTCCATGTCTTTTAGTCGGACGGACGAAATAACCATGTTTAGTGTATTCAATGACAAGCAGACCACATCTACTATATAACTAAGATCTTTACAGTTCCAACAAATAGCAGCTATGCGCTCTCCACAGTGGTCGATTCAGGTGATAGATGGCGCTTTGGTCCGTCTTATTTCAAAATTACCATAGCTTTTTTTTAGATGAAAACCATCTATCAGACTATAAACATTCAAGAGATCAATTCTGATCATAAATAAATAGATTTTTTTTTTCAAGAAAAGTTAGTGGCGTGACTGACTTGAACTGAGACGTTTAGACCATCCGTTCATATGATTTTTTTAATGGACCCCAGAATCGTCCCCTTTAATATTGATATTCGATAAGGAAACTCCCGCTATATATGTTTACATTGTAGTTTTTGCCACCAACATCTATTGCGACATTTACCAACCAATACTCTTGTTTTTATCAACGGTGAATCATATGAACAACTACGGCTTAATTCGTGAATTTAAAGATGAAAATACTAAAAATTGCCTTCATTTAATTCATGGTGGGATACTTTCAATGTTGCGAAAGACACCATTTGGTTTCTCAAAATAGCTGATGAGTACTATCGGATCAGATCATTTGCTAAAAGTAAATAGCTATGTTGCTGTCATTTAACACTTTATTAATGGATATAATAATGGCATTGTATTCCTTTTTGCTAGCTCATCACTTTAAACAGCCAATCATATATGTTTAATGTTTATATTGCATAGTTTGTCGTCAAAATAGTGTAGTCTTCATAAATACTTTTTACTCATTTGGCTACCACTGTCTACCACAACGTTGTATCAGCATAATAATAATACTTACTGTTGGAAAGATCTACCTTCATTAATAGTGTGCCGTTGTTTGCAAATTATTACAACGGAAACACCGTTTCTACTGTTCAACTCTATTACTCTACACTACTTTATAACAAATTCATAGCTATGTCGACTAGAGTATTATACCACCTTAGCTTCGCGCTGGCTGTCAACTGGGTCGGATGTGTCTGTAGATTCGACTGTGACTCAACGTTCCGCGATCTGGTCGGATATTTATGTCCCTATCGACGAGTCGAGGAACAGTCTGAAGTGGTCTAGATGGAAGCAGGTGGTTCTAAACAGGTTTCGATTAACCTTGAACCTCGATCCAACCTGCAAGTGCTGACGCCTAATCGCTCAACTATGGTTGAGCTCAATCCTGTGACGTTTTCTATGTAACTGTCAGTTCTGAGGTCGGAAACACAGCCTGTAGCGGCGGCCCAGGCGGCTAACTGGCAGGCATTTGATTGAAACTCCCACACATATCAGCAAAAGGGTTATGATATTGGGAACGTTAAAAACAGACGTATCGCCAGTGGTAACCCATGTATGGAAAGTGACAGGTGGAGGCAGACTGACGTCTGTATGCGTACGGATGAATACGTGCGGACGATGCTAGTTAGTGTCATCCTATCAATAGCCAACCCCTTTTCCAGGGATGGCCATATTCAGAGCGAATCGAGCAAGAATATGAAGACTAAATAAAGTACGTCCAAGATTTGGTCTCATAGAGGTGCAATCATTGGTTACGTTAAGTGATCCTAACTGATGGTGCTGTGCTTACTGAACGGTGTCGACCAACGCACTGCTGGTGGTGGCTGGTATTCCATCAATTGATTTGGTGGCTGAGGAGAGATGCGCACTTGAACCCTACTTATTCCTCGTCACACCACGGCTATCTTTGCCAGAAGCTTTTCCTATTGTACCGCTAAGCTGTACAACTCCTTGCAAGATGACCTCAAAGACCTGTCACTTATCAAGTTTAAAAAAGATACTTGCTGAACAATTAGTTGATGTATTACTTACTTAGTCCCTGGCTATGTATTAGGTTTAAGACATGGTTTATCATGCTTTGTAATGTTTATTTTGTTTTTTTTCACATTCAAATTTATAAAATATCATTGGATTACTATCATTTATATATATATATATATAGGGTGTTAATAAAGTATGTAAACTTTAACCATCAAATCATTGGTCAATTTAAAGACTAAATGTTCATATGAACATGGATCCGTAAAAGCTTTCTTTTCGAGCTAGAGCCCTATCACTAAAGAAATACGAGTAATGTTCTAAATATTTCTATGAAGAATGAAAGGCACTTATTGAACAGTAGGTATAACTCCCGATGAATTTTGCATGTTTCATAAGTTGCTGAGGTTCAATATGAACGTGGATGAAAATAGTATATCCTGTATTTTTGGGAAAAAAATTATTTAGAAGGTCAATAGTTTTGAACAGTAACAACGACAACAATAGAAAATTTCGAATAGTTTTTTTTACAATGAATGTTCAAAGTAGCAACGAATTATTTGAGAAAATAAATTAATTCAATTGTTTTTGTGTACCTCATAGGTGTCTAGATAAGCGCAATGCTTAAATATTAAAAGTATTGCGGTCAAAACAAATCAATGTCATACTATTTTTTTAAAAAATAATGGACAACATTATCCGTATCTACGTACATTGAGGGTCTGAAAACAACTGTAAATCATGTGATATTCACTACAGTGCATACTTAGTTAAAATAAAACTCCATTCTTTTATAATTTTTTAGAATAATATCATCATTCTTTTAGAGCTAATATGCTCTAGCTTGAAAACAAAGCCGTTGCGGACCCATGTTCATATGGAAATTTCGTCTTCAATTTGACCTAGGATTCGATGGTTAAAGTTTGTCTAGATACTTTATTAACACCCTGCATATATTGTATTGTTTGTTTTGTAGATTATGGTGTGACTTGTGCAAATGTTTAATCTTGATTTTTTTTACCTGTGATACACTGTACTGTGTAAATAAAGTCCTGGTATTATTTATTATTATTATTATTATAACAAGAGCTCGGAAGCTAGAAGAGGAAAGAGATACGCTTTTTGTCAGATGGCAGGAGAGTTGAGATGCAACTGGCCACGGTGCATGGACTACAACTCTGATCCCAGATATTAGAACTTGGATTGACAAGGGAGCGGTGCGGATAGATTACTACAATGTCCAGTTCCACAAAGAACCTGGTTGTTTTGACAGTTACCTTAAATATGGCTAAAAAGAGAGCGAGCTGCGTATACCGCTACGAAGAGGAGGATACTACCAGTCATCTACACGAATGTGGCAGTGAGACGAAAGAAAGGACACTGAGCAAGGTACAGGATGACAGAAATAGGCTAAAGGACCAACAATAGGTTCCTACTTACCAGGGTATGCATGTTCATAAGTATATACGTATGTTATATGCACGACGCTAAAAATAAGACGACTGAACATCTTTGGCATGAAAACTTTCGCGATGCTCACCACCATGACGAAATGCATCACTGTGGTGAGAGGTATAGCGGACGACTGAGGGGTTTTAGTGCCGTATTTCTGAAGAATCTCACACTTTGGGCAGGACAGGCCGAAAGGGCAAAACTACCGAACTTTTTTGTCTCAAAGCTATAGAGGCTTTCCCCTGTTCAAAGAAAGTTAAGCTCAATACAGTTACTCAATATTGCTCGCTATCGACGACTCAAGGCTCTATCAAGCTCAAGGTTCCCAAAATTTTCAACACGCTCCGTTCGGATAACATCTAGCAATACTTTACGCAGTGTCAGCTAGTAGCAGTTAGATGCAACTGGACGTAACCATTATAAATTATTATTCTACTTCAATAGGTTGTCTTTGTGCATATGCTTACAGGCAACCTAGAAGAATTTATCCCGAGAGGTTTATGTACGGAACTATCTCCCGTCGAGGGCCACTGTAAACTGATTTACCTTGAATAACTTCTGAAGGGCACTGTATTATACCGACACTTTCTTGAGATTTTATCAGGCTTATTTGATAACATTCAGAAAAGTAAAATTATTTCATTTAGTTAGGATCCTCCTAATTGAACCAATATTACAGATTTTCTGATATCCTGTATAATTATAGAAATATTGGAACGCCCGATCCTTTAGCTCAAAGAAATTGCTCTGGTTGGCACTGATAAAATGAGTGACTATTCAGATAAGCAATATTGCCTTTAACGAGGTGAGGATATCAAGCATAACTAATTTTCTCCAACTAGGAATTATTTTTATAAAGTATAAAAATAACAATATTCCATACCTGAGAAGCTAAAAGAATTGCTTTCTATGAGCACTATCATGTGGGGCGCTAAGCTGTCAGAGAATGATAACAGTAGAGGAAAGTAGCCTATTATTGGATACTTTTTTGTTTTAGGTAACAAAAGATAGTTAATATCTACCCAAAACGATAAAATGTTGAAAATTATTTACATATGTCTTCTTGTATAATTTGAAAGCAGATCCCTGTAACTTAATAATTTTTTTCTCGAAAATCGCAAATAATCATTGGAGTGCAAAAATTACTTTTTTAAAATTGGGTTCCGAATATCGGATAGTAGGCTTTCCCACATGTCCGATATTAGGAATTCAAAGGTTTGAAAAAAGGCCAATGGTATTTATTTTCATGTTTTATTAATTTAATACCAAGGAGCAAAATAACTCAACAAAATGGGGAAAATTGGCAATTAATCTCAACAAATTTCATAAAATGTGTAATGAATACAATTTTCACAAAAAAAAGCTAAACGTCTGCCAGTCCCCGCGCATTCTTCATGAGATCAACGGAAACATTGATTAAATCCTATCCATTCTTCCCCTCTTGTGTCATTGTAAATAATAAAAATTGTTACAGCATAGACACTCAGCGTCTTCCTCATCTCTATCCATATCATCATCACTGTCAATTAATTTCATTTCTGTTTCGGTATCTTCATTAGGAGAGCTTAAGGCGGCTCCGACGCAGTGAGTTTCAAGCCATTTACAAGGGTTCAGCTGCTTCGAAACAGACACTCCATTTTTCAATATTTTTGAATGACACTCATACAGAATGTTCAGAAGATAATTGCCCAGGGTGGTATAGGAGCACTTTTTGAAATTTTGTTGAAGTTTTATGATGGGTTGAAGTGCGCACTTTTTCTATTCAACTTCGCGATTTTTTTAAAAAGAATCTAGTGAAAAAAATGAATAAGTGGCTCTATAGCACCCTGTGGGGTTTTGTTTTCAGTACACTATGAAAATTTCATTCAAAAATATCAAAAAGTAAAGCGTCAATTTTGAAGCGCGCAAACCTCTACAAATCGTATTTTGGGCGAATTTTGACTACTGTTTCGTGCTGCCAACGCAAGCGTTGCGGCGCAAAGTACGGACTAAGAAAGGACGTATTCAGATAATTTGGTGGCCCTATTTCATATAATATCGCATAGATAAGTCGTTCTGAAAATAGGTACTCATAATCATGATCGCTGATACTCCTCGATTTTAAAGCCGTTTTACTTCCCACGCCAGTGGCGAGGAAGTATTGTAATCGCGAAGAATTTCTAAAATGAGATGCTATGTTTTTTTAAGTCATATGACATCTACATCCCGAAAAACTATAGCACTCATCATCAACTTGGAAATTACCGCTCGGATTTTTATGAAATTTCCACACGGGGTTACTAGTCTGCCAAAGCTTTGTAGTTTTAGTCCAATGGCAAGAGTGCTATAGGCAAAAAAAAAAGTAACTATTGCTGAAGCTCCGTTTTTGACGTTACAGGGGTTCCTTATCACTGACATAAAAAAATGTACTGCTTAAAAAGTGGGGATTGGGGGAAGGTGATTCTAAATGTTGCATCTTTGATATCACTGAAACACGTTCTATTATTAAGAAGCTTCTGGTCCCAGTGATTACAGGAAATTTAAGTAACGAAAATCCGACGACAGTAGGAATTCGGATATCACTCCAGTCAATTATAGGGGAATTTAGCGTGGAACTTTAAAATTATCGATATTCAAGGAAATATGTTTTTGAGAACGATAATTTGGTAGATCTTATACCTGCATTTTTATTTGAATTTCATGACCCGTGAAATGTACCCATTTCGCCGTCACCTTCAATTTGTGTTCTGCATTTTGTGATGTTTTTCTGGAAATAATCAGGACATAATTGCCTACGGTGCTATCAGAGCTATTTACAAAATTTTGAGTTTGTGCAAGAATTATGGTGGGTTGAAATGCTTACTATTTGTGCTCAACTTTTTGATATTTTAAAAAGATATTAGTGAATAAAATCGAAAAAGTGGATCGTTAGCACCCTGTGGACTTTGCTTTTAGCACGCTGCCAGAGTTTAATTTGGAAATAATAAAAAATGAAACGTAAGCTGTGAAGTGCGAATCGGTTTTTGGGCGAAATTCGTCTACTGTTTCGTCCTGCCAGTCCAAGCGACGCGACGGTGCGTTCCGACTAAGAAAAAATGTATTCAAATAATTTGTTATCTTTAGTAAAATAAATTCAAGAACTCAAATTCAAATTCGTTTATTCATGTCAATAAACACAATTATGTTTACAAGGGTCATGTGTTACATGGTAACAATTGAAAGAGGGTCATTAAAATATCTTATGCCGTCAAAATAAGAGGAAACAGTTAGGTAGTTTTTGCAAAGCAATAAACAGGTAGGCTTATACCTGGATTAAGTATGTCTTGTCTACTGTAATAGGTAGATGAAGGCGATGCTGCCAGAAATGGATATGTACGATCAATAAACAAACCACAAGATTGAACTGCCGTGTCCAATGATTTTTGTATTGCCTTTTTTATTGCCTTACTAGAAAACTCTGTCGGGGATATGATGGAGTTTACTAGAACTTTACAGCTTGTTGTCTGCCTTATCCTCCGATGAAGGCGCCACAAAGTACAATCCTGTGATTTGGTGACTTGTTCTATCTGCAAAATCTCGTCGTCACTTTTTCAAGTTTCCCTAAAAATTCTTGCTTAGTAACCTCCAAATCAATGTCGCTCATGTCAGGTTTTTGACAGAATTCGCCATAAAACTACTCATTTTCTTTAAACTCACTGCATTCGTAATTAAAAAGGTCGCATATGACCTTTTATTGTCCATTATCAACCTTGATAAAAAAAGGCACTCAAGAACGATCACACAACAATTCAACAACACAATATCTACGAACAGTAACAAGGGGAGAAAAATACTAAATGCTCACTTGCTGAGTACCAAAATAGAAAATGATTTACAGGCTAGATCGCTAATTGAAATCCGACCCTGTTATTATAAAAATTTACCTTGGTATGCACCCGCAGTCATCCTATCCTCTTTTAAAGTAGCACCGGCAACCGTCTAGGGCCAGCCCACCGTCGTTTCCCTTTCACCCCCCGTTATCTCAGCAGATGGTGCTCGTGATTGTAGGAGCCCCGTTAAGGATCGCTTAGCTATTTTCTGTTTCCCCTTAACTTCAGTTTTTAATTCTCATTTTAATTGGTTCCTAATATAGGATATGCGATATTAAGGAACCCAAACTGTCCGATATTACGGCACATAACCTCACTAAATTCATTCTTTTGTTTTACGGAGAAAAAATGCATCTGTCCTATAAATTTGATATTGAGTAAAAGACTAAAATCTATCTGATCCGATGATATATAATAAACAAAAGAACAAATTCACCTTTTGGAAATATAACGTCACTAATTACGGAGTGTTAAAATATTCACATGTCTCAAATATGTACAGCAGCAGCATGGTGCACTCAACTAAATTGTACGGGTCTGCAATTTTAGCAAAAATATTCTGAATCATTGTGCACTTGATTAGCACAGAAGTTCACAGATGACGCTGCATGAGAAAAGAAATATAGCGATATCCGATATTAGGAACCTATGTGGTATTAGGCTACTTTCCTCTATCGTTCAAAAGTTATTTAAGGAAAAGCAAAGTCCATTGTCGTCCCAGTTAGCACCGTTTTTGCATAATCTGAATTTCTCAGCAAATGCAAGCCCATATGAATTGAATATACCTTAGGGGCAGTGCTTACAGAAAGCAAGTGGCAACCTCAACCGAACCGCTACTTAACAGCAACTTAACTCGGCATGTATGTCCGATTAGAAGCGTTCTCACCAAAGCGCAAAGAGGCGGTAACCCAACGAGTTGCGCAACGGTTACTGGCACTGTCTGTTTGAAGTTACATAACAAATGATAAAGATATTTTCTGTGAATGTCAGTTTGACATTGTGAAAATCGAGGAAATCCCTCCCCGTTGCATTGTTGTGCTCTTTAAGTTGACTCATTTGGAGCCGTAGATTCAAAATGTTTCAGAGGAGCTACAGTTGGACTTAAAAGCAACACATCTGAAAGTGGGATTGCCGTTGGTTGCTTTTGGTTTTATAATCATATCTGGTGATTTTAATTTTAAATTTAACAGTCACGACAGGCATGCCAACGTGATGTGTGATATTTGTGTTTCTTTTGGACTGTATCAGACTGTGAATGTGAATTCTAGGCAGAATGCTTGTCTAGATAATATTTTCACCAATATAAACATGTCAAGCATGGTTGTAGAATCCTTTGGTACATGTTTTTCTGACCATTTTGGTATTACATTTCATTTTAATTTGAAAACTTTAAAACCTGTTAGGAAGAGAATAAACTACAGGCCTGTCACTGATGAAGGTCTTTTCAAATTATACAGTAAAATTTAAACAGTCGACTGGATCTTTTTGTCTTATATTAGTTTATCGCTGACCACTAAACTCGAACGATTCATAAACATCTTAACAAATAATCTCGCTGAGTGCTTGCCAATCAAATCTAGGTTAGTATCAGAGGGTTGTCGCAACAAAATCAATCTGGTTTGATCACGAGTTGGCTCAGATGAGAGAGAATTTGAAACTAATAAAACAAATTAATAAAGATAATTCCCAGGTAGTATCAAAGAAAGAGATTAATCTATTCAAATCTAAGTACCGATCAGAAATCAGAATTAAGAAAAAAATGCTCATGATAAATATATACGTAGAGCGTCAAATAAACAAGCAGCTATGTGGAATGTAATTAAAGCCAACGGTGTGCAATCATCAAAATCACATTCGTCTACTCTAAACGCGAATGATTTAAACTCTTTCTTCGTTAGCATTGCTGAAACCATTATTGCTGAAATTCCAGCTACCCAGTCGAACTTCACAGATTTTATACAGACACTACATTTCAATTTTCGAACTGTTTCATTCAATGATGTTCGAGACGCAATCAAAAGCTTAAAGAATTATAAAAGTAAAGATCCTTATGACATCGGCGTTAAAATTATGAGGACCTTAAATAACTTGATGGTGATGATCCTATAACAAAATTGATAAACATGTGTATAGAAAATAATGTATTTCCTGCCCTTATTGAAACTTGCAAAGATTCTGCCACTCTTCAAGAAAGGATGTGAGAATGATCCATGTAATTTCATACCAATTATAGCAAAAATCCTCGTAATACTTCTGAAGAATCAGATATGCGAATACTTCGAAGGTAACAATTTATTCTGTAACAACCAGTTTGGATACCGTACCAACAGATCAACGAAAGCAGCAATAAACGATTCTATCAGTTTCATCAACAAATGTCTGGAAGATAACATGTTTGCTCTCGCTAACTTCTATGATCTTACAAAAGCATTTGATTGTGTCCAATATCAAATTTTGATTCAAAAGTTGAAAGAGACGATTCTTGAGAATAATAGCAAACTTACATTTCAGACAGTGTTGCAAGACGACATTTATCGACCTAAAAATTTTAACTATGTCATGCATATATATACTGGAATGTCTGATCCACGTTAAAAATAATTACGATGATAACAGAACTCCGAAAGAGATTCACAAATATAACACAAGGTTCAACAATGAATTAATACCAGAGTACATAAGACTATCAGAAACTAGACACGGAAGTAATTATTTCGGCGTGAAATTTTTTACTGCGCTGCCCAGGTTTTGTCTAACACTCAACTCAACCATTTTTAAAGCAACTGTGAAAAGATATCTGGTGACGAAAGCTTTTTACAGCATAGATGAGTTTTTGAATAATGATTTTACCGACTTTGTTCCATAATTGTTGACTATTTGCTTTATTACTTTGTTTTCGTTTGTGTTTTTTGTGTATGTGATATTTTTGTATTACATTTTATCATTCTCCAGACGTGTGTAAGGACTTTTGAGTACAAACATGAAAAAACTGTTACTATTTCATAAGTTTTCAACCATCTTATTTTAAACTAGGTTTTATCAAGTTTTTTTTACCTTTTATTGCCATTTTGTGTTTTACGTTTGTCTTATTTTCGTATGGTTTGTTGTTTTTACTTTTTTATGTTCTACTCTAACTAACATGTGCAAACACATTTTTATCTAATAGTATCAATAAATTATTATTATTATTATTATTATTACTATTTAGAAGTGATGCGACAAGAGGCGATTCAAATTATTGTATTCCTCCGAGCCGCCGCAGGTCAATCAATCGATCAAAATATATTTATCTTGCATACGTAACATTACAGAATTATATTTATCAAATAATTAAAATATTAACAATACCTAGCGGCTCGCAGCCATCTGCATGATGCCCGTCTGCTTCCTCTCCTGAGTCAGTTATCATTGATATTGAAAGATGATATTAATCTATTTGTGCCAGATATCTGGCAAGAGCGACCGTCCGATTGTCGTAAGGTAGGTATCAGATCTACGTTGCCCGCGTGGCTGATGCAGGGTCGCAAGACATTGTGTTGTCATCTCGTTTGATACCCTCACTGCTAAATGGCTAAGTAAACGGGCAGGTCCATGTTTGGTTGTTTCTGTAGCCGCACTAACATTTTCTGTTGCAAATTTGTTAGGGATCCTCGCCGTGTATTTCCCATAATTATACTAAGTGACATATAAATCCGAACACCCAGTTTGAATTGTTTTATTTTAATAAAATTTTGTATAAGTACTTAATGAAGCATAATAAGTAAATGATAAAAATTTCAAAATGATTGCACTGTTTTGAAGTCCTTTGACCTTTAATAATGTGTGGATGCACCCTGATGTGCTACGCATTCTCCAACGCGCCTAGGCATGCTTCTGATCAGGTGGTCAATGTCCTCCTGTGGTATCTCATTCCAGGCAACCACCAACTCCTCTCGAAGTGCTTCTAGAGTCTGAGGAGGACGTTGCAAATTGAGCAATCTCCTACCCATCATATCCCACACGTGCTCAATTGGGGATAAGTCGGGAGATCTTGGTGGCCATGGTAACAATGTGACATCATTATGTTGAAAGAAGTCTATTGTGACTCTTGCAACATGTGGTCGGGCATTATCTTGTTGGAAAGTTGGATCTGTCAGGGTGTCAAGATAGTGTAAAAGATGGGGTTCTTGAATATCGTGGATATAACGCTGCGCGTTCATGTTACCTCTGATGAAGATTAAAGGTGACCTGGAACCATAAGCTATAGCACCCCAAACCATAACTCCAACAGTGTGATGAACATGTCTTTCAACAAAAAACTGTGGATTCCTCCTTTTACCACGTCTCCTTCTAACCCTGGCACGACCATCGTGCATGCCTAAATAAAATCGAGATTCGTCACTAAAGACAATACTGTTCCATTCCTGATCCCAGAGTGACCGTTGTCTGCACCACTCAAGGCGATTACGTCGGTATTCTCGAGTTAAAGGGAGGACCCTGTGTGGCCGGTATGAAAACAAGCCAAAACTTCTCATTCGTCGGTAAACACTTCGCAAGCCAATAGGTCTTCCGTGTTCTGCAAACCATTCATTTGCAATGGACCTGGTAGTGGAGAAACGGTCCCTTAAGGCCAATAATCTTAGGCGGCGATCTTCACGATCTGTTGTTCTACGGCGGCGTCCAGTGCCCCTTGCTCTTTGCGTACGGCCTTCTCGAAGCCATGCCTGACAACACCTAACCACAGTGTCTACACTTCTTTGCACTCTAACTGCAATTGCCCGAAAAGAAAGTCCAGCTTCCCGAAGTCCCACTATACGGCCCCTATCAAACTCACTAAGTTGACGAAATCGTACAGGTCTCCGTACTCTAGGCATCGTAACCGATCGTAAAGGATGTCAAGAACCAAAATCCGCCAACGTTGATTCTTTACTGCGGCTGAAATATTCATATTTAGAGCGTTAGTGGATTAAAATAAAGCAGTATAAAAACCGGAATGTCCAACTGATAAGGCTGAAAATTTTTTCACTTGTTATTTACAGTAAGATAAATACATTCACCAACTTTTATTAAAATAAAACCATTTAAACTGGGTGTTCGGATTTATATGTCACTTAGTATATTTCAATGGGAGACAACGCGGAATCGTCCCCGCAGCCTTACCTATAGGCTTTCCTCAAGCATACCTAGAGTGAGTTCAAGACTATCCGACTTATCCTTGGTAACTGCATGCTGCACGCGTAGCTGTATGTATGTAAAACGGAATCCTTGAGCATAATTTTCACCAATTTGCAGAAGTTTGATTAATGTTAAACTTCGCACACGTATCAAGGACCGATGACAAAGTCTGTAAAAAGCAGATATGTTAATAAAAAGCCACGGATTTCAAATGCCGCTTAACGCTTGTAAACCAGGAGTCGTGATTTCAAATCTCACAGGAGGCAGATTGTAGTATACTTTTTTTCCTTATTTTTTAACACGCTTTTATTAGCCTGATCTGTATGTATATATGTAACGGAATCTTTGAGCATAATTTTCACCAATTTCCAGAAGGTTGATTAATTTGAAACTTCGCACACGTATGAAGGACCGATGACAATGCAATATCATGACATGTCCACAAAAAGATAATTGATAAATCGAACTAAAAAATGAAAAATAGATGGTAGTTTGAAGTAGAAAATAATTTTTAATTTCAAAGAGTTTATATTATAATAGTTGGTCTAACAATCAATCATAACTAATGACCACAAAATGAAATTATAATAAAATTTAAGTTATTAACAGAATAATTCAATTCAGAGTAAAAAGCGTGGGGTGCATTTAACTACATTTTCATAACTATCCTCACATAGATAGTTGCCAACAGAATGTTTGTAACATTAAATATATCAAGCACCCCACGCTTTTTACTCTGAATTGAATTATTCTGTTAATAACTTAAATTTTATTATAATTTTATTTTGAGGTCATTAATTACGATTGATTGTTCGACCATCTCCTACTATAATACAAACTCTTTGTAATTAAAAGTTATTTTCTACTTTCTACGCTATAAAAGCGTGTCTTTTTAGTTTTTTCAAACTGTTATTTCGCAAACGCTACTTTAGCTTTACGTAGATGACCATTGATGTGAGATCTTGCTACAGCTTCCTTCTAAGGTCGACGCCAAGATGGCTTATTTCTCCACAAGCTGGCACTGTCTCATTTCCCATCCCAATTACATTTCGATGTTTTCGCGCAAAGCTGAACAAAATACCGTTAGTCTTTTGAGCATTAAGGTATCGATACACATGCTCAAATCTAGCGCAAAAGCATGCTATTAATGAGCAATTGCTATTAGTAGCATGTGTGTACATACGTTACTAGACATAAGCATACTTTTTCTGAGCATGCTTAACAATCAACCGTCGTGCGATTTTTGCGCATGCCACCTGCAGCGCGGGTGGGAGAGAGTGCGCTTTTAGCGCGTGTGAACAGGTTTGCGTATTAAGCATGCTATTATTTAGCAGCAGGTGACTACAAGACATTAAAGTTTGTCATTCTATATCGAAATCATTAATGTCCGTGGAACCCAAAGTTTCCTCAGTATAGAAACAATATTCTGAGAAACAATGCGTATAAAGATATGTTATCGAATATCGTCCTATTCCTTATCTTCTTTCACTTCTGTGGAGAGAGTCACTTGATTTTCTGTTTTTGCAATGGAAGACAGACAGAGAGCTTGGTATTAAATAGCATATGTGTTCGGAGTATTTGCTTTGAGCAAGGTCAAAAAGAGCATTCTCTAAACAAGCATGCTAAATACAAGCAAATGTATCAGTTTAAAGAGCATGCCATTTTCAAGCATGCTCATAAGCATGCTATTTTATGAGCATGTGTATCTGTACCCTTACACTCCAGTCCTCACCTACTGTAACCGTCCATTAATTCGCGCGGTCCATTCCCTAAGGATAACCGCGCGATCTTGAACGTTCTAAAGTTTTCCACGTACTGTTTGACCAACAGTTTAGTTCTTTTTGAGGTGCATGACAGAAGCTGAGATATCGCGTTGTTGCCTTTTATGGACTAGTGTTCCTTTTGCAGTATATGTTATAGAATGCCTTAGTAAGGCAGTTGACAGCATCGTAACGTGCTCTTTATTGGTCAACGCCTGGAATGTTTTGAGGAAAAACTTTCTTTGGTTTTGGACCAATTTCCGTCTGCCTGCCAGTGAAGTATGATGCCTTTTGACCTGTAACAAGTTGCATTATCGCCTTAAGGGACTCATTGTTTGCTGGTTGTGTATATGCTTTCTTCGCAAAACGGTTTGCTTTTAGAGTAGCAAGGCAGTGATCAACCATGTCTTGTAAATATGTAAGTGTACAATAAATAAACGAAATTACTACACTGGAATCACAGACTCCAGAGTAAGCAATCCGCACCCGTCGTTCAAGTCAGGGATAAAGTCATAATGATTCTCGTGTAAAACAAGCAGGTCAAACTTTTCGCATGAAAACTGTCAATGCAGGACTTTATCACCTCGAACATATCGGAGGAAAATGTGTTTCAATCCGAATTCATTCAAAGAAAACTTGCTTGTTCCACATGGCTTCTTAAAAATTTAATAAAAATCACATATTTCCTATGCGCCAACAAATCCAATAAAGGAACCTTTTCGGTTCTATTAGCTTATATTACAGACAGTGAACGTTTTTATTACTTCTACAAACATTGTTAGAATATTTTATGGTGGAAAGAAGCGATTTCCTAACAATGCGATTCCTTTTAAATTCAAGTGACATCACGCCTTTTTAAATCAGGCATTTCTGCTACAGGCGACAAGTGAGTTCTCGCAGAATGGTATTGTCAGTGTTTTAGCAGGACAGAATAAGGAACAGAAGCATGGCGAGTAGAGCTAGCAGCTGTAGAATGCAACGACGGCACAAAGAAGATCCAAATCAATTACCTTCTGCCGTGCCCAAAGTACCTACTAGGCGACTGTTTATATGAGCAGTACTCTAGGTCCGTATCTGCTCCTTCTGTAGTATGATCTGGCTTTGAACCTACAACTACTGCAATTGAAATGTGTCCATGTCAAATCATGTCCTCAATAATTTGAGCTCCCTCAAGCCAGATCGTACTATTTTAACAATTTTTGAGACAAAACGCATTACTTACCTTGGTGGAGAAGTATATGATTATTGAGGGGCATAGCATTCGCGGAATATAATGTGCGAGGATAATAATGGCGTTCTCCACCGTGGTATGCATTTTTATTCACTACTAACTAAAATAGATCGTTTGATTTAAGTTTGGAAAATACAGACTGTAGTAAGCTTTTCATATCAATCACCGAATGTGAGCATACCCATATCAACAGAGACACACTCAGTTTTACATAAACTTATATTAGTCATGAGCGTGAAACATTAAATCGTTTGGATCTGTTCCCCGAAGAAATAAGCAACGGGAAATCTCTATTCTCTCTATTTATATCGGTTGTTAAATTTTTATTATCGCTCAACATATGTGCATAAATCCACAATAGCCGCAATATTCGAACAAATACATCCTTCAAATATAGAATCCCCCAATATCTTAATCTTTTTTTCCAAAAGATCAAGATCTTTAGTAATCCAAGGATGATTAGGTCGCTTTGTTTTTAACGTTTACCTTTAAAATATCATTTGTGTACTGTGCTTCTTATAAAGACAAAATCCAATAGAAAACACAAGAGTAAAAAATGAATATTTCCACGCCTACATTTCAATAGCCAGCCACAAAAAGAGGTTAGGTTACCTCGACTTTCGGCGAGAAAATATAAATAAATTAAAAAAAAAATTTAATTCAGCTGTTAATAGAACGATCTAAGAACTTAAGATTATTTCTTCTGATTGAAAACATTTTAACGATAATATAGCTCCTTCATCGCAAGTTTTCAAATCAAAGCGTATTACAAGGTGAAAAAAAGTAACACTCTTCAGGGTCTTCCGTAGAAGAATCTTCTGTAAAGGAGTCACCGATGTTACTACTGATGTTGTTGTCGCCATTCGCTCTGAAATATCTCCTGACAGATCTTACAATATGTCGATCCTCGTCAAGGTCATTGTCCAGCTCATAATTGGGAGAGAACTGCCTTTCCATGACGTCTGCAAAAACGTCCACTTTATCCTCGGTCCCGAAAACTACGCCTCCAGGACCATGAATATGTGGTAGTTGTTCTTGCCTTCTGTTTCTGATCGATTTTGCCACTTTCCATAGAGAAATACTTGATTCAAGCATCCCCGCCAGAAAGTCGCTCCACCGATCATTGCGGATTCATGGAGTGCATTTGTCACTTCATGGACGAGATTAGTCGCTCTACGAATGTCATCAGGATGACAAGACCTTTTTGCTTGCTTAATCGCAGCCCTCTTCTCAGAAATTTTCCGGCGGATTTCAGCAAGGAGAAAAGGTATGCACTGGAAGCCCATCAGTATGCTGTAGAGTTTGGTGAACTAAACTTGTCCACTCCGATTGAGCAGCATCTATTCCGTTCTCATCATGTATGACCGGGGCACTGAGAAACTCTTTGAGAAATGACTTGTATAGTTCCTAATCAATTCTTTTCCTTTGCGGAGTTTCCTCCTCCACAAAATGCCCATTACCTGCCCCCAGAATAACAGGTAGATGGTTACTAGATATGTCATACAAGATTCTACAAGCAATACTGAACCTACAGTTTTTAGATATTGCAAAGTCTATAACATCCGGTGCCTGAAGGTGATTGAAAGGATGGTGTGTTGGCTCCTCGGTGCTGTGAATAAGGTACCCGTTTCGCATCACACTGTTGTAAAGACGAACGCCACAAGTAGAGTGAAGCCTTGAGTGCCATGATCGGTGTTTGCAGTTGTGGTCCCCTGCCGCAATAAGAAGGCCCGAACAGTTCAGAAGGACTTCCAAGTCCTCCTCTCGCAGCCTGGCACCGCGCCTGACATACACCCAGGTGATCTTCAACGAAATGGATCCCGCCATATTGACCACCACGGACGCCACTTCAGTGCTTCACATCTCTGCGTTTGTGCTTCTGTGATAGTCGATACCACGTTTAACGAGCACAGCCAAGCCTCCACCCCTACCATTCAATCTGTCAGCGCGTATAACATCATAATTCGGAAAGCTAAGCAATCTCCCGGATTAAGTAATGTTTCCTACAGCAGAGCTACGTCTATACTCTCGTTTAATAGAGTTTGATGAAATTCCCATTTTTGGGAATATCCCTTAGGCCCAGACAGTTCTAATAAAGAATTTTGACAAATGCAGGTTGTCTATTGTACTTATCCATTCAATGGCTTCGAAAATACCGTCGGTGATGCCTGAGTAGCGCTAATCGTAGGACTTATTCGTTGAAAGGACCTAAGCGCAGTTGCTAGGTCTACATTCTACGTGTTCAAAGTGGGTTCAACAGAGGGGGCAGCCGAAGATGTAGAGACGGCTGCTTCCGCGTATGACACGCAGATTTCGCCTGGGGTTGAATCTGCAAGTGGGACTGGGAATTTTAAACATTTGGGAGGTGCTGTGCAGTAAGACTGCGCATGACCATACCTTTGGCAGCGGTGACACTATCGAATAAGTCTAGAGTTCTTTTGTACTTCAACTCCGATTGCAAGACCTAGCAGCTCATGTTCATTGAACAGCTGCTGGGACTTTTCATTGACATAATAACTAACTGTTCTACCTAGTCCATACTGGCCACGCGGTACACGATGTTACAATATATTTATCTTGCACCAAACTCGATTTCCGGTGGCATTTTTAGACCTTGGGCTGTAGAATATTCTGTTCAGCAATCAATCGTTAATGTCCAAATTATCCCCTCATCTGTATTGATCATAAATATGAAGGACACCTTAGAATATAATGCACGAATAGCAGACAATAGTAATATCTGTCGTGATAGTTCTCTAACAGGCGCACGTCGCCAGCACCGCAGGACTGCAATTACAGCTTCACACACGGTTAGGTAGGTGATGTTGGGGGTAAGGGCAAGGGGGTCGCAGAGTGTAAAGTGCCCCTTAGCGAGTACGGGCAAATGAAGACACGTATCTGGCGGAGTATGCAAATTCCAATCTACCTATAATAATGACTACGACGCGTGGACTACTTCTTATTGAACTAATTTGACAGCGGTTTGCGAACCGCTTCAGCTTTTCTGCTGATATATTTTCCGTGGAGGCCCTTAGAACGACCGACGCCGACGCGGCGCAACGCTAACGCAGCGACGCCGTAATTTTCTCCCAATCTCTCTCTCTCTCTCCCTGTCTGCCTATTTCTCTCACTTCATGTCGCGTGCGTATTATGAGCGCAATTAGTGATTGCATGAAATTACCCCTAACAACGTTATCGACTCAATACCAATAGCCATGGTGACAGTTTACTGGAAACCCAAAGAAAGGCTGCAGTACAGTCTACCACTCCAGGTGACGAGGACGTATTGAAATCGCCAAAAATTATGAAAATGGGATGAGTTTTTGCATGTTACCTGACATGATCAATTACGAAAAACCGTCACCCATTTCTGTCTGTATGCCTGTCTGTCTGTCACGAAATTGGTACTTATAGCGATAAAAAAAATTTTTGAGGGTCGATCCAGTGGCAGCATAGATATGAGCAAAAATAAAAAAGCAGAACTTTGACATTTCAGAGACTGTTGCCCTTGTTGAAAAAAACTTTGATGTGTAAAAAAATTGGGGTGGAGGTTACAAGGCACGGGGGAAGGTATACCTCTATTTTTTCGAGTTAATGAGCCGTATTCATAAAACAAAGCATATCCTTGTACTTGCAAATTTTGAAGGAAATCCTCCAGATGGCATTTATAATAATTTGGAGTAAATGCTTTTGATTTTTGAGTGTAAGCATAACTATCCTTCAAAGCAGTGACATAAGTAAAAGGATATTCATAATCTTCACCTTATACTTGGTATAGGAAGCATATCCTTCAAAAATTCTCAGTGTGGTCAGTAGCAGACTCAACTTCGTAACGAAAGGTGGTCAAACGATGATGGCGGAAATTGTGGATGTCAGGGATGTTAAAACGTACAAACCTCGTTTACCTTCTCTTGGTCGTGACTTCAAAAAATTATATCGGTTCGACGAAGTAAATGTACAATCGCTTGCGGACAGATTTGTAGTTGAGAATGAGGAAACTCGACATGTATTCATAAAATGAAGATATGTCTACGCATAGAGTTGTGAACAGCATAGTTGCACAGTCGAACGAATGGATCAAGTTTCCAACTACCAACCGTGAACTGATGGAGGCCAAGCGGATATGGCAAAGCATGTATACATTTCTGACAGCAATTGGTGTAATTAATTGTACACATATAGGAATCCTGAACCCAAATCGACATGGAGATGGGTATATCAACGGATGCCAGAGAGATGTTCATAAGTGTTGATGTCAGTTGGCCTGGATCAGTGCATGATTCCAGAATATGGAGAAATTCACAGACTAGATCACAACTAATAAATAAAGCAAATGTTGCACTTGGCAATGACGGTTTTTTGTATTGAGCCATGCCTCATGACTCCCTTCAGAAATCCTACTCCAGGTGCAGAAATAAATTATTATAAGCTTTTAAAACAAGAAAGAGTTATAACTGAACGCTGTTTCGGCCAACTGAAACGCCGGTTTCCTATCCTACAGTATGTTTTCCGCGTAAAGTTGGAAATGTGCCGAAAATAATTATTGCTTGTATTGTACTCCATAATGCTGCGAAGAGCTTGGGCGATCCTGACTTTGAGTTAGTCGAAGAAACAGATGAAGATTAAGGAAATCATGAGAATGACGAACTCCCTCCCCGCCAACTAGGTCTGCATCATTTCTAATTTCGTTTTATAATACTCTTGTTGTAAAATACTTGTTTGGTACTGCTGTAATAGCACTAGACGTTGCAGTTCTTTTGTAGTTAACCCTTTGGTTTCCTTAGTTTCGTATTTCTCTGTTGCTAATTTTCTTTTTGGTGGCAATGTCTTCTGAATTGCTGGCGCTGTAATACTAACTGTTTGCTCACTGCGCTCGGTATATAGTTTACTTCCTTCTTCTTGAATACTACCAATCTGAATGGCACCTTAAATTTTCCAATTGTAGGATTACAGTCACCATCCATAGCTTTCAGCAACTTTCTTTCCCAATCTAACAATTTAATTGCTTTATTACCAGTTTTTTTAGATCCGTTTTTTTTTCAATCTTAATTTCATGTTGTTGATTTTTTTGAATAAGCCTTTAGTGTCTAATGGTTTACCGAATGTTGATTCGTATGTTTTCAACATCTTCTTCAAGGCATCGTCCTTTCTCATTTTTGTTTTTGGGACTTGTGACTTTTGCAAAATAATGGGAGCAATGGCAATTTCATCTGCGATGAACTGCAAGTCGTTGCCGTTATTTTCTATAGTTTCCTCGTCACTTGAGGATGACATGCTTATCAATTTGATAAAAAACAATATCCAGTAAAAACACGGAACAGTCTGTGCAAGCTCTGGAGTACAACTGTCAGTGATGCTGAGTGAATGAACTCCCAGGTCAACTACAAGCTGGAACAAGTCAGGACATGTCGCTCAAGATACAAATACCAGTAAACCTTTTACTTCTTCTTGAAGGATATCCTTGCGAGTATACGGTTAATCATTATGAATATGAAAACAAGGATATGCTTATACTTTTTCCTTTTTCTCCGAAGCAAAACCTTATACTTATACCTTATGCTTCCGAGGATATGCTTCTCTTTTATAAATACGGCTCAATATATTGACACACTTCTAGCCCTGGTAATTCAATGCACATATTAGACATAGGTATTTCTCATTCAGACATTTCCAGACATTTGCCATCGAGTCTTAGAATGAAGTATTTCTAATACTCGCGTCTAGCTGTCAAGCAACGATCAAGCGCGATGGAAGTACAAGTTAAACCTGTCGCGAGATGGCCGATGCCTCTGGCGATGTTTACTCATTGGAACTGTGATTGCAACGTTGTTGAATGGTCGGTAGAGCAGACGAGAAATTTCTGAATCGAAATATTGTCAAATGGCTGGGAACTGGAATTCATTTAATTCATTTCATTCATTTTTGATACATGCTCGAAGCTATTTTTTTAAGCCAAACATAGAGTGCAGGGCCGCCATTTTTACTTACCATGTCTACTGGCGAGCAAGTATTGTAATCCCGAAAAAAATTTTAAAATGAAATATTGTATTTTTAAGTGTTGTATTGCATCACGAAAAACCATGCTTGAACGAAATTTTGCCAATGACGAAAGAGCTTTGTAGTTTTTGCAGATATGTCGAGTGGCGGTGGAGAAAAATGATAAAAACGAAAAAATTCAAATCGCTGAAACTCCATCCTTTGACGTTTCCGAAGGTCCTGATTATTTTTAAAAGCGTGTTTGGGGGACTGTAGGGGGTGAAAAGGATGTATCACAATTTTTTGAGTTTATTATAATTATTATATATTATATATAACGTACTCCAACTCCCGGTAATTCTACGGATCTATTATTCATATCATACATCATAGATTCTCCCGTACATTTGCGCTCAAGACCTCTTCAACTGACGGATCGCGCACCTATCAATGGCACTAACCGTGCGCTACGGGATTGTAGGGGATCTGAGGGACTTCCAGGAGCAAGTAGCAGACGGCGGCGCGGTGACGCGATATTAACATACAGGGGATGTGATTTTACGTATGCCGGGTTTTGAATTCGGGCACTGGGATCTCGGAAGAGATACGAAGTCAGTTAAATGGGGGCAAAGTTGTGCACTTAAATAACTAGAATATGATAATAAAAACTGGTATTTTCATAGTTATTCTTGACAATTTAAAATACATTTAGATACTTTACCCATTTAGCCACTGTAACAGCTGTTATTTTAGCACGATGAAGGCTCTCTACATTTGAATACTGGATGTACATATCGGTTTAGATTTGGCGGATATGGAATGTGCCTAGGAAGTATGCTATTCCGTTTATAGAAAATAAGGTAATAATATTCTCAATGTATTCGATACGACCATTGAATAATGTGAAACAGTATGAGTAATATGTTGTTCTTCATTTGACGAGCTAAGATAGAAAGAGTATTTGCTTAGACATTCTTTGGAGTTTTATGATATCAAACCATGTCGTGATATATAAATTATCACATCATTAAAAACGTAAATAGGAACTGTTCACCTCTGCCTACTACATTAAAACTGAAAGAATGCTTGGCTGATTATGTTATGAAACAAATAATTGGAGATGTCAATGTATCACACATCAGAAGTACATTATTGGCATCAGAAATAAAAGTTATATTCGCGTTTGCAAAAGTCCAATATGGCGCCTATAAGAAAAATATAGTTGAAGATTGGGCAAAAAAGACGAAACGTCATATTGAAGTTTTAATTACGTCATCTTGTACAGGAGAAGTGGCAATGTTAGTGTATTTTTCATTTTGAAATCCCACCTCAAAGAATGTCAGGAAAAATAAATACGATTTTGAGAAAATTAGGTTTCTCTCGTCTATCTCGTCATTTTCTTAGTTACCCAAAAACACTACTTTGCCGCGATTTAACCGACTTCGTATCTCTTGCGGCTGCCTCGTTCCCAATGGTGACAGACAAATTTGAGACACAGCGTTATGCTTGAATACATGAATACCTATCAAGAGCTATTATCGTCAGCTATCGAACATTGTTGACAAGCCAGGCCAGAGGTTCAAGGAAATGAGGCTACTGTGTACGGACACAAGCCCAAATAGTGCATTGCTGAGTCTGACAAAGCCTACATCTTTTTGACGCCATTGCACTACATGGAAAACTGTATCGGATGAAATCAAAAGAAGTCTGAGGAGATTCAAGGATTCCCAAGAGAAACGCTTTGTTCCACTGATGAGTCAATAGGTTAGCTCCTCGGTCCAGCACTCTACGAAACTAAAGAATACTTACAACAATACTCCAAAGGTTAATCATATCCAGACAGCTTCTGCAGGTGGACCAGATGGTCTCATCAACAATGTTTTCGGCTGACGTAAAAGAAAAGAACAGTGATTAGAGTCAATAGCACCTCATTAATACAAAAATGATTGCGACGCGGTGCGACATGGACGGAGACTGAACAATTAACGAACTTCATTTCTGTGTTGGTTTTTGCTTCCCAATAAATTCCAATGTCATTAAATTTAATTTCCGAGAAGGTTGCAAGTTTACTCTGTTGCCTCGAGATCAAACTTTGCGGTGCCCATTGTCGTAGGTAGAAACGTAACACATTTTATCATCTGCCCTTATCGTTAATAGGAGAGAATCCCATATCATTTCAGTCACTAGAAACTCAAAAATCTTATCCTTTTGCAGGACGGTGTGCATCTCCAAGGTATTTTTGACATACAGTATGTGCCTATTCAAACTATTTTTTACATAGAGTGGGTCCAGCATAATAACAACAAAATTGAATTTATAAAAATATACTGTGACAAGGAAGATTGAACATCCAGTAAAAATGGTTCTGTTTGATTGAAATTTTGCAAACAGTTAGACGGCAAGAGGCAATTAGTGATTAAATTTTGAAGTAGAAACAATCGCTATATCACTAGATTTCTCTAATAATGGATTTTTGGCGGTTACGTCACATCTACTCTTCAGCCAGAATCGTCAGTCATCTAGCGGTCATGTGGCGCCTGGACTAATAAACGTGTAATGAGATCCCCAACAGAGACGGGAGACAAAGCCTAAACCATGCTGATGAGTAGCCAGGAAGCACGAGACAGCTGTCCATGGTTGTCTGTCTTTTGGTCGGACGGACGAAAGCAACATGTTTAGGAAATTGCACACTGCGCAAGCCGATCCGCAACGCAACTGCTACTTGCTCTTGTACACACACATGAACTGGGTATTGTTTTCATTCTCTCTTCTCAAAAGTACTATGATAAATCTATCACAGACTGTCAACATTGTAGTTGTATTTTTCAGCATTGCTATGTTTTATATCGAAGATTAGTAAACGCCATGTAGGCCAATTGCATTTGTATGTGTGAGGGAGATGGATGTATGAAATTAATGCCCTATGGTTTACTCTGAACTGTCAAAAACTGTGAAAAATAAGAAGACTTACAGCTCGGTATTCACCTCTTTAAAAGGTAAGTCATGATTATATGCATATCATTGTATAATATCTACCTCAAGATCTGCGAGATATAGGGGGCTATATGAAATTTAAAAATAAGGTTTTTAAGTATTCAAGCGATAAATGTTTTTACTCTATGAATGAATTTTTAAATTCTCCTAATCAGTAAGCAATGTTTTCATTTTATTTTTTTTATGTAGTGTTTTAACAAGTAGCTATTTTATTCTAGTTTTGATCTTGAACACTACTATAACAAAAACACCAGTTCGCTTATTGCCTAAATAGTCTAGACATAATGAACTTTTTTTATCTTGTTTTGCTTATAGTGTGGTGCAACAAATACTTTTAACTCACATTGTATTATATTCACATTTATTGTAATATGTTTACTATAACACTTTTCTTCTTTGGCTGCTACTACCACTACTATATCAAAATAGGGTAGTAGATAAAAGAGGCACTCTTGGGTATACACTTACTGCTTTATTATTCAATCGTACATTTTTGATATAATCCAGGATGGATAATGAGTAACAATGAATTAAAAAAGTCAAAGGGTAGAAGATGTTATTAGTACCAATACTGAACAAGTTAAAAGAAATAGATACTAATAAAACAATCAAGCAGCTACTCTATTTTAAAGGCCGTGCTTGGAATAGAATATTAAGATACAAAGATCCATAATGAGAACAACAGAGTGGAAAGAACATGCAAAGACTAGAAAACATTAAACAAAAGTAACTAGATCAATTATTGTATAACAACAGCCTAGGCAAATGAATGCAATCTTTATAATGTCGTTTTCTATAATATACTATATTCTTGTTATGAAAAAAAAGACCTTCGATAGATGTAGAGATTGTGGACAAAATATTTCAAAAATTACTGCAGCATAATACGCTCAAACTGTTAAGCATGCTCCACAACAAGCATTGCAGATTATTGCGATACTGGTTGCGTGCATTTAGCCTAGTATGTCTGATATAAAATCGCTATTCGCTGTGAAATCGAAAAGGCATATCATCTGTGTTTTGCGTTACCCACTAAAATTTAGCACAATTAGACGTGGAAAATGTATCATCAAAATGAGAAAAATCTTTCTGACAGCGATGACAGCCTGTGATGATAACTGTTACAGCCTACTGGGAGATGAAAATGTTTAATCTTCCATTGAAAGTCCCTAAAGAGTGCATTATTTTTTGTGTAAAATCCAAGGACGGCTCATTCTCCAAACGGTACTCAATCCTGCATCGTTCGTACATGTGACCCTTAGTCCGGCGTCTGTGCATTTGATGACTTGAGCTGGAACTACACTTTCCAAATTAGTACATATATCATTATAGTGTAGTAATTTTTGAGTATAACAAAGCTTTGATACGGCCAGATGACTCAAGTTCTTTTAATCAAATTATCCATCTCCGCCACTGTTTGTGGCGCTTTCAGCTCCTATTAATGAGCCGGTGTGCGGTTAATGAATCACGGGATCATTATACGCGAACCATGTACAAGGATCCCGCTATTAAAAAGAAGAACTCTTATTCTCTATTATTACGCGCAGGCAACTTCTCCGACGCTTCAAGCCGACGCACGACGCTTCACGCTGACGCCCAGCAACGCGTCGCGTGACGTCTCGGTGAGACGATCAGCCACTTCTTTTCGGTTCCTTTTATACTTAACTTGGATGATTTTTGTTGCGTTTTTGATTGCAGGATTGCTCAAACTTGGATGTCTGACAACTTGAAGCAATTGTCGAAGGTGATAACCAGCGGAGCTTCCTCATGGTGCATGCTCATTGAGGGGAAGGGTATGGAAGAGAAAAGGGAGTGAAGACCTTAAGTTCAAAACGGTCTATGTGCCATTTAGGTGTTTAAGGCCCGTATCGTCAGTCGTCCTTAGAATTGTAGGGCGCCTTTATGGCCTCCTTGATTGTCATAGTTTTCTACTTCTCCGTGTCAGCGCTCTATTTTGATGTTATGTCACAAACATCTATTTGCATCAAATTGTGCTTGCTTTTGAGTTATATCATGTTTTATCCGCCTGAAATTTCCTACAATTTTAAAGGAAAACATATTCACAATAGGAGAGCGCTGACGCTGACACGGGACAAGTGTAATCTAGAAATTTTTGAAGGAGAGAAAGGACTATGACAATCAAGGAGGCCATAAACGCGCCCTACAATTGTAGGAACGACTGACGATACGGGCCTAAAAGTTATAGATATCAAACATATACAGGGTGTTAATAGTGGATAATAAACTTTCAATGGCAATAATTACAACTAAACCATTAGGTGTACGGTTGTGTTTTTTTTGAGATGAGCTAAATGGTTAGTTTTAGCAATAGTTATGTCACGTTTTAACTAAACAAATTAGAAATCAACGCAAAAAATCTTGAATTTATTTTTTTGTGAAAAATCTCTTCCATCCCTCAACTTTGGAGGCGGTAAAAAATTGAGGTAGTATTTCATTATTCATTAAATTGTTAAAACTATTTCAATCCATGAAAATTTCAGCATGCTACAATAAGTGCATCACCTTAAAAAATCTGTGTGTTTGGCGCAGGTGGGTATCTATACATGTAAACAATAAATTCTATTTTACGAGCTACAGTTCAAACGACTTGATGGATTTTGACATATCAAACTGACACTATTGACCTATGGAGTTAAAAGCTAATGAGGTCAATACTGGTTGCGTAGCAAAAAAAATACATTCTGTCCTATATTTAAAATAAAATTCACTTTTGTAGCGCAAAATATCTCCATCAACCGGACCAAAATCAAGGATTAGCATTAATCAGATGTAATCAAAATTATATTTTTTCTGTTCACTAACTACTTCCAAAATAGTTTTCTAATAAACAAACTTATATAATGTAATTACTATACATCACTTCAAACTGAAGGGGTTGACAAACCCGGTGGTATCTTCTGGGACTTCATTATCTTCCGTAGTAGTTGTTGTTGGTACGGTGGTTGTCATTTCTTGAGGCTCTGTAACAGGGATTCCGTTCACTAGATTAATTGTTATTGGTCCACTTGGTCTTTTTTCGGGTGTTACTACAAAAGTTTTCCTGAAATAAAAAGAATTTTTCCACGATAACAGATAGTTTAATAAGCAAATATCTAAAATCTTGAGACTGTATTCAACAACCATAGTTGTTTGTCCCTACTTTGAGGACGCCGCATTTGCCCTGATAATCTTGAAGGGAGCGAGAGTGTAGTTATTTTATTATCATACCGGGTGAACCAGAAAACAGTGACAACTCGTCTAGGGCTAGAAGTAGATCCATAGTAACACGAAATGTTTCTTTTAGAAAAGAAATGTGTGTTTTCAATTCGACTGATCATTGGGATTTCAGAAATGCTCGTAAAGTCTGTTAACGGGGCCAAAGTTGAGCATTCAGATAACTAAGAAAATGGGACGGTGTTGTAATGCCGAGTATTTCCAGAGATAAACAAAAGAAACCGAGTTTTCATCTGTTGTCCTTAATCATCCATTTTTTTCTCATAGGGCGCCTTATTGGTTTTATGCGAAGGTGAATAGTTACTTCGAAAAAACTGATATTGTTATAGTTGCGTGTTTAGGAAGCTGCAACATGGTCGAGGCTTTTACTTACTTTAAAATGTTTCTATACTTTACATAAAATAATAATCTTTTCAATGTTTTCAATACGACCCTTAGGTAAATAATATGAAAAAGTTTCAGCAAAAGGTTCTCCTTGATTCGAAGTTTCATAATACCATGATAAATGCACCATACCAGATCGTTAAAATCGAAAACACCTATGCCTAGTTATAAAAACTGACGGAAAGCTTGGATGATTATATAAATACATGTATGAGTCTGGATTAAAAATTCTACTGACATGTGCAGGAAACAATATGGCGTCTATAAGAAAAAATATTGATAATTGAAAACAGCAGACGAAAATTTATTTTGAAATTCTAGCTTTACAAATAATTGTAGAGTTTGAGAAGTAGCAATGTTAATGTACTTTATATTTTGAAATCTCATCTCAAGTGAACTTAGGGAAAAAGACAAAGTGTTTGAGAAAATTCTATTTCTTTCGTCTAGCTTCGGAATTGCGTAACTTTTTACTAAAACTAAAAGTGCCACCTAATTGCGCAACTTTGCTCTCATTTATAGGTCAGGGTCGAATTTGAAATATATGGTATATCCTTGGAATCTATTAAGCTATCAACTCAGGTCCTGCGCAGGCTATACCAGTGGTTTAAACATGGGGAAATTTTGACGTCTGCAGAAGGAAAAAGAAAATTATTTTGTTCGCCACAGTCTTTTTCGAAACAAAATTAATATATTTGATTTCACATTAGCCGTCTTTCTTGAGAAGTGTTTGTCAAACTACAGTTGAAGGCAAGTTTGTCATTGAAAGTTGTATGTAGTGTAGTGTCGTATTTGAGCAATATTCATGTTTTGTCTTTATTCAGTCCCATCAATTGCACAGAAATTCACTACACAATGTATTTCGGTAATCCATGATTGTAGGACCAATGTTTATAAGAACTTGTTATGTTATTTCTAGATGTACTGCCTGCTCTAGAAATATTGCATTGCGTTCTGGAAGAGCAATTACTAATTTGACTAGAATGAGTAGGCCATGTATTCGTTCAAGAAAGCACATCTGTCCTCTAACTCCAAATGTTAGCCCTAGAAAAAAATTCCTGGAAAAATAAATGTACACAGAAAAAACATCGGAATCTTACTGGAAAGTGTAAGTCTTCCTTTGTATTTCATGCTTGTCTATAAGTCTAGATTCGCTTTGGTTTCCATTATTCTGGGAACTGTCTTTTTTTATTACATATCTATGACGATGCCTCCTTTTCTTCGCGAATGGTGATGGAGATTGATTTTTGTTCTGATAGGTTGGAATGTAGGTAAACTCAGACTGCAGATGTCCTATTGGTGGCATTTGAGGTATTTGAGCTGGAACTTGGTACGCACTTTGTGTGTAAGGAGCACTAGGTTGATCTGGAGCCTGGATATTTTCGGTAGATACGTTGAAAGGTGCATAAGCCATCTGAGGAATATTGCTTAATTCTGAAATTCCATATGGAGGTGCATCTGGATAAAACTGCGCCGGTGCCGTTTGAGCGTACTGGATGGGCTGAAAAATATAGTCAAGCGGACTGACTCAATACTTCATCCTGAATAGGGTGAATACTATATATATATAATACACTATACAGGGTGATTTAAAGGTAAGTGGCATTATTTCAGAGGCCAAAAAATAGAGAGTTTTCAAGAAATCTCAGAAAACATATGTCTACTGAGTATGTACCTACTTAGATTATAAAAATTCTAGCAGAATGAGCTAATACTAACTAATACATCCTAAATTTTTCACTGCTCAAATAAACCGGATGCATATAAACATTAAGTATTTTTTGTTATTCCTTTTCGATAGAACTGTCGTCTTTTCGAATCACAAAAATTAACAATAATTAATTTCAAAGTAGTTTCTACTTACACAAAGACGTGATAATATGACCGCGTCAGTCCTAATTTCAACATATATGAGTTATATATAAAATTATATTTTTAATATTTTCCTAATTTGTACATAGCATACCTGCAAAATTGCATTCCAGATATTTCACTAAATATTGCTTGAAAAGCAGATATACCTACAGTCTGCGAAAACCGAAAGTTCGCCAACTTTGGCCCAACAGACAAGATTATAAATCGCTTTAAAATGAAGTAATCTTAAAATGTTCTTGTAAGGTCTTGTAAAGCAAGTCTTCGATTTAGATACCTGGAGAGCTCAAAAATTATAATTATTAACAGTTTTTAAGCATTGAATATACCTATTTTAGGGCTTTGTAGACATTAATATGCTTATAACTCGAAAAGAATCACCTTTAGAGAAAAGCTAATGAAACCCTTTTTTGTTGGGAATAATCCAAAAAAAAAATCCCGGCAAAAACAAGTAATTTATTTTAAAAAAAATATTCAAGCAAATTTGAACTGGAGTTAGCGTGCGGGTATAATCAAAACCGGGTCAAAATTGAAATCTTTGAGGTCACCAAGTATCTTAATTGAAGCTGAAACCTTGCTGTACAAGGCCTTGGAGAGTATTTTGAGGTTAAATAGATTGGCGTACTCGTGGTTTTCGTAGACTGTACAGGTTGTTTCCTTCTTTTCATTTACTGTTGTCTGTTCTTTCGAACACTAAATGCCATCTTTTAACTTAAATATAGCCACTCTTCTTTAAAACACCCTGTTTATATATGAGTAATCTGTAACCTGATACTGTTGTGGTCCCACAGCAAATGGTGGATAGCTGAAATGCGGATTATTAAGCGGAATCTGGTAGTCTGCATAGTTAAATTGATGCTGTATATTATTAAAATTTCCTTGCGTTGATTCTGGAAGTATTCCTAGCTTCCTCATTTCTTCTCTAAAAACATCTGGATTGACATCTATAATATCTACCGGCTGATTGTTCTCGTAAGTATCAGGTATACCAGCACCATATTGCTGGTGGATTTGAGGTTGATAATATGATGCTGAGGGTTGTCTGTAAAACTAATAGAAAGGAAAAAAAATGAAAGTCTCACAGTCAAGCTACAAGTTATTGGATGTGTTCAAGCAATCATCATAAGGCAAAACCTTTATACCACAGAAAGTATCTTCTTGCAATATTAATACCATTCTCTGTTGTTTCTATTACTCGCCATGAACCAGAATCATTTTTGTTATGGCAAATAATATTTGAACTTCCACAAAAAATGATAATATACATTTCCCTGGCTGTCGATCTGTCCGCTAATCCTTGGCCCGTCTACACTTGGAAAGGTTTGGAGTTTGATGAAATTTTTACACTGGGTTACTAATATGCCAAGGACGAAAAACCTTTGTGGTTTTTGAATATCTGAGAGATCGCTCAAACTTCGTTTTTTGACGTTTCAGAGGCTCCTGATAAAAGCTCCGAAAAAAGATCTATATTGGTCAGAAATAGGAGCTTTGGAGTTGTGAGGTATGGGAGAGGGTACATCTTAATTTTTTGACGTTAATAAATTCATACGCTTCCTACGCTGGTAATTCTACTCGCACATGAGACATATTTCTCCGCACATGTGCCCTTAATACTTAAGAATGATATAAAAATATTTCCAACAAACGCTTCTCTGGATATACGTGCCTCACAGTCCAAGTGGTGGGTGTATGTGCTTCGCAGTTGGTCATTTCGAACGAGGAGGCTAGTCATAGCAGCGTTCATTGGCACCCAGAAATTTTGCTCAGCGTTGAGGAGAGTGCCATCGGCAAAAGATATGAAAGGAGATGGTAGCAAATTTACTCAATGGGCGGGCAAGTCCTGATTATGTTCATTATGGTACACGTTTTGCTAAATGTATAAATTTTCATTGTATGAGCTTGTTTGATTGACATGTAATACATGTTCCTGACCAGAGGGGCTATCTTATGCAGAACATAACGCACTCAACCTACCTGATACCATTTTTAATTTAACATTAACAGTTCATCGCTTAACCGTATTATAGTCGAATATTTACATGAATTCAGGAGACTGAAAAATTGATACTTGGTTGCTACAAGATTGACCTCATTACTGCCATATTTCTCAGACAAACTGGAAAATGTCCGCAATACTTGCTTCGTGATTTCTACTTCATTGCATAGAAAATTTTGTACTTACCGGATAGCCATATCCATATGGTGTGTATCCTGCCGGTAATAAAGGTGGATAATTTTGTGCACTTGCTACCAAAATCACAAACCACAATACAAAATTCTTAACAAACATGGCAACTTGCTTCTAGAACAATACTAGCAACGACTCACATAATGCAGCATTTGACCTATACATACGCGTTATCTCTTTAAAAGTTGTAAAAAGTTATTAGTTATTGGGTGTGATTATACTAATCAACAATGTGTTGATGAAGTATCTCATCGTGCCAAAGAGCAAATAAATATCAACTCGAACTGGGTGGCCCTATAATAACGCCCAGACATCATTGCTGCATTCCTATTTTATATGAAATATTGCTTACTATGCTAAATCCGCAACTCCACTCGCGTGGAAGTAATGTAAAGTATAGGTGATTTATTTTGCGTTTGTATGAAGGAGATTGGTTTCAGGGAATGTAATTCAATGTTCAAGGTAATTCAATAGTTACTTTGGCAGTTTTTCAGTTTGTAACAATAAATTAATCCCAATATTTCGCAGTTTGATAACCTTGACAAAACCCCAGTACCTTACTTAAAGACTTATCTGATCCTGCAATAACCTTAGAGGTTATAATTATTGATGTACCCATTAAACATTGATTTGAGCTTTAAATGACCTTTATGCTCATTGTCAAGGTCATGGACATAGTTGAACATTGAGTTTCTTGGTATTTTTATTCCCCGTGCCAGAAATAGGCGTTTCCATTTGAGAAAACTGTATTGAACTTCCGAGCTTGAAGGTCATAGTGAAGGTTACGCTCAAGGTCACCATTAGAGGAATCTTTTTAAAGCTTACAACTCTATTACATAACACTTTTCCTAATACCTTAACTTATTTTTCGAAATATTATTATGTCCTTTCCCTGCTTTCTGGATATACTCATATTGCCATGAAGATCATGGACAAAGATAGTTTAGTTTAGTTTATATACTATATTGTATTATACTTTAATGTAAAATTTCGCGCTGCTTATATTTTCGTTGTCAAAAATAGTGGTAAATGTATCAGAAAGTCATTTTCGTTCACGAACAACAGTAATTAATCAAATTACTGAATTTGAACGTAGTCATACCAATTCAGACTAGATGAAAGGAGCATGTCTCTTTCATCTCATAGTCTGTAGTGAGGATCAAAGCGCAATTGACATAAGTAAATTTTTTGAAACTTCTGTCATTAGATTCGTAGTTTTAGTGTTATTTTTTGAATGTGCGAGTGTTTTCAGATAATTGTTGTGTTAGACGATTTCAAGACGTGCTACAATTTTCAAAGAGCAGTACAAGCGTCCGGTAAGTATTATTATGTTGATACAACGCTGTCCCTTTGGTAGGCATTGGTAGATAAATGAGTCAAAAGTATGCACTAAAACTACGCAATTTTGGCGACAAACATTGCAATGTAAGCTTATAGGCTTGACTCCTAATGTATTCGGATTCGTTGCTTTTCACCAAAAGTCAGTTTAACTAACCTCAGTTGATTGAGATTCGTCATCACTTGGAGCAGTTAGGTCAAGTTTATTCGATAAAGGTGCAAAATCCGACAGATTCAAGTTGCGAGATTTTTAACTCTGCTCTCAATTACATTTTTGCGGCGATCCCTCTCAGCACACTGCAAAAATGCTTAGTTGTTCTTTTTGGACTGAAATGAGCTAGACTTTAACTGATTTCACAGCTGCATCTCTGTTTGGACTGTCTCACTTCACTCAACGAACAAAAGTCAGGATTTCTAATGAGAATTCATTATAAGACCAAAGAAAAGATGTGTTTTTGTTTATCTCTTGCAACTTATATTTCTTGTTTAAGTTAAGTACGGAACATTGCTTTCATATTCTCTTTTTCTGATATTTACATTCGCAAAGTAGTCGGAGGACTTTTGCGGATGCGAAACCGAATACCAAGAGTCATGCGAATATCAGCAAATGAGAATGCGGAATCGAATGCGTAGTTTGAAAGTGGACCTATACTCAAGTATGAGAATTGATGTGTCAATCTACTTTGTCTCGCATTTTGTACAGAGTTCAGTTCTCAGCATCTTTCTTTCATCGAAAATGTGTGACTAATTCAAGACGTTTCTTGCTAAATAACATGCTTACCTTATTTAAAAACAGATACATCAAAATAAATCTCTCTGACTGATGCAAGGGATAAAGGAATTCAATTTGGTGAGGTCCCTTTTCCCTCGTATAACACTACGCTACCCTGGCAAACTAACCAGAGCTTATTTTCAGAATAAATTCACATTATTTTCCGAATAAATGGCACGGCTGTTTACCTAATCAAATTGTGTTTAGATTACATTAAATTTAACCAGTAGTTATAGTGGCAAGGTATACAATACACAAAGTAAACGTATATAGTTATGAGCTTAAATGTATTTGGCTTTAGGAAGGCAACCAAGTACTTTGTTATAAATGTGTAATGTGAGCCCCATTGGCCTGTCCTTTAGATGAAAATGACATCTATCGTACGGGTGCTCGGCTTTGTTATTGTGGATTTTTTGTTGTTTAGTTTGTACGATGTAGAACTAGATGGACATTCAGGAACGACACTCCGGACGACACCGTATTTATAATATAGACATAACGCAGGACATTGTGTGCAATTATGTGAAATCTTCAGAGAGAGAAGATGACACAGAGGCCCTACGTCCTCTGGGCCATAATTGCTCATAACTGATTGGTAAAGCCCATAGGAGATACTGTGATGGCAGTCTGTGTTTTGAACAACTACAAAATAAAATAACGCGCTAACCTTCTCCAAATTACACAGGCCTGTGATGTTTTCTCCTTAACGAACTATCTAGCAATTTGGGAGAGTATTATTTACGAAAAAATAATGAAAAAGATCATTCATGTGTATTATTTGAGAAAATCGCCTTTCGGTTTTCCCAGTATTACTGCCTGTGCCTGCCTTAGTGTGTATAAGATATAATTATAATTGAAACAGCGAAAAAGTAGTGAAGTCGTATATGGATAAGCGATAATTGTGTTTTGTAGCTACCAACTGGCATTTAATCAGTAGTCTAATCATATTAGACGAAAATACCCCTGGCAAGGTAAATAATTATACAGTCTGGTCTTATTGATGCAAGCTATTTATTCATGGACGCATAAAATGGGTACCAATTTTTATGAGAAAACTTTATATTCGACAACAAAGAATGAGAAAACGTGTTTTTGGGGATTCAATCGAAAGTGTTGCCATGAACGAAAAAACTCTTCAAACAACATTTTTAGGTATTAATGAGACTCACAGAATGAGACCACAAATAAAAAGATTCGACTAATAGTAAAAAAGTTATAGCCGAAAAACGATGCAAGATACAGGTTTTAGCACTTGTTGGTAATGGGACGCTAGTTTCACGCAGATACTTGAAATTCTTCAAATTCGTAGGCTTCGTACTTCTAAATAACGACAAAGAAATTAGAGTCGATTTGTCAAGTAGTTTTCGAGAATTTCTAATTGTTTATCTTCGTTTTTCTCACAAAAATAATTATTTACGGAATGGTTTGTGATTCATGTCGGCGAGGTAAACTCATATATTTCGCTATAAAATGCCCTTTGAACGAACCCTGTATATTACGCAGTAAATTAGTGGTGATGGCCGAAACACAGGTATTTTGGGATAAACAATTAGAAGTTCTCATTGACCAATTGACTCCAATTTTTTTGTGGTTATTTAGAAGTATGAAGCCTACAGATATGAAGAATTTCAAGTAGTTGCGTGAAATTATCTTCGCATAAGCAACAAGAGCCATAACCCGCATTTTTCCACGGTTTTCGGTCAATTTTTTTTTTAATATTAGTCGGATCTTTTTACATGCATTGTGGTCTCATTCTGTAGTTCTCTTAAATACCTAAAAATCTTATTTGAAGAGTTTTTCGGTTCCTGACAATTATTTTGGTTGAATCCTAAAAACTTTTCCCACAAAAATGGGTCTGCGTATTTTATGCGTCCATGTTTTAAATACCCCCTTGAGTAACTTCCATCAATAAAACCAGACTTTACAATTATTTTGGGGAAATTTGCTAATATGATTAGACTTCATGTCATTGTGAAGAGCTGTTGTGGTCATTATGACTAGAGTGGGAAGACGAGAACATTTTCAACAACTCAAAGAGTCAGAAATATAGCCCACCAAGGTTCACAGAAGTCTAAATACAGGGGTGATTTGTTGTCGGACATGGAATGAGGAAGGCAGTACACGAAGAGCTAGAGGTACATAGCGTGACAGGAGAATGGCCCCACACCAATAGTGCCGTCTTAGGCTCTTGCGGACCAATGGTTTGGAGAGCATGCGAAGCCTATTACAATGCGAACTGTTTATCGTTCGATTAACAGTTTTGGAGTTGCTACACATCGTCCTCTGTTTGTCCTATCTCTCACTCTTAGGCTCCGAAATGGTGGACAGGCTTGGTGCAGAGCACAGCTGAACTGAGACCTCGAATGAAATATCATGGTATTTAGTGATGAATCCAGATTCTGCTTGGGGTTGCATGATGGCCATGCAAGGGTGAGGAGGCGACGAGGTAAAAGACGAGATTTTTAATTTTCCGGGAGTCAGAAGTTATAATTATGGTATTGGGTGCTATTGCTTATAGAAGCAGGTAACTTTTGGTGTTCATCAAAGCAACATGATCCAGGAGGCGATGAAACCCTATGAGTTGTCTTATATTAGAACGCTCACCAACCGACTTTTCCAACAAGTTATTGCGCCACCACATATAGTCAGAATTACGTTTGTCCATTTTGGAGACCATCAAGTCGATGTGTTGCCTTTGACTCCTAGATCCCCTGATCTCCGACCCATTGAATACGTCTGGGACATTATAGGAAGATTATTTTTCAGTTTACTCCATCCTCCGCAGAATCCATCATTACTTAGGCACTAGGTACAAAGAGCCTGGGATGAGATTCCTCAACAGAAAATGGATCATTTCATTAGAACTATGCCCATATGTGTTTCTGAGTGTTTAAGTCGTCGCGGAGGCCCAACAAACTATTAGTTTTTTTTTCAACGGTTGTCTTTTTCTGAAATGTTGAACAATTTACAACACTAAGAGAAATGTATACAAAAAATGTCTCAATAAATTCATTAATACTGGATGTTCTTAGTCACTAAGTTGTTTGTATACATGGGGTATACAGACGAAACCAGCAACCCCAAAAAACCGAGGATACCCTGATCAACTCAGATAGCCAAGATCTGATATACTTTGCACATGTCACTCGCATACAAATAAACATCGAACGATACTTCCCACCCCTAAAAAGTAAAATGAAGATGACTGATCACCTAATAAGAGGTTGGAGTAATGCTTTATTAAACAAATATACATTTTAAAATCTGGTCAAGAATGTGTTGCCAAGGAACAGAATCCAGGGTTGAAGGAGCATATTGGGGGGTTAGAAATGGTCCATTTAGGGTAAAATCGAATTATCACGGTTGGCGTACACTGAAAATGTATTTATCCTTTTTTACCCAAAAATAATATGAGCTAAGACGCCCTAAGTCGACGTTCGAGGGCAAAGATCTAAGAAGGCATTGTTCTTGACCCTGACATAGAAAGTTATTGCAAGACGCTAGGAAATAAAAATTTGCTATATCGTCAAAGTCATATTTTCTGCATTTTGATATGACTTTTTTCCTGAGAATTCTGGTTCCATAGAATAAGAATAAGGTGAGCGCCTTCATAGCTGGAAAAGCTTTCCAGCAAAATATTAAAGTTATCGAAAACAGATACCAAGAAATAAAAAAATGAGAGCAGGCTACTGGCGGTGTTGAAGAGAGGTAAACCGGAGAGAATACATACGAGAAACAGATTAAACAGGAATTTTAAAGGCAGCAAAAAAGACAGGATGAGGCTTTTTGGCTCAGTTATCCTCTTGCTCATTACCTTTAGCTACTACTTGGTCTTATAGATAAAGATTTACCTTTACATTCAATAATTTTCGTTTTCCCATGAAATTTTAAAAAAGTTTTAAAATGTGCATGTATTCAATAAATATTAATCTTGACGTACTACAAAACAAACAGCTGTATTTTAATTTCACACACACACAGGTATTTGGAAAAGTAACATAACAATTAGAAGGCGCAAATAAAAGTAAAACATAGCAGTCACGAGTGATCACCAAAAATGCATGAAGAATCGTTGCGTAAGTCATTAGCACAATTGACACGTGTACGGTGCCGACAAACGGCGGCGGTTTATGCGCCGCATTCAAATTCGATCACTCGTCAGCCGAGTCTCTCCACCTCTACGATGTTCAGCCTAAACCGATTCAAATTCAATCCAATAATGCTCGTTAGTCGATGCCGCCCCATTTCTGTTTGAACTCGCCTCTCCCCTTTCCTCTTATCCTCACCGATAACCTCCCTGTCTCACCGAATCTACTCAGCAACCTTGGATTCTGTCACAAGTTTCAGAAATGTGTGCGAAATTTTAAAATGAGAGAAGTAGTGCTTCGACGTCTGAATGGAATCACGCTGTTTGTCATGTGATGAAATAAGACACAACAGCTTGGACGTAAAATGGCGAATCAAAAAATATGTGCATTCCAGATCCAATAGCAAATCGTAAGAAAAAACCTGGTAGTAAAAAACGTATGGTCCCTCTGTCAGTTTGGAGAATATCAATCAGATGCTCAACCAAACAGGATGCACAATGCTCATGCAGCATTTGTAGTCGAAGGTTGCATAACAGTCAAACGGTATGTTGCGACCACAGTTCTGGGTAGGTTTTAACGTTCTCGGACGACGTTTGACGCTTTCCTGATGATGAACGAGGGTCACGGGTCCAGTACATTGAAAATAAAGAAACACATTTTCAAAACCAAACGTCTGGCTGTTAATTATATGAACTGATAATTTAAAAATATTTTTTCCGATTGGAAATATTCAAACCATAAAGAAGCTACTCAGTGGCGAAGCGTCCACGTAACCATTGTTACCATTGGTAACAGTTAAAAATCTAAAAAATAAATATTTTATGACTAAGTACTGTGAAATAGATTCATTTATTTGTTTACCAACAGCGATGTGTAATAGTAATTTAGTAAATAGTAAATTAGCCCTACAAAAATAATGCGCTCTATAGTGTCTAGGTCTTGCGAACACGATGAAACTGACTCGCCTCGACTTAGTTGTGGGTTGTTACCATTTTCATTTATGGATACATCTGGTAGCCCGTCGGGGACCGTCGGTACTGGCTCGTGTCTGATCGCGGTCTCCCGAGTGCGTGGGGCGCTGCGACTATTATGTGGGCTTGTTACCATTTTTTGATTTGGTTACTCACTTCTCACTCGTTAGTAGCCGTTTTGGTTACCGGCTGAAGTGTGCGTGAAATTAAACATGGATGAGTGTCACTGCGTAATCGATCAACTACTTGAAAAGTCATTCTCCTTGTAAAAGTTTTAATAAAAAGAGGAGATCATTGGCGAGCATAATTTGGAATTCATTGCTATATTTTGTTATTTGTTGTTCTCTCATCAAGCCCTTTCATTTCAAACTTATATCATTGCGGTGACCATAGAAATTATAAATCGCTACTTAGCGGTGGCAGTTACTTTTCTTATTGTGTTTCTCCCATCAAGCCCTTTTATCATTCATATTATAGGGGTAAATTTGAAAAACGTATATCGTCATTTTATGGCCGCCATATTTCATTTAGAATGACGTCACTCTGCTAATTGTGTATCCCTCATCAGTCCGGTGCCCATATAATCATCATTTTTGGCAGGCGGCATACTTTATTTACAATAACACCACCTTACTTATTGCATTTCTCTGATTAAGCCCTTTCCTTTGATACCCATAAGCAGCACTCAATTAATTTTGTATTGTCATGTAAACCAAACGTGTGTACAAAATTTCAGCTCAACTGGTCAAGGTTAGCTCGTTCAAAATTTGTACTAGTACTAATTAACGTAAATACAAAAATAAAAGCTTGGGATAAAAAACGACGGGTGGTTGAATGCTAGCTTATTGTTTTAGGGGCTTGGCGTCCATTGGTAGCGAGAATACCTACCCAGGACGTTTTTTTTTCTATACTCCAACTACCACGAAGGCCTAAGGTCTAAACACCCATGGGGTACCGTGGGGCTATAGGGGGATACATCCAACATGCACATTCTGCCCCGCCTACGAGATCCGCCAGGTGGTACCTCCGCGTTCGACAATCAGAGACCATATACCACCTACAGACAATCACAACATCCCTAGCGAAGAGAAAAATTTCTCTTGGGATGGGTTTCGAACCCGCGCAGCGCACGCGACTGATCAGCAGACCGAAAAATCTCTTTCCCACACATAATCGAATTGTTAAGTACATATGGATTGCTTGTATCGCTCCGACCCATTATTGGATTACCTACCTACACCAAATAATATTTTGATATTATAAAATTCTGACGAGTGCTCCATTTGACGGATTTTACCATTTTTAGATAATTATTTGGGGATTTTTGCAACAGGATATGACAATCAAACAATTCCAGGAATTCAGAGTGACAAGCCGAACTCTGTGGGTGAGCTGGAAAAAATAAGTTGTGCAGCTACTTCCTCTCTCATAAGAGACCTGGTGGTTATCACTGCTTGGGGACGCAACGATCTGGTACAGTTTATTGCTTCCAAAATACAGTATTGTACCTTAACTAACAACAAGCACCCTAGCGCTCATCAGGTTTCAATGGTAACTGAGTTCTATCAAAGAGCAGCAGCGGTGGCCACAGTAGTAGACTATTCGGTCTCCTGATCAGTCGCCGTGCGCTGCGCGGGTTCGAATCCCGTTCCAAGAGAAATTTTTCTCTTGGCTATGGATGTTGTCATTTTCAGTAGGTGGTAGACGGTCTCTGACTGTCGAAAGCGGAGGTACCACTCGACCGATCTCGTAGGCGGAGCCAGAATGTGTGCATGTTGCACTCTCACGTGTTCCCTCGCCAGAGTCCGTGTGGCGTTCCCCCTTTCCCCTGTATCCCCCTATAGCCCCACGGTACCCAATGGGTGTTTAGGCCTTAGGCGTTCGTGGTAGTTGGAGTATAAAAAACACGTTTCTCCACATGACCTCCTCACTCTGTACAAGGCCCAAATAAGACCTAGCCTGAGTACTGCACACATGTTTGGGGTGGTGCCGCCCTGACTATATTATCCATATTCGATGCTGTTCTGAGGTGGGCTGTCCGATTGATCGATGACTCTACTTTAACGGACAGTCTCGGAACTCTTTCGTACCGTCAAGCCATCGGCGGTCCAGCTCTCTGCTACCGCTACGCCAACGAGCTTTGCTGTTAAGCCTGTCATCCTAACCGTGTCGGACTTCGTACATGTAGCACTGGCCGACTCGACCGCTACTTTGTCACTGGGATATTGAGATTGTGAAATAATCTACCTGGGGAGCCTTTCACAGTTCTACTAACCTTAGGCAGTTCTTTAAGCTCCTCATAACAGGAGCGGTGGCGTGGCCTGATACGTACGTTTCTGACTGTCTCTCTTATCTTTAGTCTCTGCGGTAAAGGAGTCCCACAACCTTAAGAACATCTATATCAATTATCAATCCGTCCAAATCGTTAACATGCTTTCACAAGTAACGTGATAGTCCTTTGCAGTCCTGTGTAGATTGGCCTGGTCTATTATACTTCTCCACACTTGTTGGACTTCCGTGACGTAGTAATACAAATATATAAAGAACTGTCGAATAACTCCAGCCGACGTGCGATAAGAAAAATCAGCTAATCTGTCCGATTGGCTTCTGTAATAACATTGGCTCCACAAAATCGAATCTCTCCGGAAAATTTATAGATGTTGCCGGAATAATTCATAAAGCTTCCGATATAAGCACGTTATTATTTTTCAATCAGTATAAAACGAGGCCAAACTGGAGGGAAGCAACTTGCTGGATATGAAAATGCGATTTGATTGATTGGCAGACGAGCCCGGACTGAAAGGTTAGTCAAGTCACATTAGGTTATTTCAGTGCACTCATTATTTTCGGTGATTGAGAGAATATGAGGCACTCTGATGACAAAGAGGTGTCGGTGGTGAGGTCGTCCAACTCTTTTGTTGTTGTACTTATAACAAACAGCCAAACTCTTACTTTCTTTTCCTGGAACCCCGCAGCAAGATAAAATATGCGGTAGACTCGCATTTTGTGAGCGGGGTCGTAATATGTTGTAGTCTCACCAACAATCTTATGTAGCTTCTATCATGGGACGGCTTTTCAGTATGTTTTTTAAGTATTACATGGAACCCTGTCACTCATTTTCGTCGATCTGTCTGGCAGTGTGACTTTCCACTACATCTTGGAGGGAGGGTATGTCTCAGCTTTTAGGATCAATGCATTTTTACGCTTCTAACCCCGTTAATTACTAGTATACGCACCTATGAAACATATTTTACGTATACAGGGTGTCGCATCGAGAACTCCATCGACAGATTTCTCTAAAAGTAGACATATAATATTTTGGAAAATTTGGGAGTAGACTAATGTCGATTGCACAACAGCAGCTGAAATATTATTTCACATTGGACACCCTGTATATTAGCCAATATTCAGATTCTAGCATAAAATTCTAATCACATTCCATGTATAGTCTCCTATACCCAAGTATAACCGTTTTTGACATATTTCAAATTTTATGTCAAAAATGGCCCTAAATTGAATTGTTCATTTACCTATGTAGAACACCTTATTGTTTATTATGGATTGATTTTCTGGTAAACAGGGATATATAGTATAGACTTTGTATTATATTTTGATAATTATTTATACAGGGTGGTCAAAAAAATAGTATAAAAATTGAATGTCAAAAATTGCCAAAAGTCGATTTTTTCGGATGAAAACCCCCTATTTTTATAAGTTTATCGCATCAAGCATTAAAAATTAGGATAACTTTATACAGGGTTATCTATCCCAAACATGTTTACTTTTCGAGTAATTTGTAATTTATTACTTTTCTATATAAGTCTAATCTTAAGCTTTTAGTAATAATATAATTAATAATTTTCATGTATTCATAATTAGAATAATGTGAAGACTAACACGTTGAAGGACAGTAGGCGATACCGGGTTGGTGCTATGGCACTTGTGTTTTTCAATGAATTACAAATTGGAATGTCATGATTAGTCTAGAAAATATCTTACAATTCCGAAAAAAAATTGACAATGTTGTTCTAAGAGCTTTTTGATTTTGACGTCTATATACGTCCTGTCAATTCTTAGGTGAAATTTTTTCTATATTTCGCCAGGACGCCGATAGACGTCAATAGTTTAAAAAGGGTAATATAGGTATTATAATGAAACAACAACCATAAAAAGGAAATATTTTATTCTATAGTAACCTGTCTTCAACAAAGTCTAAAGAAAATAAAACAAATATTCATTACATATGATAGAAGTATTATCGGTCGTTCACTGGTCGTGCCATTCTTCAAAACAAGCTGGGCAAAAGGCGGTTTTTCTTTACAGCCTTTACATCTAAAACTGGTTTCCCGTCGTATATTTTTTTTAGTGCACATTCTACACTTCAAAAATACGGATTTTTTCAGAGACTTGACTCCAGGGGTTCCCGGATTTTTTTCCGGCCAATGTCCTTGCATTCCCTGCGCAATATGTTGAACTTGATCTGATTGTTCAAAACGGCGGCTGTCATGTTTTTGTATACGAATGATATTTCGTCCTTCTATATCAACAGGTAGCTTGATTAGAGATTTGATTAGGTTATCTCTAAATTGCACGAAACGGTATTTACGTGAATCGCCTTTTTATACAGAAAAAAAGAATTCCACGCAGTCAAGTCAAGCAGATACAACATTGTCTTTTTATACCATCTAATGGTTTTCCTTGTAGTGGTATAGGTTGCTGTCATCTGATCGCATCGATCAATACCTGACATGTGTTCGTTATATGTTGCTACTTCTTCGGGCTTATTTTTTTCTTTCCCATACCTATTCCTTACTGTGATCATGCGTGGATGATTTCTGGTGGTTATCACTAGAAGATCTCGTTTATCTTTCCATTTGGCCACATACACTTGCTTTTTTCTCATCCAAAAATGTTCACCGCGCTTCAATTTTTTCTTTACTAGAGCCTTTGGATTACCTCGACGATTAGACCTGAGGGTACCATTAGTATGCGTTTTTAGTCTCAATAGTTTTTCGGACAACGAAACACTGTTATAGTAATTATCCATGAATAATTCGTGCCCTTTCAGTAGGTAAGGTTTCATTAGCCGCAGAACTAACTTTTCTGTTAAAGTAAAATGGCTATCGTTTCCTTTTTCTGTTTTGCCGTTATCGTTAGTATGGTCACTGCTGTGTCCACTATACATTTCCATATTCAACACGTATCCATCAGATGTCGTCAACTCATAAAATTTTATTCCGTAGCGGTCTTTCTTGTTCTTGATGTAGACCCTAAATCCGAGCCTGCCTCGAAAATGTAGCAACGATTCATCTAGAGACAATTCTCTGGTGGGTCCATAAGCTTTTTGATACTGATCTATAAGCATGTCTAAAAGCATCTGAATTTTTGCTTTTCCTTTTGATTTTGGCGCTGAACAGCATAAAACCCTAAGTATATGCTCAAACCTTCTTGCGGACATAACGAAAGGGAATATCGGGTGATAATAAAGTATGTCTTTGTAGGAAAAAAATCGTCGAACGTTGGTGGTCGAAACTTGTCCTTGCAGCAAACAAAGGCCAAGAAAGGCTTTCATTTCATCAATGGTTATTGCTCGGTAATTTGCTGACCTGCTGTGCCTAGTTTTTGGCCTATTTGTTTTCGATAGTAACTCTCCGTAATCGTTTGAGCACTGTACTATGTATTCTAATATTTGCGGCGTGAAGAGAAATTCAAAAACTTCAAGGGGTGTAGAAGTTTCATCAATATTCACTTTGACACCTACACTGTTCTCATCAAAGTCAAAAACGGGAATTGGCGCTGTTGTGGTTTCCCATGATGATTCGGATTCGTCGCCATCATCACTCTGCCTTTCAGGATCAGATAAATGGATGCTTTCCTCATCGTTATCTTCTTCTGATGATGTATGGTTGAATAATAATTCCTGTTCCTGGTATCGACTTGGACCTGCTTCTTCTGCATCGGTATCTGAAGATTCATTTGGCTCGTAATCTGGATCTGAACTACCATCGCTGTCATGAAATGGGTCGATTTCCTCATCGTCGCTAGAGAGCTCGTCGAATAGTTGTTGCAACCTTCGCTGTTCCCGTTCGTAAGGATCATTGGCACCACTCATCTAAAATAAATAAAACAATATGAAATACTTTTTTATCAGATGTATGAAAACGACAAGAGTGTTTTATTTTTGTAGAATTATTAGATACTAACTATAATGACACCACATAACCTTACATAGTTATTACAAAACAATAACGTTGGAAAGGAATGAAGTATTTAGAAAGACTTAGTACAAAACGTATCATAAATAGAGTTACTACTTACATGGCCGTAAAAACTGCACTACACAAATAAATCTCGAAAAATAGGAAACACGTGGTCGGTCCCGCGTAAAAATAGGATGGTATCGGAAGAATCATACGTCCACCTTGGCACCAGAAGAATGACTAACTAGATTTGCATGGATCGCTGGACGTCTATCGGCGTTCTGTGTAAATTTGGAGAGAAAGGGTAGTTCCATAAGGAGTGGGGGACACACATCAGTGTAAAGCATTTTTAGCATAACAAAAGCGGCAGTATTCTGATATCGTTAGTGCCAAATGTGGCAGTAGGCTACCATGTTTAACATTCGGTATGGCAAATGGGACGCCAATAAACGTCCTGCCTTTTACTGCCAGAATAAGTTCAGACGTCACACGGTGTTCTGGCAGAATTTACCACGCCATGGAGGACGTCAATCGGCGTTACTGTCCTTCAACGTGCTAATTATGATAAGTTTGCTAGTAGATTTCCAAACAAGCACACATACAGTGAAATGAATAACAGGAAACAATAAGCTATTTCGATCTATATTTAACTTTCATACTACTATAGAACAAAATTAAAACATAACAAGAAACAACTTAGTGTACATGTTCAAAATGACCACCCCCTAGCTTCCAAACATTTAAAACATCTACGTATTAACTCCTGATGAGTGGCAGGTCTTATGATATCCGGACTCAAACTAGCAAATGCATTTCTTACTCTCTGCTTACAGTGATCTAGAGTGGTCAGTGGGTTCTGGTAAACAATATTTTTTATTGTCCCCCATATAAAGTAGTCCAAGACTCTTAGATCTGAAGAACAGTGCAGCCATTATTAGCAAACCATTGATCGTAAAACGTAGCTTCTAAGAAATTGTTTATTAAGTACAGCACCGTCATGTTGATAGACTTCGATGATCAGCAAGTGGTAAATTATCCAAGTAATTGTTTTCTAAATTCCGAAGAATGTTCAAATAACATTCACCTGAAAATATTATTGGCTATTAATAATCATAATGTTTATAACTGCATAACGTTTTCTTTAATATCCAAATATTTTTAAATGAGATAAATTAGTACTAATGTTGGCAATGCTGACCTTATGTGTTAAAAAACTCATACTACAGGTATTTGCATATAGCACATTCTTATCAGTTTCTTTTATAAAAAAACTATTAATTGCTAACTTACTATTTAAATTTTCTCCATAAAACTGTAGACAGGTAGCTTGATTATATCTGACAGCGCAGTATACATTGAATTTCCATTGACTTGAAAGTTTCTTTCTCTTATTACATGAAGATTCTCATTAGCCCAATAATGAGAATTGCGTCGATTCAAAAGGCCATTTTTGGTACATTTTGCTTTATCTGATCATATAATATTTTTCAGGAAAGAATCATTTTCTTGATACCTTGTAATAATCAATTCGCAAAATTTAATTCTTTTAAAAAAATCGTTTTCTTTTAATTGTTGTACTAATGATAACTTGTATGGATAAACATTGTGTTTGTGCAAAATTCTGCTAATGGTATCTTTCATAAAACCTGACTCTCGTGCGGCTTGTCCCAAAAACATTATCGGAAAAGCATAAAAATACCCCAAAACTGCTATTTCAATGGATTCATCGTTAACTAAAGGTTCATTCCCTTGAATCTTAAGCTTCACACAACCGAAATTTTGTAAATTTTCTATTGCTCGTTTAGCCACATGTTCTTGATATCACTCTGTTGCATTCACCATAAATAATAAATAAATTGAAATACTCTTCGTAAGTGAAATTTAAACGCGGGGGCATGATTATTATTAATAATTTATAAATGAGCTGTCAAATGCAGGACATTATTATAAAATTACGTTTTTGTAGAGCGCAATTGTTTGTTCTCCACGACTCGCCGTCATAGCCAACTAATTAAAAAACTAAATCTGTACTTATGGGAGTTTTACAATATAAAAGTAATAAATTGCAAATTACTCGAAAAGTAAACATTTTTGGGATAGATAACTCTGTAGGTATAAAGTTACGCTAATTTTTAATGCTTGATGCGATAAATAAAAATCATTTTTCATTTGAAAAAATGGACTTTTGGCAATTTTCGATATTCAGTTTTTTTTATACTAATTTTTTGACCTCCCTCTATAAATAATTATCGAAATATCATACAAAGTCTATTAAACTATATTCATGTTCACCAGAATATCAGCCACATTAAACAATAAGGTGTTCCACCTAGGGGAAATGAACAATTATTTTAGGACCTGCAAACATTTTTGACATAAATTTTGAAATATGTCAAAAACTTAGGTATAGGCGATTATATATGAAATTTAATTAGAATTTTATGTACAATCCAATCCAATTTAAAATAAGCAAGTTGGCATCAGCTTCCGATATAACCGGAAATGCCACCATCTTAAAAATATTTTAGCTGCCGTTGCCTCATCGACATTAGTATACTCCCAAATTTTCAAAAATATCACATTCCTACTTTTCGAGAAATCTATCGAGGGAGTTCCCGATGCGACACCCTGTATTTGCCCTTACTACTGATTTTCAAGAAAAATAGGAGTTAACCTGTAGCGGGGAAGCCTGTTTGCTCATCATAAATCTGGTCGCAGTCTTGCTATTGCTTGTCGAGTGGATACAGACTGGGGACTAATTATATGGGCCTACTTGACTAACTTGATATATTTAATTTCTATGTCATACGTGTTCGTAGTTGAGTAGCCCGCTAATCTGTGACAAACGGCGTAACAGCCTATTTGACGTCATTTTTTAGCACAGCTCGCGTTGACAAATGAGAGCGATTTTATGTAAAGGTATACTATTGCTGTAGAACTTCATGCCTACCGAAAGTAATCTCATCAAATGATAAATCTGCCTGTATTTTCGAAATAAATAATGTGGCCCTATCTCGTATATTACTGCGAACTATGTTACTCATCCATCAGCCAAGCTACATGGTATACTGCTTTTGAACAAACAAGACCGACTTCAATCCTTGTTTTGTGTCAATAAAGGACGTTAATTTTGATTAAGGCTTCAAAACGTTTGTTCGTATCCAGCAATCTCACTTGCTCTGGGACCTCTTTTATCTTAATTAAAGTAAATCCAGCCGTGAATCGTAATTTTATTAGCAAATTGAGCGTATGTCTACGAAACGAGTAGACCCCTGCTAATAACCGTTTAATTGAAAGATGTTTTTGGGTGTTCTGGGTAGGATTTGGCCTGTACGCAATTTAAATAATATTAGAGTTCAATTTTGTGGAAAGGACAGCCTAAAGGATTATCTAAAGGATTGCGGTATTCGTTCCTAATAGGTTAATAACTACTCGGGGATCTGTCGCAAAATCAATTAGAATAAATTTCAACCCTTCCCGTCAGTGTTGCCATGTTTGAGTCGGTTTTATTTTAACTTAACGTAAAAAATTAAATCAATTAATTCAGACAAACAGTCACATACAATTACTCTTTCCCTGCGGTTGTTACTGCCCATCTGGCAACGTTGTCCCTCCCCACACCAGCGCTGCATCGGTTCAGCGTGTTTTCCTTTATTCCGTGTGTGGTCCGTGCATATGTTTTTTGCCCTGCAGTACGGATAGATTAGTCAGCCGGACCGGTTCGCAAGGTGGTGAGGTTAAGTAGCAGAAGTACGCGGATCGAAAATATTTCTCCATCGTTCTAAGTTTTAAAGGCGAAGTCTATGATATGTGGAATATGGCTAATAGATGTATAGAATTACTGGTGTTGGGAGAGTATGAATATACTAAAAATGAAAAAGTTTTTATATAAATGCCGTCGTCGGTTGGAATTTCTTTCTAACGTTTCGCTAGCACGAGCGGCAAGCTTCTTCAGAGGTCCTTCCATTTCCGATGCTGGATGTAGACTGACGATTTATCTTGCGCAGGTTGTATTTATACCGGAGGGTAGGTGACGTGGCTTGTTCCGCTTCGGTTGACTTCGGGATGTCGATCGGCACTGCTCGGGCGTTTCTGACGATCGGGTGCCAGATCGGGTTGAGCCTGAGGGTCTCTTCCTTCCTGTTGAAGTTATATGGATCATTGTGAATCTCTATAGCTTCCCTGACCAGTCTATCACAATAGCCGTTGACTGATGACAGCAACCTGCAGCTCCCAAAGTGTATCCTGTGGTCCCCATTGCTTAGTGCATGTTCAGCTACCGCAGACTTCTCAGTTTGTGCTAGCCGGCAATTTGCTTTGTGCTTCTTGAGTCTCGTGCCCATTGATCCTTTCGTGGTTGCAATGTATACCTTGCCGCATGAACACGGTATGCGGTAGACTCCTGCAGCTGAGAGTGGTTCCTTCTTGTCCTTTGCCGATCTGATGGTTTATTGGATCTTCTTCGTAGGCTTTAAGATTGTTTTAATGTCATTCTCTTCAGGACTCTGCCAATCCTGTCCATGACTCTTGGCACAAATGGACGATACGCTTGAGAGATGGTGGGACGCTGTTCGGTTTCACGTGGCCTGGCTGATCTCACGCCCATTGATCTTTCGATGTCCCTCTTGCTGTAGCTGACCCACTCTCAGCTGCAGTAGTCTACCGCATACCGTGTTCATGGATCAAAGTATACATTGGAACCACGAAACGATCAATGGGAACGAGACTCAAGCAGCAGAAAGCAAATTGCCGGCTAGGACAAACTGAGAAGTCTGCGCTAGCTGAACATGCTCTAAGCAATGGGGACCACATAATACACTTTGGGAGCTGCAGGTTGCTGTCATCAGTCAACGGCTATCACAATAGACTGGTCAGGGAAGCTATCGAGATTCACAATCATCCATATAACTTCAACAGGAAGGAAGAGACCCTCAGACTCAACCCGATCTGGCACCCGATCCTCAGAAACGGCCGAGCAGTGCCGATCGACATCCCGAAGTCAACCGAAGCGGAACAAGCCACGTCACCTACCCTCCGGTATAAATACAACCTGCGCAAGAGAAATCGTCAGTCTACATCCAGCATCGGAAAGGGAAGGACCTCTGAAGGAGCTTGCCACTCGTGCTAGCGAAACGTTAGGAAGAAATTCCAACCGACGACGGCCTTTAGACCCGAATCATGACAGCAGTTTATCAACTGGCCGCGAAAGCCTTAACCTATGGCAATGTCATCTGAAGAAAGCGATCCTAACTAGCCTAGCTTTAATTTCTTTGCCGGAAACGACACTATTTACTCATCTGTTTTTTAACAGACTTACTTTGATGTTATTCTAAAATCTCTAAAATAAGGGAAATGTTTTATTAGCCCTTCATTTGAGAGTCTGAAAAGCAGTAAAATGTCTACTCTAAATTCAAAGATGTATTGTCACTGCTAGTTTTTTATTAAAATCATATAGACTGTTATTCGGCTGAGACTGCCTCATCACTAAACAGATATAGTCCAGCAAGTATGACACCTGCTCGGAAAAATACTCTATTTCGGTTTTGTGCCTCACCTTATTCAAAAACAAACCCTTTCCAGGAATCTGGATGTTGGCAGTTCAAAGCTGAGTTGAAAATTGTTTTCAGAGGTACCCGATAACTTTTTAAAAAGATTTTAGTGGCAAAAAGTTAGGGGGTGGGGGACGGTAAATCTCAATTTTTTTGAATCCCAACCGCGGTAGTTCTACGCACCTATTAGTCATATTTCATATATCATAGGCTTCTTCGCCATTTGCTCCATCTTATATTTTCTATTGTCTTGTAGTTTACGGAGGTTTGTAAGATATGACCTAGTCAAAGCGGTTCAAAGGAAAAGAACAAAATATTGTCCGAAGATTCATGGGTCATGAATGTATCAGTCAAGATAAACAAGAGATCTATTTATTAGTCCAAGGCTTTTAACTAATCGGATTGGTACAAGAGAAACCTAATTTGAGTCTGACCTTAACACATGGAACAGTTTAACGGTAGATATGAGATAACGATTAAGATGATTTCTTTTCCACACACTGCTGTTCAAGTTCTCATGAATGCGCAAAAGACAAAATGGTGGTTAGCGATCACTTTACATTAGAGATGACGTTAAGCTCAACTTAACGCTGTTGTCAGTACTTGACATTTATACGTATGTCATCCATAAATAAATTTTAGCACTAGCTTCTAGCTACTTTTTGGATATGTTACAAGAATTTACATTATGAATCCACCGGCTGATAATCGACAATTTGAGAGGGATTTCAGGAGAGTAAAATTTGAACAAATGGAATGGCCAGAATGGACCAGAAAATACTCAGAATCAACCGAAATCGCAAGAGAGAGTTGTATCCCAAATATCAACTCGGTTCTTCAGATGGATTCAATATGAGGATCCGGAAAACGATATTTGGAGAATACGTCGATACATTTAATAGTCAACATAGTCAACCTCAACGAGAATAAGTTATTGATCACCAGTTATGATATGAAAAAGATAACCGCTAAAAAAGATGAGAGGTTCTAAAGGAATAAGTTACAGTTCGATTATTTGTTGAATAGTCTCAGAGAAGGGATAATTGAGAGGAGAGTTGTTGAGAATCAATGGTCAATAATTCCTCTGTAGGGTGTGAGGATACTCAACTTCTACGTAAGTTACTGTTTATTAAAAATATACAGGGTGTTGCTTAAAGATATGCGTATATTTAAGGGTGTGAATCTACATGAAAAATTAATGTTAGTTTGCTTTATAAACTATGGGCCAAAAATGTTTGCTTACAAAAACTCGGGGTGTTTTAGGGAAAAAATGGAAATTGATTAATGTTTTCAGAACCGCTTCAAATATTTCACTGATATTTAGTACGTAGTGGAAGCTAATAAAGTTGCATATTTTTCAATGCGAAAATAATTTTTAGCTTTAGCAGTGGCGTGCGTACGGGTATTGACTTGGATATTTTTTAAGAGAAAATTGTTACGCCAATGGTTTTCTGCTAAATAAAAATTATTTTTCAATTCCCCGTTCAATTCCCCATTGAATTGTTTTCCTTCGATACGCCATTTTTGAGTAAAAAATAAAAACCGTTTTATTGTCCGAGAAAATTAATATAGTAATTGAAGAATGCAATTTAGCAATAAATATCTAGTTGCTCTGGAATGTGTCACTGGCTTTTGACATCTGACAAGTTTCTGTTATTCAAATCTATTCGCTGTGACATTTTTTTCATCATTTAGTTTTTACAACCTTGTTAATAATGGTGAATTATTCACATGCAGAAATAGCGAAAATGCATTACGTATATGGCCTTGCCGACGGTAATGGTGAGCGAGCCAGATGGATTTATCACCAGAGTTATCCCGATCGTGCTTTGCCAGATAGTCGAACCTTTTACAATATTCATCGTCGTCTTGTTTAAACTGGTTCTGTCAGAAAAAGAACAGCTGAATGTAGACCTCTAAGTGTGAGAGCACCTGAAATTGAGGATGCAGTGCTGCACGAAGTCGAAGAACATCCAGAAACGAGTACGAGGAAGATCGCTAGGCACTTAAATATTTGCCATCAAATTGTTTGTAGACTTTTAGTGGATTTTTTGTTATATCTTTACCATATTTTAAGATTACAGGCATTACTTCCCATTGATTTTTAAAGGCGTGTGACCTTTTGTCAGTGGTATGTTCAAAAAATTACAAAAAATCCGCAATTTGAATTAATGATTCTATTCACGGACGGAGCTAATTTTTCTCGAAATGCCATTCAGAATTTCCACAATAATCATTTGTGGGAAGAGGAAAATCCCTATGCCGTAACCGAAACCCTTTTCCAGCACCAAGTTTCGGTTAACGTATGGGCCATTCTTCTTGCCGGGACGACTTGACGGACAGGCTTACCTCAATTTGCTTCAACAACAGTTGCCTTTGCTGCTTGATGATGTTCTGTTAGTAATAAGAAACAATATGTGGTACATGCATGATGGTACACCAGCGCATTTCAGTGTAGCGGTTCGTAATTATTTACAAACTGTTTATCCAAATCGTTGGGTTGGCCGCGGTGGGCCCCAAGAATGGCCGCCAAGGTCCCCAGACCTCAACAGTTTAGATTTCTTTTTGTGGCGCTACCTTAAGACGCTAGTGTACACAAGTCCCATTGACACTGTAGAGGAATTAAGAGAAAGAATAGTTGCAGCTTGTGATATAATAAAACACACTCCAGGGATATTTCAACGAATGCGCAATTCCATGAGAAGGAGGGCGGAAGCATGCATACTAAGTGAAGGGGGCCATTTTCGACAATTTTTATAATCATTTCGTTGGTTTTAATGTTGTTTATGTTGTCAGTTATTATTGTTCAGTACCCCTAATGTGTATAATTTGTCCAATTAAATTAATAATAATTTAAGTTAGACAATATTTATTTTTTTACTCAAAAATGGCGGATCGAAGGAAGACAATTCACAAAAGATCATTTGTTTTAAATTGAACGGGGAATTCAAAAATAGTTTTATTTGTCAAAAAACCATTGGCGTACAATTTTTTTCTTAAAAAATATCGAAGTCAATACCCGTACGCACGCCACTGTTAAAGCTAAAAGTTATTCCTGCACTGAAAAATATGCAACTTTATTAACTTTCTCTACGTACTAAATATCAGTAAAATATCTGAAGCGGTTCTGAAAATATTAATTAATTTCCATTTTTTTTCATAAAACTTCAACACCCCGAGTTTGTGTGAGGAAACATTTGGGCCATAGTTTCAAAGCAAACTAACATCAATTTTTCATGTAGATTCGCACCCTTAAGTATTCGCATATCATTAAGGAACACCCTGTATATTTATACCATCTAGTAGATATCTAGCTATCCTATTATCGTTAATCCTTTGATACATGATACTTCCTACCTAGCGATTTAAGAGGGATTTTTATCAATTCTCGTTAAGCTAGGAATAGAAGAACAGTCAAATTAAACAGTTTTTGAGTTGGGGAACACGAACAACATTACGTGACTACAGTGACATGAAATCCTTAAGCCTGGTTTCACTATCCGGGGATCAAAATTTGCTCCTAGGAGGAAAATTAGAACAGTCAGAAGGCGTGTTTGTGGTAATGGATCTAATGAATACAGACAAATTTTTGTAGCATCTCTCAAGCTAGCGAAAAGTTATACGGTTTGTTTAAGAAAGGCCTTTGATCGCCATATATTGCATCAAGAAATTCTATCAACGAAAATCTATTTTTTGATTTGATGACAACTAGTGAACAGTTCATTGCAAATACAGACTACTTATCTATGAGAGATAATTTTGGAATAAAGTATATATTTTGGCAACCACACCGTATGTGCCTAAGCAATATAAATGCAAAGATAAATATGTACAGTAATCATATTTATAATAAAGGTGTTTCAGTAAGTATGTATGTTCATTTGTCGATATTCCCATCAATGATAAACGTACTTTATTATTCATGGAATGTATGTTCTTCTTTGGAAAAAAGCACTGGAAAAAGTCTTTATTATATTTGAAATAAGACAATCCTTTTATGACTGTCCAGTGCTACATCAAATTGCTCAATGAAAAGTCGTATAGCTGAAATGGTGGAAGATTCAAGAAATCAACGTTCGATTTATCGTATTGCACTCCATTTCTACTCTTTTAATTGAACTCAAAAAGGAGTATTACTAAGATCAACTACCATGGGTTGACACTTATTTGTTAATATGTATTATTTATATTCAGCACTAGCTTGCAACACAGTAAGAGGCGATTGATCTGTCAGCACTGCAACAGTCCGTTCTTTTCAGCCTGCTCGACTTGTTGAACACAGACTACATGATGGTGCGACGAATAAGCCTAACACTTAAGCCACACACGTGTTGGGCATACAAACAATTATGAATAGAGATTATTTTAACACAGTGTTCAAGTGAATCGAATATTTACCCGATGTTTGTTAAAGAATAAGCATTCTGTAACTTGATTTGTCTCCAAACAATTTCTTAAGTAGCATTTTGTACCGCAATGACAAAAATCGACGATGTAATTTGAGTGACCTGTTACAGGTCCAGAAAAAGAAAACCAGGTTTATACTGGATATTAATCAAGGAAATGTTCAAATCTTCACCAATTAACTACCATAATGGTGCATCGTTTGCCAAATTGAAATGGAAGGAGGACACCCCAGGTCCCTCAAACAGTTTTTTGCACAACGGAATTGATTATGTAGATTTTGTAATTTTTTTAGTAAAACTCCAAAATGTAATACACAAAGTGAAATAAAAAAAATAAAGAATATGTCCACCTAATGATTAATTTATCTTAATAGGTGATGTTGTCCCAATCTTACAAAATCAACACTACCTGCCAGCAGCTTGTAGTTTTTTATTTATAAACTCATAAAGGGTTACAAAGAAGAACAAAAAATGTAATTCTCAATTTTGAATTTCTGTCAAAAAAACCAAAAGCGTTCACGTTCTTAGAATTCTTTCAAAAACTACTCTGGTTCATCCCGATTCTCACGGTATGCCACAAGTCACAAAAAAGTTTAACTAACTTATTGAATTTGCAAATTTTGTCTACAGGGGAAGGAAAATAAAAAAACGTGTAAAATCAAATTTCAATCATTTATTATTTTTTCTGTTTTACAAATCTTGTTCGAATTGTTGTCCTCTATTGCGTATGCACGCACGACACCTTTGTCTTATTTCGACGATTGTCGTACGAACTCCTCCCTTGTTCCAACGTCTGTCGCGTAGACGAGTGCTTCTGCATGTCCCCAGATGTAAAAATCCAATGGAGTTAGGTCTGGGGAGCGTGCAGGCCGTGGAATAGGACCATCTCATCCAATCCACGCATTCGGAAAAACATCATTTAGATGTTCCCGCACAATTAGCCTCCAGTGTGCAGGACAGCCATCATGTTAGAACACAATTCGTCTGTCGCCATTGAAAACTGGCACCTCATTCACCAATTCGGGCAACTTATTTTGCAGAAAATGCTGCATCTTCTCTGAAAAGAGCTTGGCCACTTGGGTTCTGATCTTTTGAAGCCCAATGGTGCAGATTGTGCAAATTTAGTATTCCTTCCCTTCCCTTCCTGCTACTGTGGTTTGATCGTCATCGTCTTGACCTATTTTGGCTGAAGCAGGACTCAAGGCTTAGCCATATTCATTGAAAGTTATGATTAATGAAGGTTTGTGCAGAATTTATTCTGGTTTGCTTGCAGAAGAACTTAGACCAATGTCTACACGTACCCACTTTTCCCTTATCGGATGCCCAACGTTTTGCTTGTCGTTCTCTAACCGATTTCTTTTATACCGAAGCAGCCGCGTAGCTAGAAGCCTAAGTACCAGGTCACCTCGACTGCTATGAGGCGCTTTAAGAAACTTTGTCAATCCTATTTTTAAACTAGCTAAGGTTAGTAGAACTGGAAAAATCCTCCTCGGGTAGATTGTTCCACAATCTCGATACCCGAGGGATAAAGGACTGGTCATATCGGCCAGTTCTGGATGGACGAAGTTTGACTTGGTAAGGATGAAAGGGCGAAGTCAGGCGGGTCTGTCCGGTAGGCACATCGCGCAGCGGCATCATCGAGGAGAGTTTTTAGGAGCAAAGTCCGTTGACATAGCGGTAGAAGAGAGCTTGATTGGAGACGGTCCGTCGGTGTGAAATGAAAGGGTCCCGAGACTGTCCGTTAGAGAAGAGTCATAGATGAGTTTGGCAGTCCTTCTCTGAACAGCATCGATCATGGATAATGTAGTAGGCGGCAGCACCCCAGACATCTGAACAACAAATGGACGGCGCTTTGGTAGAACTCGTCCAACCATCGAAACCGGATGAATGGCCGAGGCGTTTGTTGTTAGTCAAGATATAGTACTGTTATTTGGAAGCATTGAGCTACACCAGGTTGTTGCGTCCGGAAGAAGTGATAACCTCCAGGTCGCTCGTCAGAAAGCTAGGATTGAATTGATCGCACAGGAAAGGGAATCGTTGATATGTAACAGGAACAATTTCGGAGCCAACACTGACTCCTGGGGAGTACCCGCGTTGACGTTAAGGGATGGAGAGGAGAACCCGTCAATTACGACGGATCTCCTGCGGCCAGAGAGGAAGTCAGCCACTCATCTGGAGAGCTTCTCTGGGAGACCATAGGATGGAAGTTTGCGTAAGAGAGCGGCATGCCACAGATGTTCGAAGGCTTTCGTGATATCAAGAGCAACGACATGAGACCCACCATAAGACAGGATGAGTTTACTCCACAGTCGCGTAACGAAGACTAGGAGGTGTTCAGTAGATCGCTGGTGCTGAAAACTTTTCTGCCTGTAGCTAATCAAGCCTTGACGTTCAAGGTACCCCAGAAGGTCCTAATTTATGCATCTCTCCGACGGCTTACTTATAACAGAAAGTAGAGCTTATTTAATTTGATTTCTTTAAAATATGAGATTTCCGGAACATAAAATTTCATTTCTTGTTATCGGAGAACATGCCAATACCAATAAATATGACTCCGATGTACCATTGAATGCATCGTTGTTGCAAGTCGAATGAAGGTTTACACAAAATTAGCCTGGAAAATCCATGTAAACATCACGTATGACATTTGAGACCGTACTTATTATGACAAATGGCTTCACACGTTCGTTAGCGTGCTGCTACTCAGCATGTCGTTAGGTATTATTAGGAGCATAGAAAATATGCTGTTTTCCTAGTAACACCAAGTTAACAATGGTAGTACCTCAAAAATACTTTATTACATACGAACTGGCGAGGATGTATTGTAGTCCCGAAAAGTTTCGAAAATCAGATATTATGTTTTTTGGTGTTATATCACATGTACAATGTCCAGCTATAAACTGACCCCCCCTCTAACTTTTTAATATGAGCTTATAGAAGAATAAGTTGTATATTAAGCTTATAGTCTAATATGAAGTTTTTCATGCGATATTTCTTATCTACCAGGTGACTCAGAAGAGTTCTATCGAATGAAGTTGCATTTTTTTAGTGTATATTTTCAGTGAAAATGATAATCCCTTTTAACCTGATTCCAATCTTGTATGTTATTTAATCATATGTATTCTGTCCCTATACCAGATTGCATATGCGGCTAAATGCAAACCAAATGCAAACTACTTCGAACTCTAACACACATGAGTAGATGACAGACAAACTTTTTTGTTTTTGGCCAAATTAGAGAAAATAAGTGTGATGAATCGTACATATTTTGAATCAGAAAAAAGGATATTATCATTTTCCCTAAAAATATATTGGGTGTAACGTTTAAAAAATTCAGCTTTATCTGACAGCAGTTTTCCGGGTCAAAAGATACTACGTGAAAAACTCCATATCAAACCCTATAACTTTTATATAAAACTTTCTTTCTGGACGTTCATATAAAAAAGTTAGAGGGGCTCAATTCATAGTTGGACATCACGAAAAACCATGTCACTCATTTCCATCGGTCGGTCTGTCGGACTGTCCGCTAATTCTTGACCCGTCTATGTGTTGGAAAGTGCTGTTCGGATTTTCACACAAGGTTACTACTCTCACAAAGACAAAAAAGCATTGTAGTTTTTGACAATCGGTCCAAGAGCGGAGCTAGAGGCAAAATACTGAAGAATTGAAATCGCTCAAACTTCGTTTTTTGAGATTTTAGAGACTCCTGATCAATTTTGCAATTTTTCTCTACTTCTCTGGGGCAGAATAGTTATATACTTCTGGCCCCGGTAATTCTATGCAACAGAACGGACATATTTCACACCGATTCTACTGTATATATGCCCTTGAAGCTCACGAGTAGAATAACTTTCGACAACCGCGTTATCGCAGTCATTAAAGAAGGTAGGAAACAATAAAAATACGTTTGTTGTGCTGTGCTTTTCGGGAATATCATCACCAAGAAATCATTAATGCAAGTGGCACGATGTACATTTTGAGATGCGCATTAGCTGAACTAGCTAAAACCGGCAACAGTGCACTATTAGAAAGAGCAGTCCTTTATTAGTAAGTCGCCGCATTCAGTTCATTTGCAAGCATCTTACAGTGCACGTGGTGTAAACAAATTTAAGACGAAATATGGAACTGTCTCGAGAGAGTTATCGCGCTATGATTTACTATTTTTTATATCAAGGCAGCCGCGCAGGCAGAAGCCTAAATGCCGGAACACCGCGGCTGCTATGATGATCCCAAAGAAATTTTGTTAATACGATTTTTGAACTGCCTACGGTTAGTAGAAATGGGACGCCAAAGTCAGGCGGGTCTGTCTGGCAGGCACATCGCGCGGCAGCATCATGGAAGAGAGCACTGTTGGTGTAGCGATAGAAAAGAGCTAGATGGCCGACGGCCCACCAGTGCGAAAGAGTCGCAAGACTGTCTGTTAGAGAACAGTCATCGATCAGTCGGACCGCCCTCCTCTGGACAGCATCGAGCATGGATAATGTAGTCGGGGCGGCAGCACCCCAAACGTGTGAGCAATACTCGAGGCTAGGCCTTATCTGGGCCTTGTAAAGAGTGAGAAGGTCATTCTGAGAAAAGTACTTCTTAGCCCTAAACAAATAGCCCAGCTTTTACCCAGCAGCTGCAGCTATTGACGAGATGTGTTCGTGCCAGATCAGGTCCTCGGTGATCTGGACTCCGACCAGCCGAAATGAATGGCCCTTTGGCAGAACTCGGCCGTCCATCGAAACTGGATGAGCGCTAGGACGCTTTTTGTTCGTCAAAGTATAGTACTGTGTTTTGGAAGGAATGAACTGTACAAGATTGTTGCGTCCCCAAGCAGAGAGCAGAGAGGAAGTCGTCGTAGTCTTCTTTTTTCCAGCTCAGCGGCAGAGATCGGCTGGTCACTCTGAATTCCTGCATGCAGAGTGCTGTCGTCAGCGAAGCTGTGGACTGGGTTGATCGTGCAGGAAAGGTCGTTGATATGTAAGAGAAACGTTGACTTCAAAGTCGGTTTAACATAACATCAATGCATCGAACGGATACAAGGTTACAACAGGCATTTGGTAATCAAGCTCCGTCAGGGCAAGTGTGTTTCGCTGGTATGCCGAATTTAAAAGAGGGCGTGCTTCATTGACTGATGAAAAACGTTGCAAGATCGTCTTCGTTTAAATAAAAGTTATTGCGTGCAATCACGACAATGCCTCTAGCCACACTGCCCAACTAACTATAGACTTTTTACACCAGTGCCACATTAAAATGCTGGAACATCTGCCTTATTCTTCAGATTTGGCAATGAGTGACTTCTGGCTCTTCAACAATTTGAAAATAAATTTGCGTGGTCGAAAATTTTCGTAAGTGGAAATCGATCAAGCAATTAATCAGTTTGTTGGCATTCCAAAAATTGACTGGTTAGAAGCATTTCATTTGTGAAAGGTCAGGCTACAGAAGTGCATTAAGACTGGGGGAGAATACTTTGTACATTACTGAGCTGTTTTTTGAAAATTAGTTTTTAGTTTTCTCAAAATATATAGCGAGGTCATCGAATAATAATGTTTCGAAAGAAGTATCTAAGACAAATTTGATGAAAACTTCAACTTCGACTTTCAGATATGTAAATTTTCTATGATATAATAATAATGTTTATTGAGGAAAAAATACAATGTAGGAACAAAAAATGATCATTAAGATTTGAGAAAGGTGATCAGTTTCGTTATGCGGATTCGAAAATGGTGATTCTGGCTTTCATGTGATTGTAGAAATATTTATTTTATATTAATATTATCATGGTTGATTAAATTTTTTAATTGACTTGATTTAAGTCTTAGTTGGCTTAATTAAGTTTTTTTTTGAGTAGTACTAGAAATTTTAACTAAGTTGTACCTGAAAATAAAATATATTTTTGATCAAGTATTATATTACTATCTTAAACTAAGGCCCGTATCGTCAGTCGTCCCTACAATAAATTGTAGGGCGCCTTTGTGGCCTCCTTGATTGTCATAGCTTTCTACTTCGTGTCAGCGCTCTATTTTGAGGTCATGTCACAAACATCTATTTGCATCAAATTGTGCTTGCTTTTGAATTATATCATGTTTTATTTCCTACAATTTAAAAAGAAAACATACCTTCACAATAGAAGAGCGCTGACGCTGACACGGGACAAGTGTAATCTAGAAATTTTTGAAGGAGAGAAAGGAGTATGACAATCAAGGAGGCCATAAACGCGCCTTACAATTGTAGGGACGACTGACGATACGGGCCTAAATTAGCCAAATTGGTTAGTTTACATACTAACCAACAAGTTGGTTATTATGTAGTACTAGTAATATTAAGTACACACTGTATCCAACTACTGTGGATAGTTCGTGAACTAGCCACAAATTCTGGTTAATTCATATAATTTTCTTGTAGTTTGTACTTTGGCGATACATTCTGTATCTTTTTTAAGACTAACTGGATAGTATACAACTAAACCAATATTCGTATCTGTTTTAGTGAAAAGTTAATTTTCCATCAAAGTAACCAGAGATATGGATAGTTTGTATACTATTCAGCTAGTCTATAAACTAGCTAAGTAAGTACTGTAACCGTAACATATACATGTCTTGTCATCCCCTCCACAACGAGCAATTACATATGCAGGTATAGTACACCAGAACAGCCATCTATTTTAATTGAAGCGACAGACGACAGACCGCATGCGATGTTACCCACCACTACCGACCAACCGTTTATTATTTCAGTATCAATCGTCCAGAAAGTGTAGGTAGTTTTCGTGAATAGGGAACCGTAAAAGTTTTAGCGGGCGTAATTTTTCCCGGAGCGCACGTCCTTTTGCCACCGCTTCGGTCTCCGCACAGGGCCCGGACCTCTTAATAATGTAAGCGTCCAGTCGCAGGCGACTTGATGGTTTCCTACAAAATGAACTCCTCAATTTTTACGCTGTCGCTGTTTAATAATTCACCGAGGGCCGCTCGGCAGACGGAAATAAACGATATTTTGCATCGGTGACGGTAGGCAGAAAGATTGTTGCGAATTAATACTGTATTTAATGTCAATATGAATTATTTCACCTTCCATGCGAAAGGTCAGGTTGATGCATATTTTCTCAACTTGTCTTTCGGTTCAATACAGTAACGGAAAATTTACTTTCGTCGTTGTTTTATTGTATTTTGTCTTGCGTATGGTCCTGCCCTCCTGGAAACGCTGTCAAAAATGACGTTAATCAAGCAAGTACGCGTTATCTGGAAAAACTAACGGATAATTCATTAAAATCAGAGGGCATTTTTGAAGTAATGTATATCATGAGCCTCGTCGATATACTCTAAAATGGCTCTCCAGCTAGCGAAAAATTATAGATGTGTGAAGGAAGAAACTATATTTCCTTTAGTGAATCAAGAGTTCCTTCATAAATCACCTAGTTTGGCTACAAAAACCTATTTTTTCCAGCCGATCCGCGGTTCAAAGTGTAATTCCCGGATCTCGGATAAAATACAAAAACTTTTTTTTGTAGCTAATTTTTGAAGACTTTCTTGATTTAAAATGGGAAATGGAGGCTCTTCTTATGCAAATCGCATAAATTTCCGCTAGTAGAAGAAACCGCCCAAATTCATTAGATACATTACTTCCAAAACGCTTTCCAATTGGTCAATTTCGAATGGCGGATCAAATTTTATTCAAGAAACAGAAAAATAACCCAACACAGATGATTGCATTTTTATTCTTTATGATTTTTAAGAAGGTACGTCTGAAATGAATTACTCATTTCTAACCTCAAAAAGAATCAGAGAGGGACGCTAAAGTATCGTCCATAGGCAACCTGTCCCAGATTATTTAATGTCGAAAGATACTTTTTCGGCATAATTTTGACTAAAATCTTAACCAATAAATGTCTGTTGATAATGCCAATATTGAAAGAGCTATGCTACCATGAAGACGTCTTGGAGGTCAATCGTTCTTGGCAGAACAAAAAAATGTGGCCAATTTAACCTTAGCATCGGCACGCTTTTCTATTGTCAAAAGAGCGAAGAGGTGACAATTACCGCCTTTTTCCAAGAAAATGACCCCAAACACCTCATATTTCTTCCAAAATGAAAAGACGGGATAACATAAATTTAGTCAGTTCATTTCTTTCGGTTTTTCTAAAAGTTATTGTTAAAGATAGCCAAAAATATTTTTGTCCAACCGAAAATGTTTTACGGGAAAATTGTATAGTTACAGACCTACTGAGTCCCTGCCGCCGTCAACCAATAAATTAAAAGTAAAGTTATTGCACGAAAACTATTAAAAATGGATTACTGTTGAATTGCTTATATCTACTTCAAAAGCATAAAACGACTATGGTCACAGAGACAAAAACACACAGATTCAGTTCATCAAGTATCTTTTGGTGAAGATGTCGGACAAAATTAAACCAAGAATCCTACTTTTGGTAAAAAAATGTATTTGTGGTTGATTATTAAGAGGCAACCACAGTTGGCGTTTGATTAACTCCAGCGGATTCGTGTAATAAACAATATCGCGCTGTGACCGAAAAATCAACGGTTTAAGCTAAAATGTAGGCCATCGCCAATGTGATTTCTTGATCATCGCTTGAAGGCCGTTCGGTGATGATGCAGCGCATTTTCATGGATTCTCTTTGTAACAAGTGGCTCTGTCCATCTGCTAGTAAGGAATAGAATCAGTGGTTAGTTATTCATTTTGGGGTAAGTGTCGTTCTATGAAAATCTATTCCGTTCTCATTTGCACCAGTTAGGTTCTTCCTCAATCAAAATACACACGCCCCTCTTCATTGTCATGCAGTACATCTTTCTAGTTCTTCTGTGTTTTGACACAGGCAAAATTAATATACTCATAACAAATCTATGTGTGGACGGAATATTACTCATAAACAAATACATTTTGAGAAAATCTATTAATGGAATATTATACATGACATTTGAGGGCACATTGCTAAAATATTGGCCATTATACAGGGTATCCCAATTTCGACCTACATATCAAAGTTGTGATTTTTCAAATGGAATGCGTCAAATTTTACTGCAGATTTGGATAACCTAATTCAAAAGAAGAAAATTGATATAACATACTATGGGGTTTGGGTAATTAGCTACTGAGATATAAGGTGTTCTGTTTAGAAAAACCCTCCAATTCGGCAACCGCTCAGTCCGCCATTTTGAAATTCAGAGGGCTGAATTTTGTATCAAAAAAAACTTACATACCTCAGCTTTTATCCTATTTGTTACTTTTATTAATTTTGATTTTTGCTCATACAGGGTGGTCAAAAACGCAAATTTTTCTGAAAAATGTTAAATCCATCACCCTGTATATTTGTGCAAGTTTGGATTCAATTTTTTATAAGCTTTTTTTGATACTAGACACCTAAGGGTTTTTACGGCTATTTTTTCGGTTATTAGCATGTCTTTTATGGAACGGCTTAATTCCCTAAAATATCGCATCATTCTTGGAAACAAATAAATTGTTAATTAGTTACAAACTGTCAAAATTAGATTTATGTGGATTATAATAAAGACGTGTTTAAAAATGAATTTTTCTAAACAATAAATGGTGAATATGGTCTTCGTTTTGGGCGAAGTCCAAAGAAATAGTTTCCTAGCATCTCGCATTTATAAGCAACCGTACCCTAATATGCGACATCCAAGGCCGGTAATATTTTCCACACTACGAGACCGTTTTCAATCAAATGGAGCAGCGGAATATAGTAGAAAATCAGTTGGAGACTCTATTAGAGTTGCAGGAAAATCTCCATTTGAGTGCACGGCAAATTGGAGCAGAAACTGGTATATGCAGAACTTCTGTCCAAAGGATTATTCACAAGCATAGGTACCATCCATATCACCTATGCTTGCGTCCTCAGGATTTCGCAGCTCGAATGGAACTTATTAGAATAATGCTAAATAAAGCGAGTGAAGACACTACTTTCCTGGATAAGGTTCTTTTTAGCGATCAGGCAACTTTTAACAGAATAGGTGTTGTTAACAGGCATAACATGCACTATTATGCGACGGAAAACCCTTACTGGGTTAGGCAAATAGATTTCCAAAATAAGTGGAGCTTGAATGTTTGGGGAGGAGTTATTGGCAGACAAGTTATCGGGCCTTTCTTTTTCGACAACAGATTAACAGGCACAGAATACTTGATTTTTTATATGTACTTTCAACATGACGGCGCACCTGCGCATTATCATAATCGTCTGCGTAACTATTTAGACACCTGGAGTAACAATCGTTGGATCGGTCATGATGGGCCTATATCTTGGCCTCCTAGATCACAAGATATGACACCGATGTACTTCTTTCTATGAGGCAATGTTAAGCAAGAGGTTTATAGGTATCCACCATCTACCCCGGAAAATATGAAGGAAAATATTAAAGATGCTTTTCTGAGCATAAGGGAACACATGCTGAGGGATGTACAATGGTCATTTATCTAAAGACTACGGCTGTGTATTCAACTTGGTGGAGATATTTTCGAGCAGTTTTTGTAGGTTAAGTCTTGAGTAGTGATAATTGTTTGTTTATGTTGTTGTTATAGTTGCTTTTCTCTATTATGCTTGAAGCTGATTTATACTGTTCTGATTGTTATTAGTTTTTACGTTAAATCTGTATTCTTAGTGGCAATATGGAACTAGCCCACTGTTTGTCTTTTGTTTTCATGGATGATGCGATGTTTTCCTTAATTTTGGTGTGTTGTCCCATTAAAAGCTTAATAAACTCAAAATCTAGTGATTTCATCTGAATCAAACCTCATACCAAAAAAATGAATCCAAACTTGAACAAATATACAGGGTGATGCATTTGAAATTTTGAGAAAAGTACAATTCGCGTGTTTGACCTCGCTATATGAGCAAAAATAAAATTCGAAAAAGTAACAAATAAGATAAAAGCTGAGGTGTGTAAGTTTTTTTTGATACAAAATTCAGCACTCCAAATTTCAAAATGGCGGATTGAGGGGTTGCCGAAGGGGATGGTTTTTCTGGACAGAACACCTTACATCTCAGTAGCTAATTACCAAAATCCCATAGTATGTTATATCAATCTTCTTCTTTTGAATTGGTTTATCCAAATATGCAATACAATTTGAGGCATTCCAAAAAATCACAACTTTGATATGTAGGTCAAAATTAGGACACCCTATATAATTGCCAATATTTAATAAATGTGCCCTCAAATGTCATAACATGCCATAAATAGATTTTCCCAAAATGTATTTGTTTATGAGTAATATTCCGTCCACACACGAATATCTATGTATATGTATACATATATACAGGGTGTCTCCGAAAGATTGGGAACTCTTGAAAGTTACTACAGACCAAAATATGTCAGTTGACCTAAACATACCTCAGTCTAAAAGTTGATAGTTTGCGAGATACAGGGTGTCAAAGTTACAATTTTATTTTCTATTTTTCCTTATTTGCCTCAAATTTTACTGCATATTTGGATAAACCAATTCAAAAGAATAATATTGATATAACATATATTTGGGGTTTTGGTAATTAGATACTGAGATGTAAAGTGTATTGTCCAGACCGATCCAAGGATTGTTACTCCAGGTGTCCAAATAGTTACGCACACGATTATGATAATGCGCAGGTGCGCCGTCATGTTGAAAGTACATGTGCATCCGAGTTTGCAGGTTGAAATCCTCCAAAAGCAAATGCAAATGCTCGATCAAAAAATTCTGTACCTGCTAGTCTGTTGTCGAAGAAGAAAGATCCTATAACTTGTCTGCCAATAACTCCTCCCAAAATATTCAAGCTCCATTTATTTTGGAAATCTATTTGCCTAACCCAGTGAGGGTTTTCCCTCGCATAATAGTGCACCTTATGCCTGTTGACAACACCTATACTGTTAAAAGTTGCCTCACCGCTAAAAAGAACCTTAACCAGGAAAGTAGTGTCTTCACTCTCTTTATTTAGCATTATTCTACTAAACTCCATTCGAGCTGCGAAATCCTGAGGAAGGTAACTATGCTTATGAATGATCCTTTGAACAGAAGTGCTGCATATATCAGTTTCTGCTCCAATTTGTCGTGCACTTAAATGTGGATTTTCCTGCAACTTTAATAAAACCTTCAACAGATTCGCCTTATTGATGACACTTGGATTATTTATACATTTTTTCAGTATATTCCACTGCTCCACTTGATTTAAAACGTTCTCGTAGTGTGGAAAATGTTTCCAGCCTTGGATGTCGCATATTAGAGTACCGTTGCTTATAAATGCGATATGCTGGGAAACTATTTCTTTGGGCTTCGCCCAAAACAAACACCATATTCACCATTTCTTCTTTAGAAAACCTCATTTTCAAACACTTTTTTATTATAATGCTCACAGTTTTTGTAGCTTAGGTCTTGAGTAGTGATAGTTGTTTGTTGATGTTGTTACAGTTGTTTTTCTCTATTACGCTTGAAGCTGATTTATACTGTTCTGATTATTAGTTCTTACGTCAAATATATACACCTTGGGAAAAAACATTATTATACATTATGATGAGGAAGAGAGATGGAAATATACAAAAGTATGTAGGTGCGTGAAAGACACTCGATTGTAGGATTCTATCTGGCAGCGTCGGAGTGTGACGGACACCGGGGTAAAGTAGAAGAGTGATAAAAGAGAGATGACAGAACGGGCGCTGGCGCCTGCTGCTTAGACGGATGCGCTCAACAAATGCGATTTGTTTCTCCCATTCGCAGAGTTGCCGATACCAATATGTCATATTTCTAAGAAATCTAAGTCTACCCAAATTTCGGGAAAAATAGCTGCGGATTCCACATAAGAGTATTCCAAAAATTAAAAAAGTTCAAACTATTAAAATTGTATTAATGTTTCATGGTTCAAATCATATTTTTCATGTTTGTATATTGTTGTATAAATCATTTTGTAATCCCTATTCTTGTTGCCAGTAGAGATACAACAGTATTGAGAGAAATCATGGACCGCTAGATAGGGCTACAACTACCATATGACTATCAAATAGTAATGATAAACAGGGTTTGTTTATAGCACAGTTGCCTGGTGTGGCGAATTTGCGCCATAGGGGCGATTTGACAACTTTGAATGACAACTATAACGGGTACTATGGTGCCCGGTATTCGGGAATCTGGCAATACCTGATGATTCCTAACGTTTATTACGCCAGATTGTTTGCTGACTTGCGCAGTACAACATGACAATCAACGTGACTGAGCACCTGGTAACCCTGGTTTAAGGTGTTATATTTAAAGAGCTTGGGGCAGTTAGGTATCTAGGTCACTTTTTTTAATGTATTTCGAGAAATCCGTAATGTTCAGTAAATACTAGATCACGTTTCTTGCTTAGTTTGCTGAAAATTCTACAATAGACGTACATTTTGAGAAACAGAGATTTGGTGACGACAAAATCGTAAAAATATAACGCATTTTCGTAAAATAATTTCTTTGTTGAAAAGACTGTGGCTTGATGACCCATTGAACGAGGATAGTGTCCCGCTCCGCTTTGTATATTCGAAACACTATACTCCAGCAGCATTCAGCTTCAATGTTATCTTTATGAAGTTCTAACGTCTAGGCCATGCTGATTAAAAGCTTGAACGAATCAACACTTAACTCTAAATTCCCCACAATTCGGGAAGCTCTACTCAAATTGGCAACACGGCGTATCTGCCTATTATTCTCATTCGTGATACAGGTCTGCGGTCTGCTGCAAATTTCAGTATGCGTTGAGTCGATAGTAGAAGTACAGTAGATGCGCGCATTACGCACCAGTTCGATTGGACGTCCTGTGAACCGATTTCGGTGATTTCGAGATTTCACGAAATCACCTAAATCACTCTACTTATTTTTATGAATGGATAATTGGTTTTGTTTTGTATAAATATATATATATATATATATATATATATATATATATATTGAATAGGACTTAAAATAAAATAAGTATTCGAATGCTTCTAGCTTGTGGCAGCTTCCATAACATAGACACAAAATTTTGTGTTTTCAAACCTGAAAACGTAAGACATAATTTAATGTGCGTCAAGCAAATAGATGAACGACCACAAACTTTCATTCAACAAACAAAAGCCGATGTCACCGTTCGTTATATATATCGTGAATGAAAATTGAATTAATCCTCTTGACTTCACGTCTGCAGTATGGAGCTCATACTTCAAATTCATCAGTGTAATTGAATCAATGCGCTCTTGTTAAAAAGATATTTTTCATGATTTTCAACTCACTGTTACATATAAAAGGCAGGCACGGAATATTTTTGAGTTCATACTTTTAGTTGATTAAAAATTGAACGTGGTACATATTGTTTAATTCCATTTTACCGTATAAAAATACGCACGTGTAACAAAATAATATTTTGTAACGGGAAACCCAATTAGACTAATTAATAATTAAAAATAGAAATGGCGGAAATCGATGAAAAACGAGTTTGCTTTATGCCAAAGTTAATAATGACCAATTATACATTTTTAATGGGTGTTTTTTATTACGTAAACAGAATGGGACCGTTTTAATAAGTGTTTAAACAGCAAGGACCGGTGAGCTCAAATATAGATCCAAATATTGAAAAAAAATGCATGCAGACCATGAATATCTCTTGGCAACCACTATATAAATGAATTGGATAGGAAACTGGCAGCGCCTTTGCTTCTGGTACAAGATCGATGTTATCAATTACTACGTAAATTCAGGTGTAGTTTATAGTTGAATCGATAGACAATAAACATCAAGTTGATGTTGTATACATGGATTTTAGCAAGGCAAATGATTAGTTAAACCATCATCTTCTAGTGGATAGCCTTAATTACTTTGGCGTTAGTTAGTCGGCTTCTTAAGCTCATATCTTTCCAATCGAACCCATTATCATAATTGTTATTGTTCAGCAAATAGCACTGTTCCCTCAGGCGTGCTGCAAAAATCGAACCTATGCACTTTGCTGTTCTTATTCTCCATGAATAACCTTGCCGCGTCACTAAAGTGTCACAGTTTACTATTTGCCAATAATCTGAACATCTACGCCAATATTACAAATTTAGAGAGCTGTATTCCCCTTCAGGTGGATCAATAACTCTATCTTTCTAAATATTTCTAGGTGTAGTTTTTCCATATAGCCGCAAAATGAGTTGGATTATCTTTAATCTTGGTGCAGGAACATTCTCCTGCAAGTTGGACTGTTCTCTCTATGTAGCACGCGCCACTTTCGGAGCGACGCGGCCTCTAGGTTTTATAATGCGCAACTGCTGATCCCTTTCCAACGAAGCATCACTAACAACACTTTTTATTTCGCTGTATTGTACTTATAATATTGTGTTATTGCGAATATCCAGAAAGGGGCGACAGTCAATTTAATCTACTGTCTCTACAATTAAGACGTTCCATCGCTTGCCTGGCATTTCTCCATGAGCTTTTGCACTACAGAGTGGACGCACCAGAACTTCTCCAGAGATTGAAGTTTTGTATACGAGTAAGTACATGCTTACCGACGCTTTCCATAAGATCGTCGAGCTCAAATATAAGTGAACGTGTTTATTTCGTCTCTGCTCGCTTCATGTTCCTGTAAAAAAACTAGCGGAATATTTGAGGTGCTGATTATACCTGCCCTTTCTGCAGTGTTGCAGGTAAAATCCGTGTTTGATTAAAGTAATTTCGTAATACGTAGCTTCAGTAATGCTGCACGTTTGAGATGGTGAATTGCATTTATTGTAACACTACTGTGTCTCGTACAAAACCTGCTGTTTTTTGCGAGGCATTCCATTCATATAGTGAGTGTCTTAAAAAATGTCACTGGTCTATCACGGAAATGTGATGAATGTAGAGGGAACTGCCTGTTTATTAACGAAAAGAGCGTCAATACAGTGCTGTCGAAAAAAATTGATGCTTCACTTGGGCAAATCAAAAATGAAATTCTTGCCATAAAGGATGAGCTGCTGAAACATGCTGTCAAGGAGACTAACCCTCCAGCTGATCCTCCTCATTATTCTGATGTACTGCGCAACAGAACTCAACCAGCCATTGTTATTCGTCCGAAAAATACTAATCAGTCAGTAACTCAAACCAAGACGGACATTCTAAAGTCAGTTGATCCTTTTGAAGCCAACATTCATCTGGGTAAAGTTTGTGATATCAAGGAAGGTGGGATAGTGCTTGGTTGTAAGAGCAAAGCGGATAACTTAAAACTGCTTTCCATTGCAACAGAGATGTTAGGTGATTCATACGTCATCAAAGAAGTTGCTGGCATTCATCCTAGGGTACGAATAGTTGGATTGACTGGCGAATACTCCGATGAGCAGATACGTAGCTACCTTCTGAAGGATAATCCTGACGTGTTTTGTGGTGATGTTGAGTGTAAAGTTTTGAAAACATATGCTGTTAAAAAAAATAATAGAATCTTCCAATCTGTCTTACAAATAGATAGAGTTTCCTATGTTAGGGTCATGAAGGCAGGGTACTTATTAGTCGGTTATGACTGCTGTAAGGTTTTTGATGCCGTGGAGGTATTTCGTTGCTTTAATTGCAATGAGTTACATCACGGCTCAGCTTCTTGTCAGAATGAGGTTTCTTGTCCAATCTGCAGTGGAAAACATGAGATTAAACAGTGTACATCAATAACTAAGCAGTGTTCTAATTGTGTCAAATTAAATTCTAAGTCGAATCTGAATGTTCCAATAAATCATGCAGCTTGGGACAAAAATCAGTGCACTGCCTTCACGAATGCTACAGAAAAACTGAGAAGAGACTTACTCGCTGTCAAATAGCAACTAGCTACTGCTTCAGGCCTAGACAGTCATGATCATGATGCTGATAGAGATAAAGACTTTATTATTTATTATCAAAACACTCGTGGTTTGCGTTCTAAAACTAATGAAATATTCAACTCTATTTCTCAACAAGACTATTACTCCTTAATAACACTGACAGAAACGTGGCTTGATACTGATATCAATGATTGTGAGGTTTTTCCGGATAATTATTCAGTTTACAGATCTGATCGTAAGTTTTCAGCAGTGAATTTGAGGAAAGGTGGAGGAGTGGCTGTTGCTGTTAGGAGTGAATATAAGTCATCTGCCATTGATATATATGTGTACCCACCTTTCAACCAGGTCAGTCCAAAGATAGATATTTTAGTAATTAAAGTCAGTGTCCATTACTCCAAAATATATGTGATTAATCTGTACATACCTCCTCAGGTAACCGTTATCGACTATGAAATCTTGTTGGAAGCGATACATAGTCTAGCGCTTTTACATACTGGCAGTATTTTCATTGTTGGGGACTTTAATATAACATCATATGCTGATTATCTTGAAAATAGTATCTCAAATAGTTACATAAACACTTTAAATGTTTTAGCAAGATTTTTCAATGTCATTCAGTATAATTACATACACAATGACAGTGGAAATTTGCTAGACTTAATTTGGAGCAATGCCATTTGCTATGTTGAACATACTGATGATGCGTTAGTGTGTGAGGATCCCCATCATCCTGCATTGATTGACACTGTGAGTCATTTTCCTTCCACCAAACATAATAACTGTGCTATATTTTCATGTAAGCAGGTCTAACTCCGTCAGTCAACACGGTTTCATGAAGGGCAGGTCCACAGTTACTAACTTGCTACATCTTACTCAATATGTTTGTGAATCAATCGATAGACAACTTCAAACGGATGTAATATACTGATTTCTCTAAAGCGTTTGATAGTTTAGACCATAACGTTCTACTCAATAAGTTATCTAGATTTGGTCTTTCAGATGCATTGTTGCTATTTTTCAGATCTTATTTATGTCATAGGAAACAATATGTTATGTGCAATGGACATAAGTCAAGCGAATACCCTGTAATGTCCGGTGTTCCTCAAGGATCTAATTTGGGACCTGTGTTATTTATTATGTTCATAAATGATATTTCTGAAGTTATCGATGTCGATTTGCTTATATATGCTGACGATATGAAACTTTTCTGTAGTCTCTAACATTGACGATTGTCATCGCTTGCAATGCAACATTGTAAGGGTTGACAGCTGGTGTCGTAAAAACAGACTTGTTTTGAATGCTGCTAAGTGTCACGTTTTGTCGTTTACTTTAAAAACATGGGTAATGATGTATGAATATAGTATTGGTGACAGGAAACTTGACAGACCTAGTATAATTAATGACTTGGGAGTCACATTTGACAGAAAACCTTTCCTTCTCCTTTCACATTGAAAATGCTGTTGTGGCTGCATCAAAGGCGTATGGTTTTATTGTAAGAAATACCGCTTATGTAAGATCTAAGCTTGAGTATGCGTCCCTGGTATGGTATCCTCATCATCAAATATATATTGACCGCTTAGAGTCCGTTCAAAGAAAGTTTTTAAAATTCCTATCATACAAAGCTGACGGGATATATCCCGCTATTGGCTTTCCTCATAGTGAGTTGATGGCGAGACACAAAATCTATAATTTAGAGGGCAGACGCAAAATGAATTCACTTAAGTTCATTCACAAGCTCATCCATGGCATTATTGACTCCAGTGTCATCTTAGAACAACTTAACTTCTTAATTCCTAGATTAGCGTCACGAACTAGTTTAACTTTTTACTTAGCCAGGCCTAGGACTGACATACTTAAGTTTTCCCCTATATATATAATGTGTCGTAATTATAATTCAGTTAATAGCGTTTTAGATATTGTTATTATTATATGTTATTTATTATATTGTTACGCCACTGAGGGTGATATTACTGTTTACTTCTCAGCTACTGATAAACGCATTGTTTAAGTGAAAAAGTGCGAGTATTTTCTTGAAATTTGTAGTGCACCTAAGGTGTATCTAACGAAGCTACAAAGTAATCGTAAACAGTGGTTGATTCGTGATCAACACGTGATCGGTAGCCATGGCGCTCTGTCGGCCTCTTCCTGATTGGCTTGTAGCGACGAGCCTCCAGACAAAGTCGCACGGTTGCCACGCTCGGCGAGTTTTCGCCAGAGTGGTTGATCATATTCGCATGGATCACAAATCAATCTGTTGGTGCAATACGTGCAATAACTGTTGTAAAGGACATTATATAACAATAAATGGCATCACAAAGGTATATTCCAATTTGATCGGCAGCAAATTATGAACGGCATATACGGAGATGCGAAAACAAGCTCAAAAAGGTGAAGAAAATTTTTGTGCAATCTTTATAGTTAAATTTTTCCTAAGAGATAGCATCAGTGAGGGAATTTTTTTCTATTGTCTTATTTTTCACATTAATGCGATGTCGAGGTATGTGGCCCTATCGCAATTGAAAATAAGGTTTCGATAACCCTTCCATAAAGTTTCGATGAGTACATCTGAAATAACCTTGAGATATTCTTCAGGGAAATACAAAAATCTCCTTTTGTGTTTTTTGTGCAGATTTATCTATTAAAATCCTATCCGCAATCTATTTTCCGTGCACACACCTTCAACCGAATGTATGCCATATATGATATTACCGTTTCCAACTTTCACCAAGGTTAATAGGAACCATAACAGCTCCCTACCCTTCCCCCCTATAAGAATATCGATTTGTAGCCTCACATTTCAAGGTTAGACTTCTTGTAATGTTTCTGTTCAACATTCGGCGATTTCTGACAATTTTCCCAATAAAACATGATCATTGTGACATTAAGCCTGGCAACGCTGCATAGTAGAGGGAACTCTCAGCGTCACGTTGATGGTTCGTCACCACGCACAGGATTGTAATCAGTTACGGATACCCGTTTATGAGCGCGAACGTTTTATGCACGTCTTGACTTGATTTTTCTTGCGGAAATTTAATATTAGTCTAAAATGTCTGACACAGATACAGCTGATGAAGTGGTTGAAATCAGCTTAACGTCACCCAGAAAAATGGCTAAAAAGCTTCATCTTAGCGCAGGTGAAAAACAAATTATTCTAAATATCTACAAGAACCAGATGCAAGAGAATAGTGGATTGGCTATAGAAAATATCGTATGTAAGGTTGCTGAAATTTCTGGAGTAGGTCGATCAAGTGTTTACAAAATCTTGAAGGAATATAGACAAAATCACTCACTATCTGAGCCAAAAACATATCCAGCGAGAAAAAAAATCATCGAAAAAATAGATGACTTTGACAAAAGTGCCATTAGAAGAAAAGTACATCACTTCTTCTTCAGGAATGAAATACCTACAATAGATAAAATATTGAAGCAAGTGAATGATGATGAGGACCTGCCAAATTTTAAAAGATCTACGTTCCATAAGCTGTTGAAAGAACTAAACTTTCGATTTTTGAAAAGAGGAAGGAATAGTTTATTGATAGAAAAGGAGGAAATTGTTATCTGGAGGAGAGAATACCTTAGAAAAATTAGGCAATTCGGCGCTGAAGGAAGAAAAATTTATTATTTAGACGAAACATGGGTGAACGCGGGGCATACGCAGGGAAAGGTTTGGGTAGACAGATCTGTGAGGTCCTCAAGGCAGGCTTTTTTAGATGGCCTTTCGACGGGATTGAAAAATCCTGCAGGTAAGTTTCGAAGTATATGAACTTTTTTGGATGCAGATAATTCATTTTCTGATCGAATCAATGATTTGGAAGCTCCGAACTCAGTTTTGCTATCTCATCCAAGTTTCTGAGTATTTCCTTCACCCAAAAACTAATCTAAGACCCTATCCTACACTAACCTAAAAAGAGTAAGTTGCTTAATTTCGTCATTTAGTGCGCTCGCTGAGAAGTAAAATAACTAATTACTTTCAGGCAAGGGAAAACGCCTGATCATTTGCCACATAGGTAGCGTAGATGGATTTGTTCCTGAAGCATTGTGGGCATTTGAATCCAAAAAAACTGGAGACTATCACGAAGAAATGGATGGTAACTCATTTGAAAATTGGTTCAAAAAAATTTTGCCGACACTTGATGATAACGCAATTATTGTGATGGATAATGCCCCGTACCACTCCAGAAAATTGGAAAAAATTCCAACAATGGCCACCAAAAAGGCAGACATTCAACAGTGGCTTGTCTCAAAGAAGATCGACTTCGACCAAACAATGGTCAAAGCTGAGCTGATAAATATAGTCAAGCGACATAAGTATAAATATGATTTAAAAATTGTTGACGAAATGGCCAAAAACCAAAATAAAACGATTCTCAGGCTGCCTCCCTATCACTGCGAACTGAATCCTATCGAGTTGATTTGGGCCGACATCAAGCAATACGTGGCGTCAAATAACAGCACTTTTAAGTTTTCTGACCTTAAAAACCTGTTTGATGTTGCTGTCGATAGAATTACGCCAGCAAAATGGAGAACATGTATTGACCATGTCCAAGAGAAGGTTGAAACCAAAATGTGGGATATGGACAATATCATTGACACCCAAGTTGAACCCCTTATAATTGACATCAACAATTCTGATGATTCAAGCTCCTCGGAATACAGCATATAAATGGATTGATACCATTAAGACTGGCAGTTTAACGGGCTTTTTGGCAAGACAGGTAAGTTCATTATAGACTGCAATCAAAGTGTAAGTTTTTAGTTATTAATGTGGAAATTCCAAATTTATAATTACACAAAATTAGGGTTAATTTAGGAGTTCCAAAGCACAATAGTGCCATTTTGACCTTCTTCCTATTTCTCATGTAAATTTTAATAGCAATCAAACTAACAAACTTTATGGAGTCTGTAATAAACTTTTGTACTACTACTACTACGTCTGTAGTTTCTATTTGCTCAAAAAAATTTGCTCTGCATTGTGAATAGAAGGTTGATTTGTAAATATTATTGGGTATATATGTAAGTTAATAATAAAATATGAACAATTTCAATTGAGATGGTCCACAAGTTTTTTTCGTGTGCGTTTTAGTAACATTTTGCTGAAATGGTGAATACAGAATTTTTTGCACTGATTCCTAATGTCGAAATATGATTAGAAAGGCGTGGTATATTCCTGATAATTTACTATGCTTTTGATAGAATTTACAGCAACACATATCTTGTACGACATTTTTTGATAGATCAGTCACAATAGCTTGATACGGCCCTGTAGCGTCTCCTATGGTTAAGTTCTTGATCACGTGCAATACGGGTGTATATGTTTGATTTTACTTTGTTTCTTCGATGGATACAGTTTAGTCTATGTGATTTGTGGTATGTACTCTTAAATTCGATTTGATTGCCGTGTGCAGTGTGATGTTCTTTTAATAGCACCACCAGTGAATTTCTGAGTAAAATATCCAAGCAAAAACCACTCCACGCTGTCTAGTTGTTTTTCGACTCAGCGGCGTGCGCTCAGTTCCAATGGTTGAGGTAGCAGTATGTCTGGTAAAAATAAGCAACCAGACATAGACATGCGATGCGAGGCTTGTGAAGAGGATATCCGTAAAGGCAGTGCAAAGATAAAATGTTGTAATCTAAATTGTGAAGTTACCCTACATCAGAAATGCTTCCTATCGATTGCCAAAGTTATAAAACTAGAAAAATCCGACTGGCTGTGCAAGAACTGCGATGAAGATAGTCACACATCAACCACAACCGTGATATCGAATAGCGATGGAGATGTAATTAAGGAGCTTGCTAAAGTGAAGAGTGATGTTCGGCTACTAACTGATCTTGTGAATGAGTTAAAATCTACTAACAAAATTTTGCTCAATAAAATTGAACAAATTACATCCAGCAGGTTTCCCGATGTACAAATACAGCAGAATACTGAACTTCCCGTACCTTATAGTCAGGTTGTGTAAAAAACTGTAAGCAATCATTCCAAGTCTGTTTTAATTATTACGTCAAAAAAACTCCGAGGTTTTAAATACTGTTAAAGCGAATGTTAACCCTGCTGCCGAGAAAATAAGTATCAATGGTGTTAAGCTTATAAAAAATGGAATGTTGATTACTTGCTCTAACGAAGAATCTTTAGAAAAACTTAAGGGTGTAGTTCAGAATAAGTTTAACAGTAAGTATAAAGTAACAACTCCCAAACCCTTTAAACCCCGTCTCTTGATTACTGATGTTGATAAATCACTAGATGACAGAAACACTTTCCTCGAATCAATAGTCCAAAATAATGATTACTTGGCTGATTGTGATATAAAGGTGATATCTGTTCTAAAGTTAAAATATTCGTTGAGTTATATAGTAGAGGTTGATCCTGATGTGAGGAAAATCATAATTACTCGTGGCTTTTTGTATACCTCTTGGAAAAAGTGTTTTGTCCGTGACCATATTTCAGTAATTAGGTGCTTTAGCTGCTCTCGATTCGGTCATGTGAAAAAAGATTGCAAAAATAAGTCTGTGTGCTCGTTATGTTCTAATGACCATGATGAGAAAGATTGTAACTCTGTTAGTAAGAAATGTGTGAATTGCTGTGTATATAATAATTATATGAAAAGTCATTCTAGAGATTTTAAGCCATATTCAGTCGATCATGCTGCATCAGACAGACAATGTCCATGTTTTTTAAAGAAATCTGCTGAATTAAAATCTAGAATTGACTATGGCTAGGCTTAATAACAAAGTTTTAAATATTTGTCATCTCAATGTGCGGTCCTTGATTACTACTTTCGACTGTTTTTGTGGATTGGTTCAAAACAAATTCGATAGTATATGCATTACCGAAACGTGGCTTAATGAAAACATTTCTAGTCAAACTGTATCTATAGAAGGCTACCAGCTTTTCCGTAGAGATCGTTTGGGTAGGGGTGGAGGGGTTGGCTTCTATATAAGAAATAATTTCAACATTACCGTTATTGATACTCTTGATTTTGTAGGTGACTCTTCCTTAGAATTGCTATGCTGCAAACTCAGCATGGGCAAGTCTACCCTACTTATTGTCGTCGTGTATCGCCCTCCTCATACTTCAATTACAGATAGCATTGATACCATTGATGATATGCTTTCTTTCTTCGTACCTCAATTTGATAATATAATAATTCTTGGTGACATAAATGTTGACCTTTTGAATCATGACAATCCTTTGAGCAACTGCTTCGACAGCTTCAATTTTGATCAATTAATAAATGAACCGACTCGTGTAACTCAGTTTAGCTCAACTCTAATAGACCTCATTTTTTCTAGCAATTCAAACAGTGTTGTAAAATCAGGAGTTCTTAATGCTGATCTTGTGTCCGACCACAAGTTAGTTTTCTGTGCTGTTGCTCTGAAGCTTCCTAAATTTGAACCCAAGTTAGTAACTTTTAGAGATATAAAAAATATTGATGTTATTAATTTCAAGGGCGACTTACTTCATGCTGGACTTGATCGTATCTTTTACTTTATGGATGTTGATGACAAAGTAAGCTGTCTATCTAGTTGCATAATACAAATATATGATATGCACGCGCCATTACGAACTGCTCGTTTAACAAAACCGGCTGCTCCATGGATAACATCGAACCTGAGATGCATCTTTAAGGAACGCGACCAAGCTCTCTTGAATTCCCGTCATGACCCATCTGAAGTGAACTGGTCTACGTACAAAGATATGCGGAATTACGCACTTGCTTCCTTTCGTAGGGAGAAGAGGGCCTACCTTTCTAGATATGGTGATATTAGTACACGATCAGCATGGAAAACACTTAGATCTATGAATGTCTGTCAACAGAAACGTGTTGATGTACCGTTTAATCTGCTAGATCCCCGTGAAGTCAACGAATACTTTTTAAGTACTTTTATGCCTGCCGATCAAAACCTCAAAGTAGTACAATCCACTGTCAACAGCTACAGCAACAGACGCTTCGATCCCGACGTGTCATCATTTCACTTTCGTCTGGTAACCCCTCGTGAAGTTATGAATGCAGTCTTGTCTATCAAGTCTGAAGCAGCGGGTTGTGACGGCATCACTCTAACTATGCTAGGATTATGCCTGCCTGAAATACTTGATCACATCACGCATATTATTAATATTTGCTTAGAGAGGGGCGTTTTCCCATCCAACTGGAAGGAGGCAATAGTCACACCTCTAGCCAAAAGTAAGAATCCGTCTGAACATGCCGATCTTAGACCTATAAGTGGTTTATGTTTCTTGTCGAAAGTCTTGGAGAAGATAGTATACGAACAGCTTGTTGAGTATTTTGCTAATAATAATTTCTTTCCAGTACACCAATCTGGTTTTCGTGAAGGTCTCAGTACGACTACTGCACTACTACATCTTGCAGATGAGATACTTTCCAACCTTGACAACAAATCCGGCACGCTGTTGGTCATGCTTGATTTTTCCAAGGCTTTCGATACGGTCAATCATGAGATACTTTTGAGTAAGTTAAAATATTATGGCATGTCGGAAGTTCCTTTGAATTTCTTCAGTATCTGTCATCAGGAGTTCCACAGGGTTCAGTACTGGGACCTCTTTTATTCCTAGTATACACATTCGATCTGCATGAGTGTGTAGAACATTGTTGCATTCAAATGTATGCTGACGATACACAGCTAACATTTCGTTTCAATGAATTCAACTTACATGAAGCATCCTACAAAATTAACCTAGATCTTGACAACGTATTAACGTATTGCAATAGACACTGTCTCCGCATCAATCCATCAAAATGAACCGCGATACCATACTGTCCTAGACATTCAAATTACAACATCACAAATCGGGTCTCCTTGTTTATCAACGACATAGATATTCCATTTTGTGATAATGCTAAGAATCTAGGTGTTATATTTGATTCAGATCTTCGATTTAACTTACATGTGAATAATATTATGAAGTCGAGTTATATGAAGATGAAGCTTTTATATTCTAGTCGCCATATTCTAAACTTTAAGTGCCGTAAAAAGTTGTGTGAAAGCCTCATATTATCAATTTTAGCTTACTCTTTAGTCCTCATTTACCCATGCCTAGACTCAGCTTGCAAGTCAAAATTGCAGAAGCTTCAGAACAACTGTTGCAGATTCATATTTGGGCTTAGGAAGTACAGTAGCGTTTCTTCAAAAATCAAGGAGTTACAGTGGCTCAGAGATGACGGCTTATACAACTACTCTATGGCTTCATTGATGCATAGAATTTTTAAAACTGGTAAACCCGTCTATTTGCTCTGTAAGTTGATTCCTCGTGGAAACCAAATTACTCTAAATCTGCGGCACAATGATCTACTTTCCATTCCTATACATCGTACGTCGGTCTTTGAAAGGTCCTTTACTTATAATGCGGTCAAGGTATACAATTCTTTGCCAGCTATCTCTAAGAGCTTAAGTTTGCAGCGCTTCAAGAAGACAGTCAAGTTGCACTTTCTGGACTCAGCACATTGAGTGATAAATTCATTTTGCTGAACGATATCTTGTTCTTTTATTTCTTTTCTTTGTATATGTTCATATTATATATTTCTAATGTATTCATGTTGTTATGCTAATGTTTTGTAATGTCTGGTTGTAGTATGGTTAAGTGGTAGAGTAGCCATGGCTAAACTTCGCCATACTATGATCATCTTTTGAATAAAGTCATTATTATTATTATTATTATTATATATTTTCGTTTTGTGCGACATTGGGAGACATTAATGCTTATTTTCGTTAATGCTTGCTGGTGTGATTGTTGAGTGCTGGGTAGGTAAAGCTAGAACGCTTTTTTTTCCTCCCAGTTCTGTTTTGAGGTTTTTTTTGCAGCGTTTTAGCTTTCTCTACATACATCCACAACATGCATTTGTTTATATTTTCATGTTTATCCATCCTGTAATTGGCTATGGCTGTTGGATGTTGCTAAATAAATAAATAAAATAACCTCAAAACAAGGCTGCAAGTTGCTTAGTAATGCAACCGAAGTCGAAATCGGGTTGAAGTGGAGTTGCTTTTAGGTTGATTTTGGAGAGAGCACTGTCGTATAGTAGTAATGATACCTGAAGTATCGTTGATTTTCAGACAATTTGGAAATATTTGATGGGAATCCGAATTAAACTTATATGATACCTAATATTTATGAGTCTTTGTTTGAAAACAGTTTTACAGATTTTTCTCTTATCTTTTTCTGGTAATATTTGAAGCACAACAGTTTTCGGCGAGTTACTTAGGCGCCATCTTTAAACAATGTCATTTGTTAACAATTGAACGAGGTGTAGTAGAAGACACTGTATAATTATTGTTATTGTAAACTGTTAGAAAATGTTAGGTATTGAAAATAATATAACGCTGCGGTCAGCAGAGCAATCACCTCGCAATACCTGGATACAAAGATTTAAGATAGAATAAAGTTAACAATAAGGAATGAAGTTGTTTGTCCATGGGAATAAAAGCCCACAAGCATTACAAATTTATTACAAAGGCATATAAATTTACGATGTTCTACTCGTTCAGAAAGCTTAAGGTATTCTAATAAAGGACCTCAACAACTGTTGCTCCTTAATTTTCTGCTAGCAAACAATTACGCTACCGCCTGGCGCTGGCCCGACAAAAACACGGCTAATCCAACTTCGTACTCGTTGTCCGCAACTATACCCGAAACATTCAGCACTTAAAACTAAACAAATTTGTAACACTCCACCTTACCCGTTTGGTCAGTTTCGTTTAGGCGGAACAACCATTAATCAGCGAGTGAAAAGCGTACAGGGCTATGCATAACAGCTCTTCACTTCTATGTCAACACAGAGCAGCTTAGGTTCCTTCAACAGAGACTTGGGAATTATGTTTTCCATAATGTCATCGATTCATCATTGTTCATTTGAACTAGATGAATAATGGTGCATAGTATAATTGCTATAAAGAAGTTTCGTCTAGATCTGGATATATTTGTTTCTGAGTTTTTTGTAGTGACTAAGGCTAGTACAGCATGAGAAAAATCGCTTCATTGCATCACTAACATTACAATATAACATTTAAAGTACGATGCAAATGACGGAGTCTAGCCACTGGCCAATCTACTCAACCAATGTCTTAAAATATAGAAAAATTCTAAATAAAGTGTACATAATTTTATAAACTATCAAAATGTATGTCTGTTTCTGTATACGTGAAATAATAAATAATATATTACATGCTTTCTAATATTTGAGTGTAAGTGTACTAAAGATTAAGTGCTTCCAAAAATATCTGTGCTACTGTATTGAAGATATATTGTTTAATAGTGACTTAAATTTATGATGATTTGCTGTATTCCGAATATTGATGTCTAATGCATTATAATATTAGTGATGTAAGATGAATAAGGGCGCTGAGACATAGCTGTGCGATGTCTTATGATTTAAATCATGAATGCTTGTTTTAAATGTTAGCTTGTTCCATAAACGGATGAATAGTTATAATAAATTTCACAAATGAAAAAAATAATATATATTTGAACAGGTTATTAATTTTGATCCATCCTAGATCTTTGGCTTCACCAGGTACAAGATTATATTTCCTAAGATTGTTTATTAACTGGCAACAAGAATGGAAAGATCAAGGAGGAAGAAGAATAAGGTCGGAGAATGCGTGAAGTGAATAATACACGCTTATCGTTTTTTTACTGCAAGTTTTTCAGCAAGTAAGTTTATCAAAAGGAAGTAGCATAAATAGTAATCACTTCAACCAGTAAACCTGATTGTTGTATCAATAATAACTTGTGAAGGTACAGCCTCACTTAACAATCACTTAAGCGGGATTGCATAGAGACCACCGATGACGCTGTTTAGTCAAGTAAGCAAATTAGGTTCAGAGAAAAATTCAATTTCAGGCATACCTTTCTCTTTTGTTACCAAACTGAATCGTGTAGTCTTTCGTGTAGGACCCTAAAAGTTATACTGGTAATATACAGGTTTTGAGAATAACATTTAATAATATTATAAATCGCTCCATCGATTGCTCAAATAAGAATTTGAGAAGGCAAAATTTTTAAGTAGATATTTTACTTTTGCTACTAAACTGAATCGTATAATATTCCGAGTAGGGCTCTGAAGGTTAAAGCTATGTGATGATTTGCAGGTTTTCACGATACACGCTGTTTTCATAAAGTTATATACAATAAAGTCCTACCCCGAAGAGCACTCGCAAAAACTGTGATTTATTACTTTATGACAATAGAAGTCATTCTCAAAGCGTGTGTTCAAATTTTTTCTAATCTCAAATTGCATCATCATCAGCTCGGTCAGTCGTATCTATACAACCCCCTTAAATAGCTGTGAATAACACGAAAACACCCAATGCGTTATATCAGCATTACTAACCTTTTTGAAAGGCTGCCTGATAGCAAGTAAATGTAGTTTCCGATGAAAAGTTATGACAGCTTTAATGAATCTAAGTCATGCAAAAAATAAAAGATATAGAATCCTTTGGACTATAAACAACTTCTTCACTTTGAAGAAAATATAATTGAACAATCAGAAAATATGTTTTTATGTGTAAGTGTTTGTCATCAAGCTAGAAATTTGAAATGTCTGTCTGTCTATCTGCTTATGCGCTAATCCTTGGCCCACCTACAACTTGGAAAGTACAGCTCCTGTGTGGATGAAATTTCCACATACCAAAGACGATGAAGCAGTTTTTGAAAATCAGTCGGCTGGCGGATACTCCTGATAATTTTTGAAAAAAGCTTGGACGCTAAAAATTATATATATATATATATATATATATATTATAAATACAAGTATTTCACACAACATAGATTTGCCTGTACAACCTAAAATAACATTTTCAGATGACGGATCGCGTAAATAATTGTAAATACATATAGCAACTTTGGTAGCGGATCTGAAAACCAGGTAGTATAGTAATGTGATATATTTAATGAGGTTAATTGATTTCGCGCCGTCTCTTTTTAACTTTATAGTAATTAGTATTTATTATTCGCTGGAATACGTATCGAAATAAGACAATACAAAGTGCCATCTATTACCAGAATCGACCACTGCGAAAGTGAAAACAGCAAACTGTCTATTACAACTGTATCCAAGTTCGAATCAGGAATACCTATGCTTCGCTTGCTGACTCCGCCTATGACCTGCTGGCTACCAGCGGGTAATTTATTATTGTCAGCGGTCATGAGACCGGACGTCTACGAGAATAATAATAATTGTTTAAAATATATTCCTAATTTGAGAGGTTTAATTTCGTGCGGGCAACCGCCAGACAAAGACAAAGGCCTGCCCATTAGGGATATGTCCGATGTGTAATGGTTATGTGTCGACACCTTTTTGCCGCTGAGGGAGTATTTGCAATTTCGGCATTCTTATCTGTCCACAATTGTGACAGAGACTGCTTAGTGTAATGTTTACCAGGAGAATCATTAATTTATTAGCTTTATAATATTAATAAATGGGCAGTAGTCAGACTTACAAGGTGTTGAACTGTGTGAAGCTCTTAGCGATTAGTTGTAGCTACTTTTTAAGTCAGTATTGTTATCTATATAATATAGGTAGTAAATTGAAGGTACACTTAAAGCCAGCTAAAGCTACCTAAAAATAATTACTCCCTTGTCAGAAAAATAAGCTTTGCAATGTCTCAGAAATTAAGATATTTGCTCACTATACCGTCTCATACTAAGAGTGGGATATGAACGTAACGTCATCTGGCTGGTGACGTAGAGATGGAGTTCTCTTTGTTGAATTTCCATCTCACCTCAACTTGCGAAGAAGTATTGTAATCGCGAAAAATTTCGAAAATGAGATATTATATTCTAGATGTCAAAAATTGCGTCTTACTATATCATCCATTGTTAGATTCTATATTTGTAAAAAAGATACAAAATGCCTGTTGTATTTTTAATAACTTAATTTGTTAAATGTAACAAAATATTTAAGTTTCACTTATTAAGTTCTAACCACATCATTTCCTCCATTTTTAAAAGACAAGCGAATATTTCGTCGATGTACCGACTCAAGAAATATTCTTTTTGGGAATACGTTAATCATGCCTCTTCACAAGACATCATTATTCCTAAATGCTTTACTTATAGTACAAAATTAATATACAATGCACCACCACCGCTTACGAAGCTTTTGAGCTTCAACGATTTAAAAAACCAAGTTAAGAAAATCATTTCTGAACAATAAATTTAAAGACAATCATCACACCCCATTTCTCTAAATTATGAACATGAACTATGCTTTTAAAACATAATTTTGATATGATATGTAGATTTATGTAATATTTATATAATACATAATAATTATCTAGTATATCTATATCTAGTTCTGCACTATAATTTACACAATAACTTGTATTTAAATACCTTTTTAAGTTAATTTTTTTGTTAAGTAATAAATAATATTCTGTTTAGTTTTATAATTAAAAAGGGAAGGAGTGGACCTTCATAAGTGGGTCATGAATCCAATAGCTGTGTTAGCTTACCTCTTTCATGCACTAGTATAATTACAGGCACTTCACAATAAAAATACATTTGATCAGTTTTGGAAGCTTAACTTAAAGTGGATGTGAATTATTATGTGAAAATTCATTCAAAACATTTTTAAAAATCACTAAAGTTCAAAAAATCGATTGAATGGCACAATAGCCTATAATTTATTATTATTACATATCTACACAATTGGAAAGTTTGTACATTTATAGCGAAAACGTAGTTGATAAAGGCCACCAAGGTGACCGAAGTGTCAGTAAATACCATGTCAACCAAATGTGGTTTTATTTAGCGGTCAGAAACGCATGGAGGATTATGGCATCCTTGTTCCTAAATTGTGGTACACTACAGAAGAAACTTTTCCTATTTCTAATCACGCATATTAGTCCTAGAGGCCCGAATATAGGCAAAATGTACTCGTAATCAACAAGCCCTTCCTAACATAGACAATAGCGCTACTCCGGGACTCCGACGCTGCTAGAGCATGAAAAGAAGATTTGTAAGTTTTCGAATTGTCTGAATTTCTATAAACTGCAAGCCCAGTAGCCTGAAATAAAATAGAAGAATATAGAGACTAGCCCCGCAATGGTGCGTATAAACAACAATTTGCCAAGAGCCGTACACAGCGTCCATTATACAAGGTGCGCCAAGAATTCGTTAACATTTAAATCTAATACACCACACAGATGCCGCGCGAAGCGCGGGGAGGGGCTAGTCGCTAGCGCGTTTCTCTGAAATTCAGTCGCAATGGATCGCTTCACGGGGCAGCAACGCGCTTACTGTGTGAAACAATTTTATTTAAACAACAGTTCTCATTACTGTGAGACGCTTATTTCGCGTTGAATACAATTTACACGACTTAAGCCAGTGTCCGAGTGCTCCTTTGATAAAGAAATGGGTGAAGAAGTTCGAAGACACTGAATGTAAAGCCAGTCGTATGCCGATGCGATGTTAGCTCGATTCAGTAATTTTGACAATCTCTTATTTTTTGGAGCAGCGACAATCCCAAAGCTAAACACGAGAAGCCACTTTACTCTCCTAAAGTAACTGTATGGGCTGCAATTTCAACAAAAGGAATCATTTCTTTGGAGATTCTCGCGGCTATTTAGTTACTGTTAATTCTGCTGAGTATGTGAAAATGTTACGGGAGTTCTTGACACCGATGCTACTGGAATTTGCTGGCTATAATCGTAACACATGGTTTCAACAAGATGGAGCCACGTGTCACACATCCAACGTGTCCCTGCCGGTGGTCAAAGAAATGTTTCCGGAAAAGCTCATTTCCAGACGAGGCGATATCCCATGGCCACCCAGAAGTCCAGATCTATCCCCATCAGACTTTTTTATGGTGTTATTTAAAGAGTCGTGTCTACATCAATAAACCAAGTACACTCCGTCAACTAAAAAAGTATTCGAAAACTTCGGTACACGTTTAGCAGAGTGCAAAAATCGTAACGGTGGTCATTTAGATGATACAATTTTCAAGAAATGAATTCCAACTAATCAACTTTCTCGTGAATAAACAATTTTTAAAATATGTAAAACGTTTTTTTTTCCATACGACTTTTTCAAATGTTAAATAATTCATAGCCCACCTAAAAAACGTCGACGCGTGCGGGAACCGCCATGGCGCGGAGCTGCAAAAAGAAGAAATTTCCACATTCAGTGCCACATTTCATCCGCATCTATGACACGAACCTGATGGACCCAGCAGCGTCTGACAAAACGAGCTAAAAGTCCAAGCCTGGCCCTTTACGAGCTCATGATAATTAATAATCAGGGCGCTGAGGGTGGCAAAATGCAAGGGGTCATGACGACGTCCGTCGCGCATTAAATCATAATATGTTTATACGAGCCAGACCTGCACTCGTACTTACGCCAGATGGCGGTGGTGACACCTCGTATTTCGACGACTTCCATTAGCTTCGGCATCACTGAAGGCAAAAAGTTCCATGTTACTATGTTTGTATGGACTTGATATGAAAATACGGTCCAGGTGGAGGGTTATAGGGGCTGGTTATGGGGAGACGGAACAAAATGTTTGTTTATTACGCGTGGTGATGAAGGAACTCCCATGCAAGCAATGGAGAAATATTTTCGGTTGAATTCAATGCCTAGCAAATCTTAAATTGAATTTACTGGAACCAGTTTAATTGAAAGTAATATACTATTAAACTAATTTGCTTGAAAATAGCAAACCACTGATACGTATCTGTTTTATTAAACTGTTTAATTAGATTTGGTAATATACTTTATGTAGAAAAAATAAATTTAAGACAATTAAGAATTTTAATAAAAACAGTTAAACTGTTTATTTGAATCGCGGGCTCAGCAGGACTCGGCCCTACAGTCGTGAATTGTCGGGAGTATGCGAAAAACGCAGTGCCGGTGACGCGGTAAGAGATCCTCAGTCTCATTTGTGATTTTCGTGAAGAGCTTCTTGTCCGAATGTTGCCGTTGTTGGCGAATTAGCTGTGAAGGCGATCAATTATGGTGTTATAACCCATAACCATGGTTAGAATATTTCTTGCTCGAAATGAAACAATATAGAAGTACTTTTAAATTTTATTTATGCAGCCATGTTTAGGTCAATGAAGGACATTTATACAAACACGTGCTGAACTTAGCTTGATGTGCTTTTCTTTTATATTATATAATGTATATATAGGAAGTGGAGCCTCCTGTTGGTGTAGACTTTGTAGTATTTGAAAATATCCTGGTTTGCTTATATATGTAAATATGTTGAATGCGTGTGAGTGTGAGAATTAATGGTACAATTTTTGTACACATGATCAACTGACCTTATTCAGTTTCAGGTATCCCTTTCCCTACTTCCTGAATTCAACACAAATAATTGCTTCTAGTGAATATTATAATCTGTTTATGGACAAGCAGACAGATAGTTGGTAAAACTGTATATAATGAGTACGCAATCAACGGAAATAAAAATATCGAATTTTGTTAGGGTTATAAATCGGAAGTTTTTATTTCATTTTGAAAACATCGACTATCAACATGAAGTTCTCAAAATTTTTTGATATCTATATAAGATTTGTCAGAGCACAGTTATTATATACATCCTCTAGTAAAATGCAATTTGTTTTTTAAATTTCAAATATTATCCAATATCCTTTTAAATCTAATTGAAATGATTAACTCAAACTAGGCAAACACTTTTACCTAAGCTAATTAAACAAATTTAATAAACATAATTAAATTTAATGAAACTAATTGCCTGTCACATAGTTAATTAAATTTTTCAACTGGCCTAATTAAAATATTAATTGCATTAATTAATTTTTTCTCAGTGTAGATTAAATCTTTTGGATACTGGTTCGACTGTTGTTTAGCTACAGCGCTCTTTGGATGCCAGCTATTATGTTTTACAGGGTGTCCTGGAATAATATTTCCAACACAACACAATGAATAATGCTACCAGCTCCAATATAACGCGCCCCACCTACGAAGATACACGGCCATAAGGAACCTCACTGTAACTTTTGAACTAACTACTACTGACGGTGTCCACACAATATTACTAAAAATTCTGCACCCAGTGGTATCTAAAAATATCTCGAAAATGAAATTTAATATCGATAAGATGAGCTATTTTTGAGGAAACTACGTTGCTTCGATACAGCTGCTTCTGCCATTTAAAAAAAAGCATTCCATTTTCCAAGTTTGGTTTTTTGTAGATTTTTTTTTGGATCGGTTGTAGTGCAAATAGTGAAACAAAAGATTTTCCTCAATACCGGTACATTTCTACAAAATCAAACAAGAATGATTTTTTAGACTTTCTAAAAATATAATTTGTGAAGCACAGGTAAACAAAATTTAAAAAACTTCGTGACCTCTGTTAGGTTTAGTTCGTCCCTATATGTGTAAGTGATTATCTTGTTCTCCTTTGACACAATCACCATATGACAACCTAACTGGTTGCTACGATGTCAAAACTTTGTTGAAAGAGTTGTTAAAAATAAACAAATTTCCAGTGGCGTTATTTAGAAGCCAGTATCTTGTAGAAGAGTCCCGCTAGCGATACTATTTTCATAGACCAATCTCGGTACTTACGGGGATTGCTAAGAATACCATTTGGTACTGGTTAATCAGTAAAAAAGTTATTGCTACATGTCCATTAGCTGCTAACCTTGTGGGCCGTCTTTTTTCCTTTAGGCTTACAGCATCTATTATTATAAAAACATAGAAACTCAATTTAACGATGCCCTTCAATTAGCTAGGGCCCCTCTCCTTCCTTGGCAAAAGCGTCCCTGTCATCCGCCGCTAAACAGGGATTTCGTTTCAAAACAGCCGTGTGATATATTCCTTTGTCATTATTCATCATTTCTCAATTAGCCTAATTAGTCGTTGCCGTTTCTCTGCCACGATGGACCTGATGGTGATAGCCCGGTCGCGTAGTAACCCTCTCTCATGCTTGGGTGGGACATCGGGCATACGTTAATATAACATCTGCATTAAATGTGTATTGCGGTTTTCTATATGATCCCTGCTGCTTTGACCTTTATGTAACTAGGAAACTACGTAGGACATGGCACAATTGTTATGTGACAATAGACTAGTTGAGCTTTTATTGAGTAGGTCTTAAATATAATAAACATGGGTCCTAAATTGCTCCCTTACCAAGATAGAGGATGTTGAAATTATATTTTATTAACTAAAAAAAATGGATATGATCTTAAAATTTGGTGCTTCTAGTACTGACATCATAGCTGATAGATACAAACACTTTCAGGTGTGAGACTGTACCAGTGGTGATGTTAGAAAATCATAACCCCCCCCCCTTTGACATGTTTTTCCAAAACCTCACATAACACTGTGAAGGTACTTTGTCATTAACTACGAACAGGTGTACACCTGGCCAATACTGTTTATTCGCAGCCCACCAAATATGTAATCTCTTTGGATTTTTATTGAGGTAAACAGTTGAGTAGCACGTAACTTCTTTTGTGTTTGTCTCTTGTGACATCTGTACTGCTGGTAATAACAAATCTGGTAAAGCCCAGGACCAGGACTGGTGTTTGGTATCACCAATGAAAATTTGTTTACACATACATGCTTTCTCTGACCGATAATTTTGGCAATCAAATGTATACTGCTAGATTGTAAATTTATATGTAATGTTACGAGCAGTATCATCTGAAGGGGCGTGGTGAGATGACTATGTATCTGTTTACTGTTTGCTGACCAAATATAACAGTGATATTATGCCAATAATGTTTTTTTTGTTTCACAGTGTCAACATCCTTCGAAAAGACAGTTGGAATCAAGATCGTCATTTATTTTATGGATACCAAATTAATTTTTAGTGACATCAGGAGTTTGTCTCCTAGTTTGAAGAAGCAATAAGTGTTTTACGAGTTTTTTTTTGATGAGGACAATTTTGTTTGCCTTCACCCATTAACAGTGTGTCCAAATTGTTTTTGATTCACATATCAGAGAGATTATATTTGTATTCCAATCAGTCCTCTAACTGCAGATGTATTTTTTGTTATTTTAGTATATATGTTTCCGCAATAAATATAGTGCTTGCATGATATTGCACTGGTCAGGTTCATAATATAGAGAAAAATCCAGGCCGGTAGAAAACTTCTATGTATGTTCAATGTAATGTAATGAAGAATTTGTTCTATTATTGCTGGGACTGTTCGATAAATATTTTTTTAATTGTACATTTTTTTATTATCCTGAAATTCATTACTAGCCAAACTAATGAAAGAAATACGTCCTTTATTGAGGATATGTTATGCATCTATAATCATCGAACTGCCTCTATATCGGGAAGGTCATCAGTCAGATTTCGTAATGTAAACAAATGAAATCGCCGGCGCATTCCTGACATTCCTGATAAGTATGCGTTGTCGGCATACTTTCAATATTCATAGTTCCACCAGATTTCCGGTCAAGAAAGGTGGCGCTGCCGTCGAGGTTATAGTTCAAGAGATATCTTCACATCTGCTCGGGAAAATATTCGGATTCTGATTTTTGCATGTTATTCGAAAAAACCTCCTTGTAACAAATCTACATGTTGTCAGGTCCCAAATTGCGTCTGTAATTGTTTGTACAACTTTTTCAAATAAATTCCAAAAATTAATGTTTTCGCTTCATCAAAGGTAGTATGCGTTTTTTTTTTGATACTCCCAAACAAAATGATGTTTGACAATGTTTGTCTATAGTTGATTTTGTACGAGATGGGAAAGTACAAAAAATTGCTTTCGCGATACCGAAAAACGATCTGAAAAATCGAAAATGTTAATGTCGCCATGCTTCATAAATAACCATTAACAGAATTGCGATACCTTTTAGGTGATACTGTTATTATAAACCTTTGTATCTAATTTATAAGCAAGCGCACGCTGAATGTATACTAAGTGACATATAAATCCGAACACCCAGTTTAAATGGTTTTATTTTAATAAAATTTTGTATAAGTACTTAATGAAGCATAATAAGTAAATGATAAAAATTTCAAAATGATTGCACTGCTTTAAAGCCCTTTGACCTTTAATAATGTGTGGATGCACCCTGATGTGCTACGCATTCTCCAACGCGCCTAGGCATGCTTCTGATCAGGTGGTCAATGTCCTCCTGTGGTATCTCATTCCAGGCAACCACCAACTCCTCTCGAAGTGCTTCTAGAGTCTGAGGAGGACATTGCAAATTGAGCAATCTCCTACCCTATCCCACACGTGCTCAATTGGGGATAAGTCGGAAGATCTTGGTGACCATGGTAACAATGTGACATCATTATGTTGAAAGAAGTCTATTGTGACTTTTGCAACATGTGGTCGGGCATTATCTTGTTGGAAAGTTGGATCTGCCAGGGTGTCAAGATAGGGTAAAAGATGGGGTTCTAGAACTTCGTGGATATAACACTGCGCGTTCATGTTACCTCTCATGAAGATTAAAGGTGACCTCGAACCATAAGCTATAGCACCCCAAACCATAACTCCAACAGTGTGATGAACATAACTTTCAACAAAAAACTGTGGATTCCTCCTTTCACCACGTCGCCTTCTAACCCTTACACCGACGTAATCGCCTTGAGTGGTGCAGACAACGGTCACTCTGTGGTCAGGAATGGAACAGTATTGTCTTTAGTGACGAGTCTCGATTCTGTTTAGGCATGAACGATGGTCGTGCCAGCAGAGCAGAAATCTGGGTTGAAGGCAAAAAAATTACCAACCATCAATGGATCAACTGTTTTACGTTGTTTAGGAGTTTTTTAGAAATACTTAAAGAAGACAGCGTGAGTCCACGAGTGACATACGGATGACGTTCCTTTACTCACTATCTGTACGACGTCACATCATAGCCAATAGTGTTTTCACCGTGTCACCGTGAAATAGGTATATTTCGTTTTCGTTAGCCAAATACTGTAAGAAATACTCATTTATTCTATGAATTTACATATGAACCAAGTAGGCTATTAACTACAACGCAGCTAGGCTATAGTATGTTTACATATTTATGAAGTACCCGCTTTGGTTGGTCTGAATTCAATCTATAAACATTTACCTATTGATACAACTAAGCTAGTAGACTAGTTAGACTGCTGGTTACCGTGTCATTGTTTTCTATGATTTTCGTCCTAGTCTATCAACTAAAGAATATGACGATGGAATGGAAAAAGTATTTGTTGTGGACCATCGATAGAAGAAGCTGATCTTCCAACCAAATCGAGTGTGGATTTTCGAGAATGAGATCAGCCGATTCAAATAAGAAGTTTAGATTTAGTGGCAGACATTCTGCCTAATAGATTGAAGACTGCCGCAGATAAATTGCATACCGATTATAGCTTACCACAACAATAGTACCTACTGAAAATTTTAAGACCTAGATCATCGCTGCTCCCGTGGTAACTTCACAGCGAGAACGCGATGACAGATCTTTACTCGAAGAATCTGAAGTCCAGGTGTTGGATCATAGAGCTTATAACCTTATGAAGTTAGGGCTCAGAAGATCCTAAACATACAGTGTCAGTTACGTTTCGGATGACAGAAAATGCTTTTATAATCTACTCAAAAGAAGGAACACTTTCTATGTTCCAGGAGGCACCAAGTCAAGAGTTCCTGTACTCCGTATCTAATTCTCTTTGAAGAGAACGCGTCAAATAACAAGCATTTTTTACGTTTTCAAAAACGTTCTCTCTTAAACCAGATTTGTGTACAGATTTGTGAGAAAATTCCATGGTTCATGAATACAACAAAATGTCACCATTTTATATGCATGTCAGGAAATATCAATTCGTAGTAAAAAATTATGTTTAGCACAAGTCAATCCTTCTGAGAAAAAAGAGAAAAAGCCGCGAACATGTATGATGAAAAATTGAATAGATCAAGTAAGTCAAACAGGATCATCCAATTAAATTTTCCATATTTAGAGTACCTTTGTGTACGCTACCCCCTGCAGGTCAAAAAGTTTTGGAAGCAGGTACGCGTTTAAATAAAGTTATCTCTTGCCGATGAATGCTCATCTTCCCTCCTCCCCCCTGAAAGAAATTACTGCGGCCTCCCATGATCGCTACTGTGACTAATCCCGCGTGAATGACGCTCGGACCCCGGGGCACGTATCGACACGCGACTGTAGCAGATATTTCTAAGTTTTGAGGGTAAATGTATAGTGAAATATCTCTGTGTTAAAATCGTGTTTTGTTTACATCTATTCGATATTGTGTTTTGTTCAAAATCTAGTGCCCATTAAGCTATTCTGTAAGTACCAGTATTCTAAGAGGTTCTCTATCTGCCACTGTGAAGGTTTGCAAGCTGAAATTAGGAGGATTTAAAATTTATTCGAAGAAGAGTAATCTTCGCTACTACCGTTTATCAGCACAATATCTGGCAGTGGCGTGCCAATTTTGAGCGATAAACAAAGCCATTGAGAGCGCCGGAAAATAATTGGCAAAATCCGCAAAAGAAGTGTCACTTTTTTCACTCTCCATCTTCGTTTCCTCAGATTACACCCGTATCCAGATGTATGGGCATGTGTATCTACTTTTGTAGTTGCATAGGTGCATTCATTTCGGGCCTGATGAAGCCAACCAGCAGAAATACGTACCGCTCGGGTTACCTATCCTGTTTTCTGCTCGAACCCACTTCCTTCATTTTGCGGATTTTGCCGATTATTTCCATATTTTTTGTTATATACCTTTCTCCGCATGATAATTTTCTCTATATACAGGGTGGTCCATCCATGTGTGGACGGAATATTACACATAAACAAATATATTTTGTGAAAATCTATTTATGGGATGTTATACGTGACATTTGAAGGCACATTTTTAAAATATTGGCCATTATACAGGGTGTCCCAATTTCGACCTACATATTAAAGTTGTGAGTTTAATGGATTGCCTCAAATTGTATTGGATATTTGGATAAACCAATTCAAAAGAAGAAAATCGATATAACATACTATGGCGTTTTGGTAATTAGCTACTGAGATATAAGGTGTTTTGTCTAGAAAAACTCCCAGTTTGACAAACCCCTCAGTCCGCCATTTTGAAATTTGGAGTGCTTAATTTTGTATAAAGAAAAACTTACACACCTCAGCTTTTATCTTATTTGTTACTTTTTCGTATTTTCATTTTTACCCATACAGGGTGGTCAAAAACCCGAATTGTACTTTTTCTCAAAAACTGTATGTTTGAGCAAGTTTGATTCAATTTTTTATAAGCTTTTTTTGGTGTTTTCGAGTTATTAAGTTTTTAATAGAACCAAAAAAATTAAGGAAAAAGATCACATCATCCATGAAAACAAAAGACAAATAGTGAGCTAGTTCCATATTGCCACTAAGAGTACAGATTTGACGTAAAAACTAAAAACTAAAGTTTTTTTTATACAAAATTAAGCACTCCAAATTTCAAAATGGCGGATTGAGGGGTTGCCGAAATGGACGGTTTTTCTGGACAAAACACCTTACATAGCTCATTACCAAAACCCCATAGTATGTTCTTCTTTTGAATTGATTTATCCAAATATGCAATGAAATTTGAGACATTCTATTTGAAAAATCACAACTTTGATATGTAGGTCAAAATTGGGATACCCTGTATAATGGCCAATATTTTAGAAATGTGCCCTCAAATGTCATGTATAACATCCCATAAATAGATTTTCCCAAAAAGTATTTGTTTATGAGTAATAGTCCGTCCACACATGGATGGGCCACCCTTTATATCTATATATATATATATATATATATATATATATTCTGGTTTCCTAATATCTATTAATTATATTCATAGTTTCTTTTCTCTCTACTTAAAGCGCCTTTCTCATTTTTGTGTTTTATTTGATTCTCTTTATGGCACACAGACTGTGTAAATTAAACCATTGCTCTCTAAATGGTACCTGTACTGTTGGGCAATAAATGCTTTATTATTATTATTATCTCTAATAGGTGCGTAGAATTACCGTGGCTGAAGGCGTATAAATATACCAGCATCACAAAAATTGAGATTTACCCTGGACTCCGGGCAGACAGACAGACCGACAAACAAAATTTCTAAAAAAATAAAAAATCCTGATATCTCTTTTTTGAATGTGTTTGTGATTATAATACTTCCTCGCCAGTAGGTGTGGAAAGTGAAACAATAATAGGATGCTAATACAGTACGAATATCCAATATGGTCATTATTATGGTGATGTCTCCTCGGAGAAGCTTGCCAGCGATTTTTTGTAGTTGCTGCCCAGAAGAAAATCTCTCTTTTTGCATTACCCTTTATCACTGATCCTGGTCTAAAATGACCGGTTCATTTGAGACTTGTGCAGACAGGATACTCAGATTTTCTAAATAAACTTTTTAGATAATCGTGTCGCCGACGCGACGGTCAAAAAGCTGGATCAATGCAAAGATTACAGAAATGTTTGCTATACAGGGTAGGGTGACTTTGAAGTTGAGTCATTAATTTTCAGATAATGATTGTAGAAGGAAGATAAACCAAGATATGTGTGTAAAAATAAAAAAAAATAAAAAAAAATTTACCTTGTTTTATAAAGTATCCTCCCGACAAGTATTTCAGTGCGGACCTGTATTTGAACGTGCGGTCTTGGAGCACCGGCATGCCCTCCCCTGTGAGGTCTTAAGTCACCTGATTCACGAGCCCTTTGTACTACATTAACAAAGGCACGAGGGGTTGGTTGCACCCGATTGGGAAACCGATCCGCATCAATCCGTGATGCCGCGGCAGCATTTTGTAAAGACTCCCATTTTTTATTTCGTTTGAGCCACGCAACAAACCGATAAGGCGGATTATATCCGTTGTTGCCAAACACGAGCACATAATATTATTATTGAGACAGGGCGGTACTCAAACTTCTAAAGGGCTATAACTTTGTTACTTTAGGCCCGTATCGTCAGTCGTCCCTACAATTGTAGGGCGCGTTTATGGCCTCCTTGATTGTCATAGTTTTCTACTTCTCCGTGTCAGAGCTCTATTTTGAGGTTATGTCACAAACATCTATTTGCATCCAATTGTGCTTGCTTTTGAGTTATATCATGTTTTAACAATAGGAGAGCGCTGACGCTGACACGGGACGAGTGTAATCTAGAAATTTTTGAAGGAGAGAAAAGAGTATGACAATCAAGGAGGCCATAAACGCACCTTACAATTGTAGGGACGACTGACGATACGGGCCTAAATTTTACCAGAAAAATGTTAAAGGAAAAAAACATTTCTTTTGATCGGATCTACTCACTGTTAAAATAAATGACTCGACTTCGAAGTCACCCTGTATAAAAGCCCGCGTATTTTTCAACCTAGGTATGTAATATACCGTTTTCTCTGAGTACCGTACTAAACGCAAATTTATCTAAGCAACACCTTAATACCACCGTTTAACTCAAACCTTTTATCGTCGTTTTTCACCATCATTATGTCCCATGTCATAAATCCTGTAACAAGTTCAACAACATGTAATTCAACTCATTTACCGAAAAAAAGGAAAACAGAAGGAATGGTACAGTTGGAGAAAAGCAGCTAACAGACACGAAACGTCTGCATATTTTATAAGGCCCTGTTTACCGTCGGATAATAATGGACTCCGTCCGGAATAAAATAAATATAATAACGGCCTGGGAAGGTGATTTACTATGGGAAACGAGCGGCTGCTCACTCGTGTATTTCCGTCTAATAGCGCCAATTCATCAATTAATGTTTCATGTTAGCTGCCGAACATGATTCTCTTCTAATGGATTGCTTTGCTGGTTCTGCTCTGCGGAAAAAGCATCGGCTGACTAAATAAATAAACATTCGAAGCTAAGGCCACGTGTGCATTATACTTACAGTCAGAGATCCTTCAGCCAGCGGACCGCACCGGGTGTCACCTTTTTTGGGGTGACACCTACGCGGTGACTCAACTTTAAGAACAATGTACAAGCATAAAAAAGTTCCACAGATTGCATTGTAAAGACTTAACTGTTGACGAAACTGCTACAAGAATAGAGGCACTTCGTCTTTATATCGGGTCACATTGTGTTAGAGACAATAGATATTGCTAGAACAAAATCAGGAGACTACGATATTCCAACAGACTTCGTCGTAAAAAACGGGTGGTTGGTGAGATGGCCAGTGATGCAGGACATTAAAAGAATAACTTCAAAAACATATGTTCGAATGTCTTAACCGATTCAGAGTTGAGCTCCAGAAGTCTCTTCAAGACCTAGCTTCATTGTTCGGGATCGTACAAAAAAATACTTTGCTTTTGGCGAATACTGAAAAACTGAAATTAGCTACATCCAAATATACTGATTTTTATGATGAGGTCTCAGAAACAGAATTACTTTTGGAGATACCAAGACTGCGAAGAAACTTAAAAGCCGCTAATGTTACAGTTTCTGATTGGGTATCCATAGATTTTTTAAAGTTTATTGTAGACTGGGATTTTACGGAATCTCTTCCAAACCTTATGATTGCCTAAAATTGTTCATGACGGTCTGCGTGTCCGTAACTTCATGTGAAACGAGTTTCAGTAAACTAAAATTAGTAAAAAACCATGACTCAATCGCGGCTTAGCAATTGTGGCATATTAGCCATCGAACACGAGGCAATAGAAAATATAAATTTTGATGAAGTTATTTCTGAGTTTACAGATGTTAAAGCTAGAAAGAAGATACTTTAATTGGAAGATAGACATTATTTTTTCTGTCTTAGCTTTTATTGTGTTTTGTTATTTGTTCAATATTCTAAATATGAATACTAAATGATCCATGACATTTATAAGTCATACAAAACTTACTGCTTTTGAATTTCGATGAGGTGACACCACCAACTTCCGCACCGGGTGCCACCCAAGGTAGCCACGCCACTTTTTTTTAATTACAGTCTTTTTATGGGTATAAAAGGAACTGTCAATATAGCTTTCGCTTGTTCGACCACATACGGTCAGCCATGGACAGCTGTTTCATGCTATTTGGCAACACCTCAGCATGGTCTAGGCTCGGTCTCTTTAGGACAATGAACGAAAGCATAGCAACTACCATCTTCTCAAAGTATAAGGTCTATCGGAATAGGACAGCACAAAGTGCGATCTCTTACCAGAATCAGCCACTGCAAGAGTGAAAACATCAAGCTGTCTACTAGAGTTGCATCCCAGTCGCATTGTCACACGAGTAACCAGTGTGGCCGGTAGATGCCTGCCGGTTCTGGTGCTATAGTAGATACGGTCTACTCGACATTGAACAAACTAGTAATATAGCGTCTGTTCGACCGACCACATACGGCCAACCAGAAGCACCTCTTTCGTAGGATACAGTTACAACAGACAGCTTGTTTTCACTCTCGTAGTGGTAGTAGGTGGTACTTTGTGCTTATTTCGGCAAGAATTGGTGTGCATAAAGAAAATGTTCTATAAACCAAAGACACCAGCCCCTATAGAACATTTCTGAAAATTGGTTTTGAAGTCGCATGTATGATGACGGAATCTGAACCGCGCATCTTCTGCAAACATCCCACCGACATAGTCAGTCTAATCATATTAGCAAATTTCCCTGAAATAATTGTAAAGTCTGGTTTTATTGATGCAAGTTCTTCCAGAAGCTATTTTAAACATGGATGCATGAAATGGGTACACCAATTTTCTATTCGACAAAAAAAAATGAGAAAACGTGTTTTTTGGGATGCAATCGAAAGTGTTGTCAGGAACGAAAAAACTCTGCAAATACATTTTTTAGGTATTTATAAGACCTGAATAATGAGACTACACATAAAAGGAGCCGACTAATAGTAAACAAGATATGGTCGAAAACTGAGGCAAAACGAAGGTTTTGGGACTTGTTGCTAATGAGACATTCTTCAAATCTGTAGGCTTCATACTTCTAAGTAACCACATCAAAAGATGATAGACACATCCGCCTTGTTTTAAAATGTGTATAATAACGTATATTTTTCGAATATGGTAGCAAATCTGTTCAATACCCACAAATACGAAATGTTTGAATTTGTTTAAAAGAAAAACCGTAACCGTTTTTCGCATAAAAATAACAATTATCTTCCGGAATGGCTTGTGCTTCTTGCCGGCAAGATAATCTCGCGTATTTTGCTATAAAATGGCCTTTGAACTGACCTTGTATATTGCCCAATAAACTAATAGTGATGGCCGGAAGACAGGTGTTTTGCGATAAACAATTAGAAACTTAGCTGCGTGAAATTATCGTCGCATTAGCAACAAGTACCAAAACCTGCATTTTGCCTCAATTTTCGGTCATAACTTTTTTACTATTAGTGGGTAGTCTCTTCTGTAGATCTCATAAATACCTAAAAACCTTATTTGAAGAGTTTTTTCGTTCCTGCCAACATTTTCGATTGAATCCCAAAAAAACACGTTTTCTCATTCTTTTTTGTCGAATAAAAAGCTTTCCCACAAAAATTTGTGTACCCATTTTATGCGCCTATGCTTTAAATACCCCGTAGAACAACTTGCATCAATAAAACCAGACGTTACAATTATAGCCAGGGGTATTTTCGTCTAAAATGATGAGACTAAAGGCCGTATCGTCAGTCGTTCCTACAATTATTGTAGGACGCCTTTACAGCCTACTTGATTTTCATGGTTTTCTACTGATCCGTGACAGCGCTCTATTTTGAGGTTATGGTACAAATACCCATTTGCATCAAATTATTCCAAATTTGGATTTACATCATCTCTTATACAGCCTGAAATCTCCTTCGATTCAAAACGAAAACATAGCCTCACAATAAGAGAGCGCTAGCGCTGACACGGAACAGAAGAACTCTAGAAATATCCCAGCCTTTCTGAAGGATAGAAAAGACCATGAAAATGAAGTAGGCCATAAAGGCGTCCTACAATTGTAGGAACGACTAACGATACGGCCCTAAGTGCAGACTCATCTTCTAGATGCCTCAAGAGAATGAATAAGAAAGTGAGAATATTATGAGATTTTTCTATCAACCTACCCAAGTACCTTTTAGAAATTCTATAGAGACATATAAAGCGTATTTCCAAAATATGGAACAACAATTCAAGAGACGATTCTTTGGACCACTTGGAGTAAACAATGACTCATACCTTGGCTGTTTGATACCCCGCCCCTCCCCCATAATAATTATATTCCCTACAGTATATTCAGATAAGAGATAGACCGGACATAAACAAGACCACGTGATCATCGAACGCTGTAACATTCGGCAGGGACGTATTAAGAGTCACGCAGTACATATTTTAGATAGTAGATGCTGCTTTGCGTAACTTTGTAGTAAATTAGCACAATTCGATGTGTATACGATTGGTGATGGATATAGGATCATGTGGGGGTGGGGTAAGAAATATATAATGATGTAAATATACATAAGCGTTTCAAAATTTTCGCTTCGATTTCCAGCTTCGGATGCCGCCTGATGTTTGGTGAAATACAGTCGAATATAATCTCAAAATGGCGTTTAAATTAGCCTAAATTAAAAATAATCGTATATCTCTTAAAATTGCTTTTAGAATATTGATTAGTATATTTTTTGATTTCTAGGTAAATATGTAACCAAATTAAAACGTTCAAAACGTAAAAAAATGTGCATGGTTGAACATTGTCAGAAAGTAGATTCTTGAATAGGTTTTGCCAAAATGGGTTCAAAAATGTCAATAATTAATTAAAAAATACAGTAGCTTTAGAATTACTTATAACTTACCGAATTTGATGAACGACATCTTTTATTGGAAAGATGAGCTTGATGAGCTTTCATCATCGCTACTGCCTGAAGCACCAACGTCAATAATGAATGGCTCGACTTGTTCCTCTAAAATATTGTCCAGTTCCCAGATTCTCTTTTCAACTTTGTCTTTCACGTGCTTAATACAGTTTTCCCATTTTTACGCTGTTATTAATTCTAGTGCTTCTTTGAAAAGTCCTTTGAGGTCACAAAATTTAAAAGTTGTATTGTGCTTAGCTATATAATTTTTAACCTCTGCCCATATGAGCTCAATGGGATTGAGCTCGCAATGGTATGGAGGTAAACGGAGCACAGTTTTATTTTGACTTGCTGCCATTTCGTCAATGGCGTATTTTTGATATTACGCCTTGTGATCCTTGACAATTCTTAATAATTGTACTTTCAGCATTGCTTCTTCAAAGTTGATATTTTTCGAGCGGAGCCAATTTTGAACATCAACTTTCCTTGAAGCCGTTGTTGGGACCTTCTCCATTCTTCGGGAATGATAAGGCGCATTATCCAACACAATTACTGCGTTTTCCTCTAAGTTCGGTAAAATTTTTGAAAACCACTGTTCAAACGATTCGCCATTCATTTCCTCGTGGTAATCTCCAGTTTTTTTAGACTTAAAGCACCACAGACCGTCAACAACAAATCCATCCTCACTGCCAATATGGCAGATAATGAGCCTTTTCCCTTTACCTGGAACTCGAAGTACTAACTGGTGTAGATTTATTTCAATAAGCGAACCTTTTTCAAATGTTTTCATCACATTCAGCGAAAAAACATTGAGACATGAGTATCAGATTGCTATAATTGGGATTATTTAGTCATATTGAAAGAGAGAATATTGAACGTCGTATGATTACTCAGCGCTTCACAATTTAATTTAAAGTTATAAACCTTTAAAAAATGAATGATCAGGAACCTGAAATACGCGCAAATATTAATATTAACAAATTATAACTTTATAAAGCTTAAAGTATGAATTAAAATGATTAGAAGTATTAGGAACGGTACACAATATAAAACTTAGTAACTTTTTTTAAGTTTATAATATTCGACATATTTTAAGATTATATTAAAAAATTATTGAAATATCGAAAACACATAAAAACATGGCTTAAAAAAGTTCTAACAAATGAAAATGACAATAAAACATCCACGCATTTTATCGAAAGTTATAAAAGTTTTGTTACTTGTAATATGTTTCATCTGCCCCCTGGAATGAATGTTTAGAACCTTGTTCCCAAGGTTTGAAAAACATCCGATTGTTGTCTATTACTCGTATTTACCTGCTGGATTTTTTAATCCTGTGGACAGTCCATCTAGAAAGGCCCTCCTGGATGAAGTTACAGAATCATCAACCCATACTTTACTTGTAGTGTGTCCTGCGTTTACCCACGTTTCATCAAGGTAATAAATCTTCCTGTTTTGATTTCTATATTTCCCAATTTTTGTTAAATAATCCCTCCTCCATAGCACAATTTCTTCTCTATCCAGTAGTAAACTATTACGACCCCGTTTTTTCCATTTGAAATTTAAATGCTTCAGTAACGCATGGAAAGTTGATCGTTTGAAATTTGGCAACGTTGTATCTCCATTTACCTCCTGCAGTACTTTATCTATAGTAGGTATTTCATTCCTAAAGAAGAATTCATGCACTTTCCTCCTAATCGCATGCTTATCAGCTTCATCCAATGATTTAACAATACTTTTGCGATGTTTACTGGTCATTGGCTCAGAAAAGGTGTGATTTTTTTTGTATTGTCTTAACACATTAAACACTGATGCGCGACACACCCCAACTTTGTGAGAAACCTTCACAACAATTTCTTTGATGGTTGATGCCTCGTTCTCCTCGCGCTCGATCTTATATATATTCAAAATGACCTCTTTCATTTCTGCACCCAGGTGTCTTTTTTTAGAGCGTTTCCTAGGTGGACTACAGGAGTTTACAACTTCATCGGCAGTATCTGTACTACTGGGCATTTTGCGCAAGCAGTTGATAACAATAACAATCAATAACAAGGTATAACAATAACAACGACAAACTCAACAACTTAATAAGATAACAAACGAAAACGTCCAAAGAAATATCAAATTGCAATGATGCACACGACATACGTAACACGTCTGAACCTGAATGTGACTCTGCCTTGATACGACTGCTCTGCCGCTCGGCAAAGGCATTTAATTGCGAATTGACCAATGAGGGGTCCTGTTTTACGTCGAGACGGCGGCGTTAGCGTGAAAATCACCCGAACCTTTTGTTTACATCCGGTCTATCTCTTATCTGAATATACTGTAGATTAGTAATATGATGCGAGCGCCGCTGGTTTCCAGTAGCGTTCTGTATACGAGAGACTCCTAGATATTCTTTCGTTATAAACTTGTCACATTTTTACGCTCCTGATATTTTATACTCAAGCAGTAGACCTGGGAAGCCTAAATATCAAATGTGGCGGCTCTGGGATTTCTGTTACGAGGCATTATGAAACACGCCGCGCTTTCTGTATACTTTTTGGTGACACGTACGTCATGTCAGCTCACCATACTTGACAACGCGGACATGTCGGACAGTCCAGCAGAGTTTTTTATAATTATTATTAATATACATGCAGAGGTGCGACCCAGTATATTTTGCGTACCTATTAGCGGACATGGCCACGTCAACATGACCAACGTGTTATATAATATGCGCATCGTATATCAAACCGGCAAATTGTTTCTTTTTGACAAAAAAAACTCAGCTGCAACAAGCCAGGTAGCTCGGTTACTTCCATGTACCGGCCTGTGTATATTTTAGTTTTGTCATCATTACTGCCCCGAACATATATTTGATTTTGCATATTTTGTCACAGATGTCATATACAGGGTTGTTGAAGTTTTAGGAAAAAAATGGAAATTAATTAATATTTTCATAACCGCTTCAGATATTTCACTGATATTTAGTACGTAGTGAAAGTTGATGAAGGTGCATATTTTTCAATGCATATTTTTCAAGGCAAATATTTAAGTGTCTAGCGATCTTCCTCGTACTCGTTTCAGGATGTTCTCCGACTTCATGCAGCACGGCTTTCTCAATTTAAGGAGTTCTCACACTTAGAGGTTTACCTTCAGATGTTCCTTTTCGGACAGAGCCAGTTCCAACAAGACGACGATGAATCTTAGAAAAGGTTCGACTATCTGGCAAAGCATGATCGGGATATCACTGGTGATAAATCCGTCTGGCTTGCTTACCATTACCGTCGGCAAGGCCATATTCGTAATGGATTTAGACCATTTCTGCATTTGACTAATTCACCATTATTAACAAGATACTGCTTTGGCGCAGGTGGATGTTGCTAAAGATTTAGGTGTCTATATCGATGATAAACTTTCTTTTAGCTATCATATTGAAAAAACCATTAATGAAGCCAACAAGTGCTTGGACTTCATAAAAAGAACCGGTAGAAGCTTCAAAAATCAAATTATTCTGACTTCCTTGTACTACTCCTACGTTTGCCGTAGGTTATCTTTCGCTTCTGCCATATGGAATCCCTTTTAGGCTATACACCCCAATCGTACAGAAAGAATTCAGAATAAGTTTTTGCGTACACTCGCCTTCAAATGTGGCACTCCCATCACAGACAGTAACTATGATGTAATAATGAAAAAGTTCAATATTCCTGTTCCTCCATAATATTGATTTGCTTTAAGCGCAAACTTAAATCAAAATTCTTGAATTAATTACATTTACTTCAACTGCTTGTTATTTTCCACAGCCAATTTCATATTTTTTATTATTTTAACTATATAACTTCTACAATAGATGTTTAATCTGTAAGTTTACTATATTTATAATAATTTAAATATGCAGATATTCATTCGAAATTGAATCTAGTGAGTGTGTGTTGGCTCCGGCTGTTAACACCTTGAATTTGTAATAAATAAATAAATAATATTGTAAAAACTAAATATTGAAAAAGATGTCACAGCGAACAGATTTGAATAACAGAGACTTGTCAGATGTGAAAAGTCAGTGACATATTCCAGAGGAACTAGGTATTTATTGATAAATTGCATTCTTCAATTATTACATTAATTTTCTCGGATAATAGAATGGTTTTTATTTTTTTACTCAAAAATGTCAGATCAAAGGAAAATAATACAAGTGAGATCGTTTGTTTTGAATTGAACGGGGGATTCAAAAATAATTTTTATTTGGCAAAAAAATGTCGAAGTCAATACCCGTACGCACGCCACTGTTAAAGCTAAAAATTATTTTTGCATTGAAAAATATGCAACCTTATCAACTTGCACTACGTACTAACTATCAGTGAAATATCTAATTTCCATTTTTTTTCCTAAAACTTCAACACCCCGAGTTTTTGCAAGGAAACATTTTTGGACCATAGTTTATAAAGCAAACTAACATTAATTTTTCATGTAGATCCACACCCATAAATATTCGCATTACTTTTTTTTTTTTTTTTTTTTTTTTTTTTTTTTTTTTTTTTTTTTTTTTTTTTTGGTGAGGGGGGAATGCATTTACGCACCATACCATAGCCCGAGCTACGGCGTGTGTGGGACTCCAGGGTCTTGAGGAGATCACCTAATACCCACTAAACCCTAAACCTCCGCGTGGCCTGTCTCATCAGCGTCTCGGTAGGCCATGTGTTGTGCGTGACCTGCGGTCTGCTACAACGTCTCCTCATGTGTTTCAGTCTCTGGGAACGCCGGGTTGGTTCCCTTTACCTCGCACATTCTATCGATGTCGTTAAGCGATCATCGAGGGTCTGCTGGTTCTCTTGAAACTCTTGTTTTCGAAAAATCAAGAGTTTCAAGTCCTCTTACCAATATGTTGTTCCTGGTCCTGGTCCTGAAGGGTCCTGGTCCTGGTGGGTCCTGGTCGTGGCGGGTCCTGGTCCTGGTTGGTCCTGGTCCGGGTGGGTCCTGGTCCCGGTGGTTCCTGGTCCTCTGCTGCATCCACGCCGTGGGGGGGGGGGGAGCAACCGCGGGTCCTCCTAGTCTCCTAGTCAAGGTTCCAGTTAGCGGGTGCCAACTGGGACCTTGGTCTGGGGTACCTGGTTCAGCGGTTGCGAGGCCTCTCGTCCGGATCGTAGTCCATGAGGAATCGTAGCTGCTCGTTCGGGTGGTCCTGAGCTTTCTCGAAGGTCTTCTCCGCTTTTTTCCTCATGTACTCGTGGATGGTGTCCCAGTGCAGGTCTCTACGCAAGGTTGAGTTTCTTACGTAGGATGGTGCACTGGTGGCGATCCGGAGTAGCTTCATCTCTAGAGCAGCAAGTCGCTTGCGGTAGCTGGGGGCAGCGTACCCCCAGACCGCGGAGGCGTAAGCGAGCTGAGGTCTGGCGATGGCCTTGATCAGCCGTAGCTTGGTCGCTAGCGGCATCTGGCTGTGTCTACCCAGTAATGGATAGAGTTGAGCCATGGCTGCTCTGGTCTTTGCGATGACAGCTTCTATGTGCGCTTTCCAGGTGAGGGACTTGTCAAATACGATCCCCAGATATTTGACATTGTCGCTCCACTGGATGTCTTCGTCGAAGATGGATGCTTCGAGAGGTCTTGCAATCCTTCTTCGTTGAATGAAGATTGCCTGCGTCTTCTGGACGTTGATGCGGATTTTCCATTTCACGCACCAGTCCTGAATGTGGTCCAGTTCATCCTGTAGTCTCCTACGGATGATCTCGGGTCGTCTATGCTTGGCGGCTATAGCAGTGTCGTCTGCATATAGGGCCAGCATTGTGTCAGCTGTCTTCGGCACATCGTGAGTATAGATGTTGTAGAGCAGGGGGGCTAAGGCTGACCCCTGGGGCAGGCCTGCTTCCAGCTGTCGTCTTGTTGAATGGCATGTACCAATCTTCACCGTGAACCATCTTTGTGTTAGATAGCTCTGGATCAGTTGGCACATGTTCGCATCGATTCCGGCGGCTTCCATTTTGGCGATGAGTCCATCGTGCCAAACTCGGTCGAAGGGTCGTTCCACGTCCAGCAGGACGAGACCGGTTGCCTCCTGGAGATTGAAGCCGCTGGTGATGTTTTCTGTCAGTCGTAGCGCTTGGAGTTCCGTGTTGTGCGAGGATCTGAAGCCGAATTGCTCTGGGGGGAGGAGTTGCAGTTCTTCTGCCTGCTTCTCTAGTCGAACGGCGATAGCCTTTTCGACTACTTTGCCCATCGAGGAAACCAGGCTGATGGGCCGGTAGTTCTGGGGCAACTTCCGGTCCTTGCCTGGCTTGGTGAGTATTATAACCTGGGCTTCCCGCCACCGCCGCGGGAAGTGGTTAAGTCTCAGGGTGGCATTGGCGATGTTGGTGAGCGCAGCAATGCCTTTGGTGGGGAGGTTCTTCAGACGGATTTCCTCTGGACTGGAGGGGTGATCCGTCTCCTGGCCAGGTGATCGACTCCTCATGTTTTCGGCTGCGACTTCCACGGCCTCCTCGTGGTTGTCGTCCTCGTCTTCATGGTAATTGAGTCTGCATTCGGATTCTAGCGAATCGGCGAATGCTTCGGCTTCTTCTTCACTGGAGTAGGCCAAGCCGCGTTGGCCGTGAAGAGTGGGGATCGTGGTGCGCTGACGACGAAATTTTCGCTGCATAGACCAGGCCGTACCATCCTGGGTCTCTAGTTCTGCACAGGCTGCATTCCATCTGCTGTTTTGGAGTTCCGCGAGTGCGTTCTTCAGAGCTAGCGATGCTCTGTTTCGCGCAGCCCGCGAATACTCTGTCAACAGCTGGAGATGTTCTCGCTTGAGTCTTCTGTTCTCCCTGATCAGGTGCCTAATATGGTGCGGTGCTGGACCATTTAGGTGTCTAGGAACTGCCGTAGTCTCGGAGCGGGTGCTGTCCTCGTGCGCTCGCAGGACAGCATTCTCCAGCTCCTCTACTGCGTTGTCCAGTTCCTCCGCTGATCGGATGGTTGGAATTTGAGTGATGTTCCTTTGGACGTTGGATTTGTACAGGTTCCAGTTCGTCCGTTTGGTACTCAAGCTATCTCGAGTTCTAGACCCTGTGCCAAGTGTTAGTAGAATCGGATTGTGGTCCGACGATCCTTCCACCAGGGTCTCTATCTCGAACTCCTCTCTGATGTTGCGGAGGATGGCTATGTCCAGTACCGCAGGTCGCCCAAGGCCGAATGGAATGTAGGTTGGTTGCTCCGGACCGACGATGACCCCCGCCAGGGCATCGACGTGTTCCTGGAGCTGCCTTGCATTCCTGTCTTCGACGTTGTTGTTCCATGCCGGAGACTTGCAGTTTAGATCTCCGATGACTATGCGTGCTCCTGGGCCTCTCAGGAGGTCAGCGATGTCATCTTCGTCTAGGGCCTCCCCTGGTGGCACATATAGGGAGGTGATTCTGTAGGGACGGTGGTTGTGATGGACCTGGACCGTGATTCCGTCCCCATTTATGTCTGCGGCATCTTCGAGGACATGACTCGTCAAGGTACGTTTGACGAGTAATGTGACTCCTCCACCTCTGCCCCTTCTGTCGTAGCGGTACGTCTCGTACCGCGGGAACGTCAGACTATGGGCAGCATCCAATTTCGTTTCTTGGATGGCCATCACCTCTGGTTGGTACTGGTCTAGTATCTCCTGGATTTCTGGTTTCCGTGCCCTGAATCCGTTGATGTTCCAGGAGATAATGCGTAGAGATTCTACGTTTTGCCCTGTAGACATTTCGGGTCTAGTGCTTGTCTTGCATCTTGGCCTCGAGTGCATCCAGGCGGGTTATGATGGCTTGCATCATTGCTAGCAGTCTGTCATCGCCGTGTTGCTTCTGCGCAGTAGTTCCAGTAGCAGTGGCGGCTGCTGGGGCAGAAGTGGACATAGGTTTCTTCGCTTTTTGAGCGTAAGAAGTCCTATTTGTGGTGGGGACTGCTTTGGGGGCAGAAGCAGCTTTCTTCGGGGCCTTACTACATCCCTTGTAGTTGGCGGGGTGGCCTTCTCCACAGAGGCAACACTTGGCGTTCCGTTGCCCTGTTGGCGGCGCTGGCAGACTGCAGCTGGTGCTGTTGTGGTCCTCTCCACACTTAACGCACCGTTCAGCGAGACGGCAGTTCCGCTGTGTGTGCCCGTACCGCTGGCAGCGGTAACATTGGCTGGGCTCGGAAGACTTTTTCTTCCTCTCGAAGCTGACCGTGAGCATGGCCAGCCTCTGGATCTCTGCAAGCTTTTCCGGCATCTTCGTCTTGACGAGGAAGAGCGGAAGTGGCTTCTTGGTGGTCCTTGAGGTCATCTGCTGAACCTCGGCGTCTGCGATGCCTTGGCTCACTAGATCCTCTTTGATGTCATTGACTGACATCTCCCTGGGTAGCCCACGGATGACCCTCTGGTCCATCCTGTCCTCCTTCAGTTGATAGGTGAAGAAGGGCCGCTTGATGGATTCCAGCAGTGCGACTAGCTGACGGTAGTCAGCTGGTGTATTTGTGAATACCTTCACACTGTTACCCGCCGTCCTCGCCTTGGAGAATTGAATCCCCTTGCTGTTCATCATCCTGCTTAAGGATGACCAATCAGCAATTCGCATTACATTAAGGAACACTCTGTATATATACAGATGCGACAGTGACTAGCTGTCCCTTTGATCTGGTTGTCACCAATTATTTGAGAACTATCCTGCTAATTACAATGGGCGCACAGAAGGGACGATACAAGCACACGAATGTGCTGCCTAAATTCATTGGAAAGCAAAAAACAGCTCCGGCAGATGATATCGTGAAAGTATGAGCCGGATTGAGAGGCAAATTTTTCCTGGGGCAGCCCAATCTTGAAGAATCTACCAAAATCCTACCAGAAGATTTATGATTTTTGGAAAAATGTGATTACTCATATTACATGTTATATTAAAACCCGATTTTTCTATTGATCTTCGGGGATCAAAATTATCTCCAATCAGAGTACGGTTTTGAAGTAAAACACCTATATATCTCTAAAACTAACCAAAAATTATACAATGTTTGTAAGAATAGTCTCTTAACACTATATTAAATCAGGAAATTCCCATTGTTTAGCGATAAAAACATATTTTTTGATTTGATCCCCGGATCAAAATTGACTAATCAGAAACAAGTAAAATGTGCACGAGTCATTTGGAAAAGAATATATTAGGTGAAGACTTCAGCAATTCTTTAGTTCTTTTTTCATGATAAGCATATTTTTTCTTTCTAGGTTTTCAGCAGGCCTGTGAAATTAGATCGTTCATATTTCTCATTACATTACAAAATTCTACATAATAAATCCTCTGAAGCCGTTGATTAAATTACACAATATTTAGTCAATAACAAACATCTGGTAAACGTTCTTCATTTGACTAGTTGGACAAAATAATCTTTCTTTCCAACTGCCATATACTCAACACGTGCTTAGAGCTAGTGTCTGCTTGACTTATAATCCATCCTCTCATCTCTGTTTGATAGCTTGAAGCAGGTTCAAAATGGTTGAAGAAAACGCTTTTCGGTAAGACGTCATTGGAAACGCTGTAAAGTTGCAGTGCTGCCAGACCTACCTCTAAGCTAATCATAAACAAATAAGTATCTATTATTTCAACCTATAGAAGTAGATGATAATAAGACTTCTGTTTCAATTCAATTTGAAAAATCAAAATGGTTTGGTTATTAATATAACGCCTATTCATTGCATCTACTCATACCATGATTTTAGCCTTTTTTCGGTACTTTTTCCCAAAGAAGCACATACGTTCCATGCATACAGAAGTGCCCTTAACATAGATAGTAAATTCGCGAATATTTTTATTTAGTCATCTATTAGACATATTTCACACACCGTTGATTTTCCCGTACATTTCCGTATAATACTAATGATAGAAATATTTTCAACGCACGCGTTAACGTATCTGTGTCCCTGACTACCCAATGCGATGGGTGACATCCGTGCAGCGTTGCTAGATTCTTCGAGACAAAATTGTACAGGTGTATCGAAATTATTGTACACAGTGGCGTATATGTTTAAAACGGGCACAGTGGTGGTAATACCATATATACATGCTCATATGAATGAAATTATAGAAATCTGTGAAACTGAACGAAAAAACCGAGTTCATTCATATGCAGATAGGATTGAGATGTTCGTAACTATCACAGGGTCTAACTTTTGCCTTACTTAATCCTTTATGTAGGTACTTGCATGGGAAGTGCAGAGTAAACCTACTTGACATCAATTCTTGAAACCTTATCTCACTTTTTTATACAGCGTTTTTCTTTGATGTCCCCCTCCCCTTTGATTTTTTGAACGGATCTATTCAAAAAATTCAAACTTGAAGTAATGAAATTGATGCGTGGATACCATATTTTAAAGTAAAATTGACATATGAAAATGTCAGGATGGCCGCTGGGCGCCATCTTGGAAAAAAATTATATGAAAACAGGAGTCTTGTGGCACATCATTTTGAAGCTCCTGACGAGTACTTTATAACCCTAGAATATGAAGTCAATACCTTTACCTACTACAAAATGGTGGTACATTTAATAATTACCTGAATACATTTAACTTGATAACTCGAATAAATACGTTGAGTTCAGTTCAGAAGATGCTGGAAATGGTTGCTTTCAACTTCTTGACACAATAACAGTCGGTCCGTAATTTCGCGTCGAATATTTTTAAACATAGTAACATCGATATTTCTACAAATATTTGTTATTCTCAGCCGTATATCCAATATTGAAGCAGGATCAGTTTTGTACACCTTTTGCTTCAAATAGCTCCATAAGAAAAAGTCTAAGGGTGTCAAATCTGGCGAGCGAGCTGGCCATTCTCCAGTACCTCGACGGCCAATCCAACGACCAGGGAAATTGTTATCTAAATAATTTCTAACTTGTCTGTTGTAGTGTGGTGGAGCACCATCTTGCTGGAAATACGATATCAGTATCGAATTCATTAGGATTCGCTTCGTCGATTTCGGTGATTGGAGGGTCGATAGTATTTTCCAGCATATCCAAATACGGTTCCCCGGTTAAAGTTTGTTCGATGAATAGAGGCCCCACAATATGATTTCCCAATATCCCAGCCCAAACGGTAATTTTTTGTGGATATTGAGTATGAGTTTCCTGGAAGACGTGAGGATTATATAATATATGTATATATATGTATATATATATATATGTATATATATATATGTATATATATATATGTATATATATATAATAACGACAATTTTGTCTATGCACATTACCGTTGAGAAAAAATGTACATTCATCACTAAAACAAATGTTTTGAATATATGTAGGATGCCGTGCAATGGTTTCCGTCATAGTATCGCAGAATTCTGTTCTTTGATCAGAGTCATCTCCCGTTAGCTGATGTACCATTTGAATTTTGTATGATACTTATTCTTTTTCAAAAGTCTCCATACAGTAGTAGGACAAACCTCACATACATTCGCGATGGAGGAAGTAGACTGTTGGGGATTTACTATGATCTCACCAATTATTTGAACTTGCTTTTCTTCCGGGATGGTCGGATGACCTGGGGCTTTTTGTTGTTTACACTACCAGTAGCTGTAAATTTAGATACAAGTTCCCTTACATATTTTCTAAAAATAGGACGATTCGGGAAACGATCATTAAAAATCATTTCGGTCTTATGAAAGTTACGCGACGGACCATAAATAAAAATAGCTTCGATTTTTTCTTTCAAAGGACGAGGATTGACCATTTTAAGAATAGTTTAAACAGTATCTAGGACTAAAACCAAAAACTAAATAAGGATATTTTAACTGTACAATGATGTTTGTTTTCGTACTGATATTCTTGTCACTGTCAAGAAAAAATAACAAAACAAGTTTTTATCGCTGTTGCTGTGGATACGGCAGGGAATTACAATTATTTGTAAGATATGCATGTTAGTGGGTTTGTGTTCAAGTCATTATTAAATGTACCCCCATTTTGTAGTAGGTAAAGGTATTGACTGTATATTCTAGGGTTACAAAGTACTCGTCAGGAGCTTCTAAATGATGTGCCACAAGACCCCCGTTTTCATATAATTTTTTTCCAAGGTGGCGTCCAGTGGCCATCTTGACATTGTCATGTGTCAATTTTACTCTAAAATGTGGTATTCACGCATCAATTTCATTACTTCAAGTTTCAATTTCTTGAATTGATCCGTTCAACAAATTAAAGGGGAGGGGTGCTAAAAGAAAAGCACTGTATAAAATCGTTAAACCTACGTTTGTCATCTAATAATAACCGAATTACAAAAGTTAGCCACAATATACGACTTAATACTGCACTAATTTTAATAATAACTGAAATAAGCACGATTAAAACTATGACTACGTACCTTGCGTGCATGTCCATCGCCTATAGACAAATGACAATGAGGGCTTGTTTGTTATGGAGTTGATTAAATATTTATTAGCACATCACAAATAGACCAGACTCTTTTTCTGAATTTATCGACATATACCGTCTTTGGTGGACGAAACCGTATAGTATTATGTGATATTGTACAGAGTGGCCAACTAAGAATGCGAGGTACTGTATCTGGGAACCTATGCATCGTAGCGACTTGCGGCAAAAACAGTTATTACTAGACCGCCCAAGAGAAAAGTGGCTAAGTAGCTGATAGATAATTCAAAAAGTTGTCATATATATGGGTACTATGTAAAATGTCCCTCTACCGAGATAAAAGATGTTGAAGCTTCAATTTTGAAATCGAAATTGACTTAACACTTTACACCGAAGCAGCCGTACAGGCAGAAGCCAAAATGCCAGGGCACCGCGGCTGCTATGGATAGCTCGGAGAAAATTTGTTGATCCGATGTTTGAACTGCCTAAGGATAGTAAAACTGGGAAAAGTCTTCTCATGCAGATAGTTCCACAATCTCGATAGTCTAAAGACAAAAGAGCGGTATCTGCCAGTTAGAATGGGAGGCCGAAGTCAGGCGGGTCTGTCTGGCAGAAGCATCATGCGGCGGCGTCATGGAGAGCTCTCAGGAGCAAATCCTGTTGGCGCAGCGGTAGAAGAGAGCTAAATTGCCGACGGCCCGCTGGTGCGCAAAGGTGCCGAGACTGTCTGTTAGAGAAAAATCATCGATAAGTCAGAGAGCTCACTTCTGCATAATGTCCAGCATGGATAATGTAGTCGGGGCGGCAGCACCCCAAACATCTGAGTAGTACTCGAGGCTAGGCCTTATCTAGGCCTTGTACAGAGGTCATGTGGAGAAAAGTACTTCTTAGTCCCAAACAAATATCCTAACTCCCGCTACAGATGAGATGTGCTCGTGCCAGAGAAGTCCTCGGTGATGTGGACTATGACCAGTCTGAATGAATGGCTCTTTGGTATTCAGAACCCGGCCATTCATCGAAACCATATGAGCGCAAGGACGTTTGTTGTTGTGTTTTGGAAGCATTAAATTGTTGCGTCCCCAAGCAGTGATAAGCTCTAGGTCTCTCGTTAGAGAAGAAATTGCTGGTTATAGTCTTTCCTTCAGCTCAGTGGCAGAGATCGGTTTGCCACACTGAATTTCAGCATGTAGAGTGATGTCATCGGCAAACCTATGGATCGGATTGATCGCACAGGCAAGGAGGTCGTTGATATGTGAGAGGAACAATGTCGGAGCCGAGAATGATCGCTAGGGAACACCCGCGTTAGCGTTGTGGAATGAAGAGGAGAACCCGTCAATTACGACGGACATCTTGCGGCCAGAGAAGAATACAACCCAACTGCAAAGCTTTTCTGATAGGCCACAGGTTGAAAACTATATTATAAGAGGACAGCTAGCCACAGCTGATCCCACGCTTTCGTATTGTCGAGAGCAACGGCTTGAACCTCACTATAAGACTGGATGAGCTTACTCCAACAGTTGCGTAGTTGCGTGACGTAAGCTAGGAGATCCCCCGTGTATCGCTGATGCCGGAAACCATACTGCCTGACGCTAAACAAGCCGTGACTAACAGCATTGCCAATACATACAAAAATGTTCCTAATGTAGTGATCTAGAAATTGGGAAAATTTTGAGCACTACAAAAAAAATCTGTTCTACGGTACTAGCCTTTTTGAAATACGTACAGCATTTTTGAATGAGGTATTGAATTTTACATCTATTCTTCTCTCTTCTCTTGCGAAATTTTTTTTGGAGAAAGTTCGGTCTGAATATTCCAAGTATAATCTTCAACTCATTCTATTTTAAAAATACGTATACACTTAGTAAATATTGAGAGTAAATTGTTTGTAGTGTATTAGGAGTGTGATGCTATCTCACCATAGCATTGCTTGAACATTTTTCATGATTTGTCTTTTTTAGTCTCTTAATTAGCGTAAAAATTGTTAACACTCTGTATATTGCCAATGAGGCACTTTTATGAATACGCTTATATAAACTCTTTCTGTTATACTTACTTGAATGTACTTTTTACTTTCTTGGGATCTGGCGCTTCAAACACACAGAGAACATGAGTGGATGATAGTATTTCTATTCTGTATTGCAAGGAGTTCAGTTCTCCATCATTTTTTGCAGGTGCTCTGCCAAGCCATTATATCTTGTTAGGAGACCTCTTTCTATGCCTTAATAAATTGTTTTCTTCCGACACCAATAAGCCTGTCTATTGATCCATTGTTCACAGCTTCTGGTTACCGGGTAATTTCTGTAACAGCTGAAACGGTTCAGATGGAAATCACCCACTCAGTTCATATGGGGAAAGATATTTCAATGGTATCTACTGGAAACTGGTCAGAGCTCCACTCTTCTGAATGATCTCCTACAGGTTTTGTTTAGAATGATAAAAATATTGACTTGTGAAAACCTCTGAGGCGGCGCTACTTAACAAATTCCTCAAATTCTGTGAAAACTTGGCATTAAATGATGTGGACTTTTTTGTTGATGGTATTGCCTGCAGCACTTTCAAATAAAGGTGAAAATGACAAAAAAGACAAGCAAAAGTTTAAGGACGACAATAAAAAAAAAGAAAGACAGTAAAGGCAAAAAAGAGGAAGAAACAAAGACACAGCCTTCCACACCAGTCGACGCACGGAAAGACGAAATAGTTAACATGGTAACACTGTACAGATTTGATTGCGATTTGAACTGCGTACGCTGTGATGAGGAAATGTTGGACTTTTATTGGGCGTAGCATTCGAAAATAGGCTCGAATACATCGAGAGTCGACGGCTGTTTGAAGGTAAGTATACGGGAGTCCATTCAGAAGAGAGTTAGTTACTATGTTTTCTACGCATATGGTTAGTAGGAAAAGTGTTATAAGCGCAGAACTATTACTAGCAGAAAGTGATAAAACTCATATGCCTGTGCGCATTATTCGATTTGGCATCAAATGAAGATTCTTGAAGCTATTGATAAATAATAAGACCGTGGTGTTATTTAATTTTTGACACTATAAAATTGTAAACTCTAGTACATTGATTCCCAAAGTGGTCTATATCGACCCCTAGGGGTCTATGACAACCTGCAAGGGGTCTACGTCAGCCAAAAAAAAATTTGGGGGTCCATGAAATGCATATGGGGGTCCACGATATTGGATCTCAACACATACACTGATAGTACCTATTTACTTACATCATACTATCTTATAATATCAAAACATATACATTATTTATAACAGTACCTATGAAGTAAAAAATTTATTATATATGTTTATAAAATTGTGTAAGTTGTAGGATGTTGGTATTCGCTTTGTGGTCGCAATACATTTTGAACTTGTAAAAACCTGAGAGTCGCAGTCTCAGAGCTTCGCTACCTTGCACTGACTTGTTCAATTCGTCACTCTATAAATACGGATGTGGGACAAATACGTTCATTAGATTTCCTGAATCTTGAAAAGGAAAGTGCTAAGAAAATATTTTAAAAAATATAAACAGATAATATATCACACAAATTATAGTGACTCAGTGTTATTTTGTTTGAGAGTGCTGGAGAAAAGTAAATACATTATTTTTTATCAAATTTTAGTTTTGTACTCGTAGTTAGCAAAGATAGATAAATTACGTCAATCATGACTTTAGTTATTAGTAATTAAATATTCAATCATGCAAAATTACACGAGTACTCCTCAATAGTTTCTTTTTGAAAGTTTTAGCAATCGGTAGTATAATTACAGTGCAATCTCCGTAATTCGAGCTAATTGTTGCAAGAAGATGTTCGAATTATGGAATGTTTTCGGAAAAATCAAAAAATATTTTTAATATACAGCTGCTGGATTTTCTGCCTTATTTAAATAATTTAATTTTGCCCATAGATGACTGATGCCATGTCCGAATCTAAAAAGAAATGTAGACAGTACAGTGTTGATTATTTGAAATTTGGCTTCATTCCATCACTGCCGGACAAACAATCGCCTATGTGCCTTTTATGCAACAAAGTTTTGGGCAATGACGCTATGAAACCATCTAAACTGCAAGATCATCTGAGAAGATGCCACCCTGATAAAACGGAGAAAGATTTGAAATACTTTCAAACACTCAAAGATAAATTTCAGAAGAGGCCTACACTGGACAGAATGTTCGCTTCGACGTCACAAAGAAATGATGATGGTTTGCGGGCGTCTTACAACATCTCGTTACTTATAGCAAAATCCGGAAAGCCGCATACTATCGGAGAGAAGTTAATTTTGCCAGCCGTTGAAGAGGTTTTAAAAACTGTTTTACACAAACCTGCATCTGATATCATTAAAAGAATTCCCTTAAGCAACAATACTGTTGAAAGACGTATTGATGAAATGAGTTCTGATATTGAAAGCTTCTTATGTAATTATTTGCAAACGACCCATTTCTCTATACAACTGGACGAGTCAACTTTACCTGATAATGCAGCATTATTATTGGCATATGTTCGTTTTATTATGAATCAAGAAATCTACGAAGAACTGCTCTTCGCAAGAACTTTGATAACCGACACTAAAGGTGAATGAATCAAGATTACATGTTTTGAAGGATTACTTCATTGAAAAAGCAATTCCTTTATCAAATATAATATCAGTAGCTACAGATGGAGCACCTGCCATGGTTGGACGTTATCGTGGATTTATAAGCTATTTAAAACAAGATGTGTCAGGGGTGTTAGCAATACATTGCGTCATCCATCGACAACATTTAGTTGCTAAAAATTTGAGTGTTAGATTGCATGAATCACTTCTTTTAGTCATTGATGCAGTAAACCGAATCCGAAGCAACGCGTTGGATACGCGGTTATTTGCGCAGTTGTGTGAAGAAAATGACGAACACTTTCATCAATTACTCCTTCACACTGAAGTACGCTGGCTGTCGAAAGGCTTATGTTTGACAAGATTTTTTTCACTTTTTGGGACTATTTTAGAATTTCTGGATACTAAAGATAAAATTTTAAAAGAAAATTTAATGAAGAGGAAAACAGACATCGCCTATTTAACAGATTTGTTTACAAAATTTAATATGGTTAATTTGCAATTATAAGGCGACAGTTTATTAAAACAAAGTCCATCTTATCAGCGTTTCTTGCCAGAGTTAAACTAATGAAGCAAAATATTGGACGGGGCGAATTTTCTCAGTTCCCCAATTTGTCACAGACAAGCTGCCAGGAAGACGACGTTTCAACTTACGTTCAACATTTAAATGCCCTCTATTCAGATTTTGAATCTAGGTTTGAGGATATTTTGACTATCGTAATACCACCGTGGTTAATCAATCCATATGGTGACATAGAAGAAACGAATGTCATAATACAAGAGGAACTGACTGAACTAAGTACAAACGAAGAACTTAAGGTTCAGTTTAAAAATGGATATCAGCAATTCTGGCTGCAAAACAACATACCCGTTACTTATCCCGTATTATGGAATATAGCGAGGAAATTTTTAATTTCCTTTCCATCATCATACCTACTGGAAAGGGGGTTCAGCGCTGTTACCAATCTCCTAACGAAGAAAAGAAACAGACTGGACATCATTAGCCGAGGAGATTTAAGATTAACCCTTACAAAATTGATGCCAAATGTTAATAATTTATTATTAAAGCATCAGGTTCATCCTTCTCACTAAAAATATTGACTTATTGCTTATGTTATTTTATTTATAGTTTATTTTATGTTTATTGGTGTCTGACCAATAAATGCCCGCATTGGGAATAAGTGCCCGCATTCCGCATTGCTTTTTTTAAAGAACCCCCCTTTATAGAAAATATTTTTTATTAAATTATTCTGAAAATTCAGGGATAGGTACACACTAAAATTCGTTAATTTTTTGAACATTTTTAGATAACTTAAACGTATAAGAAGCGGAATTTAATCAAGCTAACAGTAAAATTATTGTAGAACATACGTTTATGCTATAATTAATAAACGAACTCGCTTATTGTACTATTTTAAGTAAAAAACCTTTTTTTTTATTTTTCACTTTTTTTTATTTTATCCTTCTTATTTTTTTTTCAATGCGGGCACTTATTGGTCAGACACATGTTTATTTAATGTTACGTATATTTTACATAACAGATACAACATTTTATTTTGAGTAGTTTTAATTTAAATTCAATTAATAAATGTATAAATTAACATGGCAAGGGGTCTAAGACACAAAAAAGTTTGGGGAACTCTGCTCTAGTATATGTACTATTTATCATGGAAAATTATTATGTAACAGCTAGGGTGTTTCACTTTGTCGGAAAAAAGATAAAATTTTGTCAGACTTTGCTCACGATTCGAGTCTCCGTTGTTCAAAGGATATGTATAGAAAATTTCGAGAAGATTGGATTATATTAAGGGATTATACACTTTCACCACTTTTGTAAAAGCATGAAAAAATACGGAATTCTGAATATTTATGTTATTTATTGGGAAAACTAGAAATCACCAACATAAAATAATGTTTAAAGATGGTAATGGTGGACAGTATTTCTCGGTCCCTCCATATTTGCGAATTATCTCTGAAACAGTATGCAAGCTGTCCAAATCTGGACTACCCGGCTCGAAAATTGAGTGCGCAGTACAATGGAATGCGGTAGCTCCTGTTTAATCATCTAGAATCCTCAAAATATAAGATCTTGCAAGTGGTACCACTTGAGCACTAATTTTTGAAAGTAACAACTCTTCCTGCATTCCAAGTTATAATCTGATACAACAAAGATAAAATGATAAAATCGCTGAGGGCAGACCCTTGTTATTTTCGAAATTCCAGATTTCCTGGAAAATGCCCTAAAAATTAGAGAACTCATTGAAGTACGGTTAGCCCGTTTTTGTCTTGACATATAGGTAGTATCTACAACAAATTAAAGCCAAATATGACATGACCACTGCTTGAATCGACTGAATACGTCAAAATATAATTTTTGGTTCAAACGTCGTAAAACCGTCCTGGTACTCTCGCTATTCGTTATCATAGCAGGACGATTTTATATTTGCTTCCAACCATCCTTGGGTTAATTCTGGAATGGTTTCGTTCCGGTACAAATAAGTGAAGCAGTTGCGATACAAGCATTGATGGGGAACCGTATTTCCTTTGTATTTCTAAAGTTCCTGGAAAATGCTTTGGAAAAGGTAACCATTTCATCCAAATATGGACCGCCCGGATTTTTTCTCAACACCTAGGTAGTATTGGTGATATACTATAACCAAAAAAAAACAGAACCCTGCAAATTATTTCTTCAATTGGACTGAATGCACTAAGGTAGACAAAATCGCGAATTTGAGACATTACCCTCCGTATCAAGGATTCTCGAGTAGTGTCACCTGAACACCTCTTCTTTAAGTGTCGGTTCTTCCTCCGTTTCATTCTCCAGTTTCATTCTGGTGCACCAAAGTGAAGCGGTCGTGATAATAACGCTCACGGTGGACCATGTTTTCTTCGTTTTTTGAGATATTCTGGAAAATGCCCCAGAAAACGTGGACAAACTGGGTTCGGAGGGCATTGACATAACATATAGGTGGTATCGGCAACAACTTAAAGTCAAAATATGACAACAAAAAACCTGCGAGATATTCCACGCCGTGTAGATAGATCTTTCTTCCGGTGCTATTAGGGCACCATTTCTTAAGTGTAAAGTAGGGATAAGTGGTTACTCCAAGGCAAACCTACTAAGTTGAAGTAATAGCGACGAATGAGTGCAACCTCAAAGTTTTGTCCAATCTTAATTAGATTTGGCATACATACCACAGTGGGTCCCAGGACATAATTTACAAATAGTATCATGCAATTTTAGACTGATATAAGTACCTCACTAAGGGATTTACATGTTGAGGAATAATCAGAAGATGTAAATATATCACGTCTTTTAGTTATCAATTATTTTCCGTCCGTTACCTGCCAATGTACAAATATTAGTGCTGTTTGTGTAACTGTAAATTTGCGCAAATTGTGAGTTGTTACGGTAACATGGCTATGAAACAAGGAGGTGTGTGTTTTCTATCGTACCATTTTTTGTAATAACCACGGGCCACGCCATGGTTTCTTACTTACTTAAAAATGAACATAAAGCTGTAAGCATTCAGCATACAAAATTTTATTGCCCCTTGACACAACCCCTGGGTATTGTAGACCCTTCAGTCCTGCGTAGGCCCGTTCGTAGTCCCACATACGATATTGTCGTAGCACAGTAGATTTATGTAAATTGCAGTGACGACGCGTGACTTTTCCTAAACTGTTACCAAAACCAGATGTGAAAAATCTTATTAAAAGCAGTCTAGTTTGAGCCTCCCAAATATAAGTTTTTGCTTATTTTAGGTATTTTATTTAAACTATTTTTAAATTCAGGTAAACATTCCTGGACTGAGCATCTGGGGCACTTGATATACCTCATCGTCTTTGCTATGACTAATCCAAGCCGTCCGAAAAAACAGTCGACGTTTCTAGATGTTCGGAAAATTTGTGAACTTTTTTGGGAATGAATGTTAACAATTCCCGGTAATTTCCTCTATTGTCAGAGTCATCCACTTCAAAGTGAACGGTAATTCCTGTTTTGCCAAAAAACATACGGTATCTAAAAGTGTGCTGCCTAAAAACTTGGTTAAGACATCTTCCGATTCTTGTTTTGCCCAACTGAATTAAATTGGCTATACATCTCACATGTAACGGAGAAATTTCATGTCTCCTCTTTAGAGCCCTAAAACTATTTAAATCGTTGACTCCGCTGCTGGTCCACCCATTTTTTTCTGTATAAAACAGATGACATCGCCAACAATACAATCTATTTTTTGGCAACCACATAACCAAGAGTTTCCATATACCAACTTAATTTAAAATATCAAACTACGTTTTTTTATTCCTTTTTGAAATTATCTAAAATAGGTGTTGGTCTTCCATTTTCAATGATATCCTTTTTTTTCTTAAAAATTATACAAGTAGTTGATCGATTACGCAGTGACATTCATCAATGTTTAATTTCACGCACACTACAGCCAGTAACCAAAACGGCTGCTAACGAGTGAGAAGTGAGTAACCAAATCAAAAAATGGTAACAAGCCCACACAATAGTCGCAGCGCCCCACGCACTCGGGCGACCGCGATCAGACACGAGTTGGTGCCGACGGTCCCCGACGGACTACCAGGTGTATCCATAAATGAAAATGGTAACAACTGACAACCATGTCGAGGCGAGTGAGCTTCATCGTGTTCGCAAAACCTAGACACTATCGGGCGCATTATTTTCGTAGGGCTAATTTGCTATTTACTAAATTACTATTAAACATCGCTGTTGGTAAACAAATAAATGAAATTATTTCACATTAGTTAGTCATAAAATATTTATTTTTAAGGTTTTTAACTGTTACCAAGGGTAACAATGGTTACGTGGACGTTTCGCCACTGGTAAATTGAGTTGACCTATCAATATTTTTTTAGTGAAAAAATTCGTATAACCATAGGTCTAAAAGTGCATTACCGATGTAGAGAGTGTTCAAATTAAATTTTTAAATCGAAAAATATTAATATAAAATAATAAAAAATAAAATATTAATCGTTCCTTACACTATACCTATAGAACTGTGAAATTTGACTCCCACAGAATAAAATAGAAAATTATTTTATACGCCGCTTTTTAAAACATCTGTTGCATTTTTAAATAAGCTATTCAGTTTCACATTAACTCGCATCTCTTAAGAAATGTTTGGCAAACTATTCCTTTTAGAGCAAAATTGATTGATATGCTGAAGGTAATGAAGCTTGACATTAAAAATTTTATACGCCGTAATTAGGAGACTAATCCTATTTCAACATAGCGTTATGTATCCTACATTTTAGGATCTTCTTCATATAAACGTTTTGCTATTTTTTTTATATACCCGATTACCTCGTCATAACGAATCACCTGGTATAAATGCTTCTTATTTTTGCTTATGTCCAAAACATTGCCGGGACTTACGAGACAGGAAAACTCAAAAGTAACAACTTCAGAAAGATGAAACACCCTAAACTACACCAACTTCAAAATCGGCGGTAGGAGCAAGCGAAGTTTCACACAAACTAAAAAAGTAGTGCAACTTCCTTTCGTGGTATGATCTTAGTTAAGATGTGTTTTGTTCCAGAAACTACAATATGTGGAACAGATGCCAAAAATGGGTCAGAAATCGGAATCACGAAATTGAACCTTGTCCGTTACCCAAGTCACTTACATGTAAGTGGGGTTTGGATTGAAAAGGAACATCTTCACAGATCCTTCAGAGTGCAACAGTAGCATTATAAACAAATATCAATAAATGCTCATGACGAGGCATGATGAAAAATAAAAGTTTTTTCCATGCCATTTTTACTTTTTACATTACTGAAAAGGCGCAAAAGGCAATGTTTTACCGCATCATGTAGTTTGCAATAAAGTAGCCAACAACACTACTAGCAACGGCTCGGCAACAAGTTCAACTTTTCCTATACCCCGTGTTTCAAATTCGACACCATTGGGATCTTGCAAGCGGCAAGAGATACGAAGGGGGTCTTTCCGTTACCACCGTGTTTTCGGAGGTAACGGAATGGCTTGTGATTTATTCGGCAAGGTAAACTGGTGTATTTTGCTATAAAATGCCCTTTGAACGCACCCTGTATATTGCTCAGTAAACGGAAGACAGGTGTTTTGGGATAAACAATTAGAAATTCTCAAAGACTACTTGACCAATCGACTCCAATTTTGTTCAGGTTACTGAGAAGTATGAATCCTACGGATTTGAAGAATTACAAGTAGCTGTGTGAAATTATCGTCGCATTAGCAGCAAGTGCCAAAACCTGTATTTTGCCTCGGTTTTCGGTAATAACTTTTTTATTATTAGTTGGATCTTTTGACGGGTGATCTCATTCTATAAGTCTCAAACATACCTAAGAACCTTATAAGGAGAGTTTCTTGGTTCCTGCCAACACTTTCGATTGAATCCAAAAAAAACGTTTTCTCATTTTTTGTTGCCGAATAAAAAGTTTTCCCACAAAAATCGGTGGACCCATTTTATGCGTCCATGTTTCAAATACATCCTTGAACAACTTGCATTAATAGAACCAGACTTTACAATTATTTCGGGGAAATTTGCTAATATTTTTTGATTAGACTAATATAATAGTAGAATCTGATAAATCATTTCTGTATCCGACTATAAAGCAAGCCGGCCCTGTCTACCAAGGTCTTGTTCAGTCCTATTTCAAGTTGTGCTTGTACCTCTCCTGACACCTACCGGCAAGTAGTATATTAACGATAAATAAACGAATAAAAAGCGAAACTGTAATATCTGGTTATTCCCTCTACCCGGCGATAGGGTACGCATCTCTGTAAGATATCATTATTCCTGGGCTTCCAAGTTTTCGTTACAGAACAAGTCTGGGTGCATAATGCAGTCGTGAGCATATCTAAATTGAATAAATATATTCTATATTTTTGTCTGTCGTCTGTCTCTCTACTCACCTACCTATCTGTTATAAGTTAGAATGATCATCAAAAGGCAAATATAACCATCGATACCTCTATAACTCGAGTATATACATGGACTTCGAAGTTGAGTCATTTATTTTAACAGTGAGTAGATCTGATCAAAAGAAATGTTTTTTTCCTTTAACATTTTTCTGGTAAAATTAAAGTAACAAAGTTATAGCCCTTTAGAAGTTTGAGTACCGCCCTGTCTCAATAATAATATTATGTGCTCGTGTTTGGCAACAACGGATATACCGGTTCATCGCATCGGAAACAAAAAAGCGAAAGAATTTGACACGTTTATCACGATGTTTTTCGTCATTCGGTAACGCGTAAGTGAATAGTGGTGTTTGTTGCGAGGCTCAAACGGAATAAAAAATGGCACATGTTTACGAAAATGCTCAACTTGTGGACATGATTCTTATTTACGGGGGGGGAGTCTTTACAAAATGCTGCCGCGGCATCACGGATTTGTGCGAATCGGTTTCTCAATCGAGTGCAACCAACCCCTCGTGCCTTTGTTAATGTAGTACAAAGGGCTCGTGAATCAGGTGACTTAAGACCTCACAGGGGAGAGCATGCCGGTGCTCCAAGACCGCACGATCAAATACAGGTCCGCACTGAAATACTTGTCGGGAGGATACTTTATAAAACAAGGTAACATTTTTTTTTTATTTTTACACACATATTTTGGTTTATCTTCCTTCTACAATCATTATCTGAAAATTAATGACTCAACTTCAAAGTCACCCTGTATAAGTAGATACCGTTCACACTTCAATGAAACTTTGAAACAAAGTACCACAATGGCAATGATGATGAGCAGCTCTGTCGTTACAGCCGGTACTGGTCCAGCAGCAACGGACTCATGAATAAAAAACAAAAAGAATACAATAATGGGGCGACTTATAGATAACGAGGTTTTGCTTTCGCCTCTGGGTGAAAGATGCCACAACTAGCCTTCGTCGAAACGGAATATGCTATACCAGTTCATTTGAAAGCTTCCCACCACGGATTTATTTCCATACCATAAATTAGAATAATTTCCACTATTTCAGCTAGTGTGCTAACCATTTTGGAAGTAAAATCTGAATCAATAAATTAATTTTCACACAATATTCTCACAAAGGTTCGCCCAGGATATCTGTGTTGATGAAAAGAATGTGGAAAAATTCGGGTTGTTATTTGGTTGTCACTACGTCTAATCTTCCAAATTGCTCTTTATGTTGGTAGTTTCCGATTTAAATTATAAACGAATTGTAGATTTGGCAAGCCCTAACGGGCAACATTTTGAACACTTATTGAAATAAAAAGTGATATTTCGAGTGTTTTTACTTTCTATCTGAACAAATTAAGATAAAGAATTTTCTCAAAAACGAATTGACTGATTTTGGAAAATCAAACGTCAAAATAAAGGATTCAAAAGACCTTTCAAACAATCTATTACTCGATACCCCTTGTCATTTAAATTTTTTAAGCGGATGACCCTGGTGGGCAGACAGAAGAAGGGGGTGAATTAGTTACTGGTTAAAAAGTTGTCCCCTTTGACAAATCTTTTGACGTGTCTCGGCGTTTTTTTCTTTTAATCAGTCGTTTACGATAAATCCGTGGTGGGGGGTTTTCAAATGAACACCCTGTATATCTGGTAACGCAATAAACATGCTAGGCATAATGTATGCTAAACATTGTTTCATAGATAAAATAATTTATTGAAAACGCTATTGGTTCCTTGGCGATGTAATGCGATTCCGAGGTGAACAGGTGATACAGGGTGTTTAGTACATACCTGTGAACTGAAAAAAAAAATGGATAGTTTGGGAGACTGTTTAATAATTTTTGTTGATAGCCGCATTATACTTTAAGTGCTACGGTTACCGAGATATATTGTAGCGTTTTTCTGGGTTTTTGTGGGTATGGATTAAAAACACTGGATTCCACAAAAAGAAATGCATAATTTTTTTTAACTTGACTAAACAGAACATTTATATACACCATTATTTATGTCTGACTATTTATTTAAGAATTAGCATGTCGCATTATTCACTGAACTATACTCTACTCTTCTCTGCTTCCATCTCCTGCATCACACGTACTCTTTGATTCGAGAAGACTCCGGTGAGCCACAAAGTGGCAGTCTAGAATCTTCGAGCTCACTTCGCGTCAATCTAGAAGGCGAGTCACTGACACGGTCTTCAACAGATGTCGCCACCGAAGGTCAGTCTCTGGCACGGTCCCCAACACAGATCGGTCATGAAGCTCTAGCGAGTAGGAGATAGTGATGCAAAGTTTCGTTACTTTTTAGGACTTGTAAGGACTCGTTACTTTCGAACTTTGGACTCGTTAGTTTAGTTACTATTTGGACATTTCGTTTAGAACCTAAATTCTATATATTATATCAAATTATTACTTTGGGATTGATCCAATTATTATTTTTTGTCTAATGCCTTGCCTATTAATTTTTTTGATATTTGATACGTAGAAGGTACTTATATTTTAAACTCGTCGTTGTGTGACGTCTGGTTCGTTGGCTGTACGCTGTAAATAGTTTTTAACAAGTGGCATACCAGATGGGGACCGTGGAGGAACCACTCTCCTCACTGTTTACTTTAGTTGAGTAGCGTCTCCTGCCTTAACAGTCTGGTTACTCCCCTGCCCTACTTAACAGTCTGGTTACTCCACTGTAAATGGTGTTCAACAAAATACTTATAATAATAAAACATACCTGAAACTAAGTTCTTTTTGCACCTAGGCATATTTTCGTCTTCCACCCGCCGTTTTGCCCTTTCTCCTTCCAATGAAAGAATCAGATGTTTAGTTTTCAAATGCTTCCTTAAATTGCTAATGTTTCCATTTTTATGCGAATAAATATTTTTACAAAGATTAGACTTTGCATTAGCTTCCCATATATTGGTGAAATGCATCCAAATAACACTTCTTTTTTGATTTTGCGATTCTCCTGAACCGGACGCGGATGATTCCATATTTTTGTAGAAATAATAATTATATTATTGCTCGAGCTTGTACGGCAACGTCCAAACCAGTAACAACCCGCCAACCGCTAGCTCTCACAGTCAAATGAAAAGTATACAGGTGTACACAAACATTGCCAACCTAAAGCTCCGCAGTCCGACACTCGTTTGATAGAAGAGTATCTAAAGTTGCCTAAGCCTAACGATATTCGCATCATTTCATTTCCACCCAGTTTACATCCAAGACCTAAGTCACTTGCTGCTGGCGCTGGCAGTACTGGCTACATTAGATCCCAGTAACGTTTGTATCTAAAGTAATGTATAGTGTAGTAACTAACAGTAATTAAAAAGTATACATAGAAAAAGACCGTATCGCATTCAAAGTAACGAATTCAAATAAAAAGTAACGAGTCTTTTCAAAAAGTAGGACTCGTTACATTTAGTTACTCATTTGTAACGATTATTTTGTAAGCGTTACTTAATTATTTTACATCACTAGTAGGAGAGTCTGGCGTGGTCTCCAACGGATGGCGCCAACAGCAGTATTCATTCTTGTTACTATTATTTTTTGGGTTTTTATGATAATTTCTCTGAAATGAGTAAATATAACTACAATATTATTGTTTGTAAAAATAATATAAGGTAAACGTATTACTTGGCTTCTATAATATATGGTACATTGGTGTATTGTATAAACAGAAAAACGATTCATGACCTTCCAAAGCTGTAAAATTGGGCGCAGTGAATAACAAGTTTGAAATTCGATTACAAAAAACTTTAAATAGCTTCCCTACTTACCTAAAAATGTTCTCAATTTATGTACCCAAGCATGCTGTAAAGCAAAATTCAGAGGTGGGCAGACCATAGGCCAGTGAACCTGTTTGAAACAGAGCTATTATACAGACATGTTTAAATAGAGAGGAGAAAAGATAACTTCTATGTAGGGATATTTCTAGGAGTAGAAAACACGCCACTCGTCCACGAAACCGGTACTCTGTCAAGAATACTGTACTCTTTAAGCGGAAACTGGCATTTGTTTAAGCAATTCCTACAAATTTTAGTTGAATAAGGATCATGAAAAGTTATCGAATTCAGACCATTAAAGAACGGCGTCGAGTAGACTGAACTATTTGTTGAGAATTGCAATCGAATGTTTTACCTATAACTGTTAATATTGGAATTTCTGAAAATTCACCTATAACTGTTATTATTGTAATTTGTGAAAATGGGAACCCAAAGATTTTGACAATTTTATTTGCACCAGTAAGTAAGTGGCATATGATTTTTATGAACTGGTGCAAATCTTCATAAGTTGGAAGCGTGGAAAGTACAGAGTACAGAGTCAAAACCTATCCCAGTAAGCATATGCTTCAGCTAACAAATCGAAAAGTGGTCCTAAATCGATACTTGTTGAGGTTTAATTTAATTAAACGTTTTGAGGGGAGGGCTCCCGTTTCTGGTTCTCCGTCCTGGTGTCCCCGACAAAAACCTGAGGACGCAAAATCGATCCATTCTCTGAAACCGCGCGAAAATCGGCACTTCAAGCCTGCACAATCGCTGACACCCACCGCTCTTCAATTTATTCACGGCAGAAATCTTTCCAAGCATCTACTGATTAACATAAATAAAGCGAAGCTCCGTCTTGAATCAGAAAATAGATGGTCACGTTGAGTTGTAAGGTGCAACACCTGAAACTTATTCTGTATATGATTGCCTCGCTAGAAAGTCACCATATTTCATAGGCCGCCACGCAAAATTGAAGAATTGAATATTTACCAATGATTCGGCCACCTAGGTGATCTTTAATACAAATAAAAATTGACAATGACAATATATTTAAAATTTATCTGTCCTCCAGGAAACAGTTCATTTGTTTTTCCTGTTGTTATACAGTACGTTCCAATAACAGCCCGATAGGCCGTGTACTAAGCCGAAATCGCTTGTATTGATGGATGGATGGGACACGCTGTATTGAAGCGGCAAAAACAAATGAACTATCACCTAGAAGACAATTAAACATAATAAAGATTAACATTGTGATTTTTACAAAAGAAATAAATGTAGTTTTCGTCAATCTTTTACACACTCAGGTTCGTCAGGGTTATGTGTCGACTGGACTATAACACCGCACAGCCAGTTCCGGAACGAGAGTGCAGCAATCCGAGAGAGGCTGTTTGACATCTATGTCAAATCTCCAATCTGTCAAATGGTGTCAATACATTTTTCTCACAAGGAGGGGTGTATAATACGAAAAGAATGGTGGTTTATTGAAAATTACCCTTTTGTTTGTGTTTTTCCGATAGCTGAATCATACCACATAAAAGAAAGATGTGAATTGCAGTCTGCTGAGCTGGATAAAAGTTCTCTAAACTCCAGTATGATTTTGGATTGCATGTGGTATAGATTTCCACTTAGGAATTTATTGTTTACAGTACGTAAGTTTATTATTTTCAACTGTTGTAAACTAGATATCTTGCAAGAAATAATCTAAAATGAGACGATAACACTGCTTTAAGCATAGATTATTAAAGCATGTTATTACATTGTGGTATTTAATGAAGTTACCCTCATAAAAACGTTTTTAGGTCATAGAAAATTGGACACAAGCAAATCAAGCTTAAAATATTGCTCAAATGCATCAGCTATAGGTTTGAAAGAATCAAATAATCGCTCAGATTAGAACATTGGATCAACCATCATTATTGATGTTTTTCCTTGGGGCAACCTATTTTGCCATCAAGTTATTTTTGAATTTGATAGAGAAATAGTATTACCCATTTTAGAAGTTATTGTTGATTTCAATAAATAATAAGTTACTTAGAGCTTCATATATTCAGCTTTCCACCATTATCATGAAATAATTAATGTGGGTACATTTTATGTTCTTTGGAAGCTGATTTGCTTATGATTGTTGATGAGATTTTGTGATGGTATCTATGTCAGGATAATGCAATTACCTGTTTTTGAGTTTTTGACTTCATTATCAAACTAAATACAGTGAAAACTGGTTAAAACATCCTTCAAGGAACCTAGCAAAGGAAGTCATATCCAATTTTTGTTGTAAGAGATAGTATCTTAGTTTTTAGTTATTTAGGTATATCAAGGTCACTTCTATGAATTTAATAGAAAAGAAAACACGTAAATTTAATAAAATGATTTATTTTAAAACATCTCAAGGCTTTAACACCAAAATAAGTAGGGGCCGTTCAAGTATTACCTGAGCACTATGGGGGGGGGGGTAGTTATTTACTGTTTTACACGAATGGCAACCCTGACATTGTCGTTGCTTGAAAACGAAACGCATTTTCGGGGATTCCCGCAAATAATGCATACGTTTAGTGAACAGCACACGGTAATTCTTCTACTCGCTTAAGAACCGAGTAGGGAAATTACCGCGCGGTGTTCACTTGTCTAAATTTCCCCTATCAGTGTATTGTTTTGTTTGGATACTATAGCGAGTAGACGTATTGTAAGCAGAGTAAAGCAAGTTAACATTTGTGTTACCATTGATTCCATTAGCCAAAGTTTAATGTTTAAATAAAATGTCGTTTCACATAGAAAAATCCAAGTTATACCAAAAGATTTTTGAAAGTTTTAAAAAATCTCATACAAGTACAAAATGTACAAAAGTTAGTTAATGAAGTGTGGCGAAATGACAAATTACAAGCAAAATCTGACAAGGAACTAGATGTTATTGTATCTAAGAGAATCGAAGAAGAATTGCAAGCGGCGACTAAGAATAAATCCAATCTACTAAATTTTTTTTCTAAGGTGAGTGACAAAATCATTTTAGGTACCTATGACTACTAGAAATATTAGAAATCACCAAAAAGTTTCTCTTTACTGATTAGAAAATATTATGGCCTATCTCATAGGGTTTTGTATTTACCATATATATTGCCATACTTTGTATTTATGTAGCTTAATAAGAGAATCTTTAGCAGAAGCCATAGAAAGTTTTTATTTTTAGGCAACCTGTATACCTGCAGAAAAAACACAAATTATACAGTCAGCTTCAAATATTAAAAAAGAGGAAGGAGATAAAATAAAACCCAGTAATGAATCACAACAGCAATGCGAAATTAATGAAAATACAGATAAACAGAGAGCAAAACCTGGTCAGGAAGCTATGAAAAATAAGATTGCTCTACTCGAAAAAAATCTGAATGCTTTGTATTCTGCCAGAGATACTATGCCAAGATGTGCTGAAGTTGATAAACAGATCATTAAGTTGCGCGAGGAAATAAAAACAGCAAAACAGTCTTTAAACAGGAAGGTTGAAAACACAGTTGCCCAGAAGAAACACAGGGATGGTATGAAAAGAAAGCTAGAAGATATGAAAATCCAGAAATAAAAAAAAGACTATCCCTGAGAGATTCAGTGGGACGACCTAATCTTGAAAGCAATCAACATTCACTATTGAAAACAGTCGAGGACATAGCTTTATTTGGGAGTGCAGCAGATGATAGAAGACGAACGGAATCAATTCGCAGCGTAATAACTTTTGATGAAGTCACACAAGAATTATGTAAAATAGGATTTGACATTAGTCGCAATGGGACATATCTTCGTTTGATGCCAATAAAATCTAATTCTACAGAGGGACGAAGACATGTATCGACAGTCCCTGTTAAGCTCATTCGGGCTCAGACTGATCACCACAAGAGCCACTTAGATAGCAAGTTCGCTGAAACATCAATCCATTATTTAGAGAACATAGCATCCATACTTGGACCAGATCAAGTATTTTTCATATCTCAAGATGATAAAGCTCGAGTCCCTGTTGGCGTAACTGCGGCAAATAAGCAAGCACCTCTTCTAATGCACATGGAATATAGAATCAAATTGCCTGATCACGATGGGGTAATCGCTGAGCGTCATAAATTAATACCATCTGTTTATGCTGGTATCAAAATCACTTCCAATATGCTAGGAGAACCGCAAGCCGTTGGATATTCTGGACCAACATACATCGCTATTCGAAGTGGAAAGCATAGTTCATCTACTGCTAATACTCATGCTCAGGATTTCGAGACGCTTCTCGAACTTGAAGTGTTTTGACCATTAGCTAAAACTGACCATGGACTAGTAAAACCAGATGGTTGATGGAGGGCCAGATGAAAATCCTCGTTATCAATAAGTCATAGGGTTTGCTATACAACACTTTAAGCGACATGATCTTGATGCATTGTTTTTAGCTACCAATGCTCCTGGAAGAAGTGTGTATTACAGAGTAGAGCGCAGAATGGCTCCTCTTAGTCGGGAACTGGCTGGTTTAATATTGCCTCATGACCATTTTGGGTCTCATTTGGATGAACGCGGTGTTACAATTGATGAACATTTAGAAAGATCTAATTTCGAATTTGCAGGAAATGTATTAGCTGAAGTATGGAGTTCAATGGAAATTGATGGCTATAATGTTAATGCAAAATATGTTGGGGCAGGTGAACAAGATCTTCCTGATTTTCCAGACATTAAATGGTATTCAGAACATGTGCGTGAGAGCCAATACTTGTTTCAAATTGTAAAATGTAGAAATACAGAATGCTGTCGTCCAAGAAGTGGCCTATTTAAATTACTAGACAATAGGTTTCTTCCACCACCTGTAAAAGTAAAACAAACAGTTGATGACTTGGTTTTGGATGAAGGAGGACAATTTCTTAATCTTCCAATCAATTTAGCTCTTTTCTTAAGTGCTTCTCTCAAAGATTTCCTGCAAATGCCCTACGATTATTTTTGTCCAACGGTAAAATTGAGGCTATCAAGTCGAACATGCAAAACGTGTGGTCTTTATCATGCTTCCGTCAAGTCACTAAATCGTCACATCGAAAATATCCACAAAAACGTAAACACGCACACTGATAGGAAAGTTAGACCTGTAAGAGTCGCTGCTCGTCGTACTAATGAACTGATGTGCATTATCCAAAATTTAGAGCACCATGATGTTGAATGGCTCGATGAGAACGACGTAGACATTCCAAAATCCGATGAAAGCGAGCAAACTCACAACACTGAGCAGCAATCGAAGCAATCCAATGTCATCGAAAACTCCGAATCATGGATTCGGGTTTCATGGACTGAAGTCTGTTAATTTGAATTTAATATATGTAACAAAAATTTAAAATAAGTTTGTTATGTTAGTAAGATATAATATTTTTGTCCTTTAGTCTATGTTGAATACTGTATCAGTAAAATATAATCTCTATCCTAAATCTATTCTCTTATTTTTCAAATTATAATTGTAACGTTATAATTATAATATTAAAAAAAAACATTAATTGACAAATGTTTAAGTAAGCCTGGGGGGAGGGGTAAGAGCTTTGCTTACTTTTACTGAGACGAGGGGGATGGGGATGGGGGTAAATAATTGTAATAAATCTGTTTACGTAATACTTGAACGGCCCCGTAGGTATGTATGTGAGTACCTATAAACAACAGTAACTAAATTAAAAAACTTTATGTAAATACATATTATGGATTATCATACATATGTAAGAAACATAAAAACATAGATAATATTGACTTACTCACAAAGAACATGGCTTATTTTTTGAAAAAGTCAGTAATTTACGATTGTTTTTTACATTTATCAGTTTGTTATTCACATTGAAATTCCTTATCCATAGATTTCAAACATCCCTGCTTTGAAGGGCTGCTAAATTTCTCATTAAAAATTAGAAATTTTTGTTGAGTACCGTTAGACGAATATTTGATTCTCGAACGAAGACAAACAAAAATATTGTGTAATAGTAACGAGTTTTAACCGGCAAAAGTGACGGTTTGTCGCTGTAGCCGATATTTTCGTTAAGTGAATCATGATAAAAACGCTGCTTTAAGTGATAGGTCGTTATAAGCGATGTTGTACTAAACGATTTCTACTGTAGTTAGTTAATATGAAAAACATGTCAACTCCAATTTCCTGAATTATATTTCTACACTTATCCAAACCATATCAACAACACAAGAGTGTTTGTATCCACGTTATGTTGAAATTTGTCTATGACTTCAAGCTATCATTGGTTGCCCTTAGCACCTTAGCTGTTGTGCCAAAGTATCTGTTCATAAGTCTTTCTATCGCTACACCAACGGGCTTTGCTCCTTCCATGATGCCGCCGCGCGATGTGCCTGCCAGACAGACCCGCCTGACTTCGGCGTCCCATCCTAACCGTGTCAAGCTTCGTACATCCAGAACTGGCCGATACGACCGCTCCTTTGTCCCGAGGGTGTCTAGATTGTGGAACAATCTACGGGAGGAAGCTTTTTCCAGTTCTACTAACCTTAGGCAGTTCAAAAATCGTATTAACAAAATTTCTTTGGGATCATCATAGCAGCCGCGGTGTTCCGGCATTTAGGCTTCTGCCTGCGCGGCTGTTTCGATATAAAAAAAAAAGTCTGTCAGACCTGGTTACCCAGAAACCAGACAAGGTTAAGGGAAAAGGGAAAAAGAAAAGAAATAAGGAAGGGGGAGTGTAAAGAAGCAGAAAAGAATCTTTTAGGATAGGAAGTGATTAAGCATTGTTAAAATCACTTGATGAATGTTGATGATATCCAAAAACATTTGACTGTTGTAGAGAGTTTGTTAAAATGCTCTAAGTTTGATTGGTCTAAATGCTTGTGACTTGCTAGTCTGTATAGTCCACTGATTCAAGCAATAGAAGGTTACTATGAGATTCAACCATGACTATAGCATTGCTGCACCTGTTGTTTAATGTACTCCCTTGGGCAAGAGATATTGAGGTCTTTGTGAAGGATTCCATTAGAGATGTTGCAGATTTTGCTTGTGCATTTTGGCAACCAAGCTTGAGTCATTGCAGGACTTTGACTAGCCTATTGCACCGAATTTTGTTAATCAAACTTAGTTTTGAATGTATTTTGGAGTTTAGCTTTTAATGCTCCAATATGATCCTCTCAAGTCTTTTCTTTGTCCACAATGACAACAAGATACATAGTGGCACCTTCCTATGATTGTCTATGACATTTTCTATTTTGATTTTTTTGTCAAATGTTTACTTTTCGTATTTGCTTTGTGATTAAAAGAAAAGCTCTCTTTGCATTATTCATCAACTACCCAATTTTGAAAATACCCCACCTATAAAACTAAATAATCCATCAATATTGGCGTGTATTCTCCATAACAAAATGTTTTCAGAAGATGGATAAAGCACCTATTATCCAAGGAAGTGCCTGCTAAAACCCACAATGAGCTCCAGACCAAGTTCTGGTTCCAGAGTTTCAACAGTGCATAGGCGATCAGAGTCTAGCACTCATCACAGACATAGCTCTGGCAGTTCATATCACAACAAGTCAGACTCTGCTCAGAGTCTGAGCTCTGATCACCATGCTCCCCTTAGACATGGGCACTACAGGTCTAAATCTGGGGTACTTGAAAAGGATGTTGACAGAGACTCAAATGCCTCTGGAGGTAAGACAATGAAACCTTTGTATTTAATATTTTTTGATTATCCATAAAAATGATGCTGTTGTCAGAGAGCATGGCAAAAAAATGATCTAGCAAATTAAAAATTGCTTTCTTTAGAGAGTCCATTATCACCTTTCCAAATGAAACCAAAACCATGAAAATCAATACATCCAATCAGAATATGACTTATGTAGACTTGTTTACATCTGATCATTTACAGAAAAAATTCTAATGGTTCATAGGCCGAATACACTGATATATCGGTATTGACCGATTATTATTATAAACTTGTCTATTGGCTGACGCAGATGTAGCTATTATTGTTAAATATGTTTTCAGTATCACAAAGACTCGAATTCCGTTCATCGCACGTCATTCAAGGTGACGGAAACCGTACAAACAGACCGACCTCATTGTACCCTCTCAGGCTAAGCGACAATGGGATAGGTGGTCACGATCCGCTGCAGCCTGAGAGGGAGCCAATCGTCTTTGAGATCAACCTGGTGGGGGCGCCACCGGAAGTGGAGCAGCTTGTCAACAATATTAAACAGGTCGCCGAGCAGTTTCTCTACCATTGGAAAACTTTTCCTATAAGTAAGTTATAATGAAAACTCTGTAGACATAGAAGAATACATCAATCGATCAACACCGCGTTGCAAGTCTTTATTGCGGACCACAGGTTATCAAGACGTATTAGGTTCAGAAATTTGAATTGGCAGATCTGAATCTGACAGATAGTCACTAACCATATTATTCAGATGCATTCGCCAAAAACTATATTTTGCTAATGACTGTGGTGATGGCGATAGATCTCGCGACAGGAAAGTCCTGTGTGCACGTCATAACCCAGCCAAAATCGTAAAAAGACTGGGAAATTAAACAATCCATCGTCTATCATTTCAAGTTTTGGAGCAAATTGTAAATAGCAACTACAAACACTGTCCAGAGTGTTCCACGAGAAACTGCAGCGATCGTTTACTCAAAAAGTTGACGTAAGGCAGTTCGTAAAATTTGGGATAGTGGTATAACTGATGGCAGCAATTTGGCTAAAATATATTCAAAATGTATATTATTATGCCTTTACCATACGATTTCTAATCATTTTCTTATAGTAGGGAACCTACTTGGTAGTAGATTTCATTTCAGATTTAGATAAAACATAATACAAGGTGGTTAAGAAAGGGAAATTGAATCTACTACCGGTACAACATGAACTGCAACCATTTTAAAAATATTTTAGCTGAATTGCTCTCATCAGTGATACTATAACCCAAAATTTTCATAATTGTCGAATGTCAACTCACACAACAACTGTCCCTAAAAAACAAGTCGGAGTCAGGCATTGAAAATCCGGTTGACAGGTGGTAAAAACTGTGTAATATTAATATTTTTCAAATAGCAATCGATCCAAAATCACACATACGTGTATTATGAATTTGTCAGTTGTGAATATATGTTCATATTCCTCACGGCTTTCGTAATGGTACATATGGAAATGTCTTCCTATTTTCCTTACAAAGTTCATATATAAATGGAATATTTATACTAATATCTGCTGGTTGCAGCGGTTTTCATGCAGCAAGTACATTTAATTTCTAGTTCTTCCAAGTCCCGTATCACAATGCGATTCCTTCAACACATCACAAATATCTTCGGATGGTTCCCTAGGCAGAATGAAGACCAAGTACCACCTTCGCGACCTCTTCATCGCTACTTCTTTCGATGAATTGGACGCTGTAGCTGTTGACGGGAAAGGGGAACCACGGAAACTGACCAATAAACAATTGGAATACATCAGAGAAAGAGGGTATGGTTCCTCCATCCTTTTGTTTTTTCAAAAAGATATATGGCAATACCAATGCTTCTTTCTTGATTGTTTTAATGAACTTTTTTCGAATCTACGAAAGTCCGGTATATTTTTTTTTGAAAGAATTTTATATAAAAACTGCTTTAAAATGAAATAAATATATGAAGAAAATGAAAATGAACATTTGTCCACAATTGCTTCAATTCTTGGCTGTAAGGTGTTGATTTTTCAAAAATAATAAAATTATTTTAAAAAGTAAGTTTTAGATATTATTTTTATTTTTGGCTTGCTGAAGGATGTAAAATAACATATATTAGTGCAAAAAGTTAATGATTGTGCTACCAGTGGCTTTGCTAAAAAAGTGTCTTATATTTTACAAAAAAACAGGTACCCCACTGATATTTTTATAAGTTAATATCGTCTCTTCTCACTCGGTTTTACACACTTTATTAAAAGGCGAAAAGCACAAGCAGATTTTTTCTTATTTGATGACTAATATTCTTTGAAAATCTATAACTTCATTGTCTCATATGAGCGACATGTTAGTTTTTCTTTTTGATTTATCTGGTTTTTAAATTTGGTGGAGCTGTAAACGTCAAAAATTTCCTAGTTCCTGTTATTCGGAATTGGCCTTAATAAGCTGTTACACTCGTGATTTTTCCAAGTCTTCTTTATTTGTCCATGCTGATTCACGATATATTGATTTTTAACCTTGAAATAATCACGAATGAACTAAAACAATAATATTACGTTACATGAAAACTTACATCATACTGTAATGAAAAAATACATCAACTATTGACAATTTATTGCTATGCAAAGTATTTATTTTAGTATTTATAATCATATTTACTATTTTTATGAATACAACATATTTTTTGTAAAGCTTGCACAAGGATAAATTTGGAAAACGAAAAAGATTGAACCAGCAACAGCTAGAAAGTATTAGATTACATGGGTATGTTCGACTGTCTTGTGTCTGATCTCAATCTATTTTATGCAGTTGATTGATTGGATTTTTTATTTTCTTTGCTGTGCGTGTGTGTTTTATAACGTTTCAATATCACTGTTTAAACATAGCCATAGTCATACCAGTAGACATCTACACCATTGAGATTCGTTTTTATTATTCATTATTAAATAGCATGGTTGTTCTTTTTTCTGTCATACCACTCACTCAATTCGCATCGCGAAGTATAAATGATAAGTGTACCGTGGATACAATAACTATTAAAAGATAATCACGCGTCAAAAGACATTCATTTCCTGGAGTTTTTTTTTTCTGGAGAAGTAAAGCCAAAGCGTTTATCGGACATCCAGAAGTGCCTTTAGAACCAATTGTGTAATGAATAGTTTAGATCAGTCTTTCTCCCAGAGGGCGATAACTCCCCTTGTGGGCGTCGAGACCTGCGGATAAATTGATTTGGAGGGCAATGTAATGACTGATTAGAGTATCTGTAAATAACTGAAACTTACATTGAAACTTACGTACCAACACTAATAGACGTGCTTCTGGTACAGATACGTCATTTATACTTCTACCGAATAATCAGCAAATACTTATTCATACATCACCATGACCTATTTTTGTGCACCTCACACTGGTTCTTCTTAGTTACATTGCAGTTTTCTTCCACTGTGAAAAGAAGTATATTATGAGTAACAATTATATACCTGGAATCATTTATTAGTATCTAACGCTGAGATCATCTGGACCGTTCCACTACTTTTTAAGAGTCGTTTACACTGAAAAAGATTAACCGCCAATATAGGATGTTTTGTAAACTACTGACGCGCGTTTGTAAACTCATTTGCTCATAATATATCTTCTACTTCCGAGAAGGCGCATACCATTTAAGGTACTTTTCCGAAGGCAAAATAAACCCAAACATAATTGCATATGAAATTTTAAGTTGCTGTTTTAAATAAAGTGTTATGTTACTACTTTAACATAAACAGAATAACAATTTTATTTGTAAGTGAACAAAACAAAGGAACCTGCCTATATGAGGTTGACTCACAATTCGCTTCCCATTACTCCAAAAAATTGTAACCATATCACACGGTCTGCTTTACTCCTCTTTTTGGCAACAGGCAAGTGCAAAAAATGACTGACAGCTTTACAGTGAACTTGCTATATTCTTAATTACATCAGATATCACTCACATATGTATGTATTAGCATGCTCATATCGTTTTCGCCTTGCCTATAAAGACAAACATGTCTAGTCAAACTCACAGAAGGAATATAGTGTTTTTGTTAGATCCTATAACATAAAAAATGTCACGACTCTACGGTGTCTCCACATTATTTATCGTACCTAGAATCAATAATGCAGATGCAGTATGAGCAGTCAAAGATTGCGTATCAGACTGTATACTATCTTTTTCACGAGTATCCATTATGGTAGAATTACAGCTGGCTTTATAGTAATAGTATTTTGTTGTTTTTTGTACGCTACGGATTCATTTTGTACTTTCTAACAACTCTTTATTTAGAAAAGCTCATTCACCTACAAAAAAAAAACGTTACAAGCAAAATGGCTTGTAATGATCATGACCACATTCCAAGTCAGGTAGGAATAAAATAAGATAAACAGTTTTTGACTATGTTAATCATGTCGACTTTTCAGACATAGAAACATCACATGCTTTTAAAGGGCAATGAAATAGCCATACAATTAATTAAAAATTGATTTCAGTATATAATCGAATTGATAGAGGTTCGATTTCCTGAATTGGGTCTGAACATTACGCAGGTATTTCCAACAAGTTACAAAAATGTACCCAACTGGGACTGTGCAAAAATCCAGAGAGGAAAGATTATGTTTAAGATATTGAAAAATATCAAATTCAATTGTCTATCAAAATATTTCAGAGGCAGGTTCATACGTAACGTGCAAAACCATTTTTTTCGCCAGTAGTGTTCTAAACAAGCTGCATTCATTATTAATTTTTATGAGAGGTTACTTAACCTGTATTTGAATTACGTTACACTGGTGACGGACAATCAACCAGAAACACGTGTTTATATTATTTTTACGGGTAAAATCACAGCTACTGGAAAGGAAATGCAGTATGTTCTATTAGCTTACCTCGTAGTCAATAAATCACAGATGTACTATAATAATTTGTGAAAACCTTTTTTCTATGTGTACTTGTATTTTACAGTTAAAATTCCCAGTTCAGTAAAAGTATCTAGTTATGTGAACAACACCTCTGAATACGCTCCTGAGTTTTGCCAGATTTAAACCCGATTATTATTAACAATGTTACAAACTATATAATACAAATATAGCACTTGCTGACCAACTCAGTAGATGTCAAAACGTAATGGATACGCGTGAAATACGCTTCATCTATGTGATAAATTAATTTATATTTCTGTGCATTGAAAAATACCATGTTAGCCAAAACGGTCCTCTAATAAAATTGTATTTTCCATTAAGTCTGGTTTTTATTACTGCCAGTCAACACGCGGCAGGTTAAATTTGTTTTTGGGAAAACTACTTCTACAAATGGTATACCGGCGCCTTCCGGAGCATAGTCAGACCGACATCTATACATTAGCTTTATGTATGCGATCTGTCAAAACCGTCTTCTGTAGCCGTGCGTGTGTACGAAATCTGTGCAAGTTTTACCTTCTGTGACCATGTTCGCCAATATACGTTCACGCTAACTTGCAGATACTTCGAAGTAGAGTCGCTGAATTTTCCCGGACAGCAACACCGCTGGCGCTTGTCCCAGTTGCTCCAAAAGGGCATTGTGAACACGCACAATTCGTTACTGAACGATCTCGCATTGGCGGTGCATTTCATCGTGGTCACTGCCAAGAGCAGGATCGTATCGCATTTTTTTAGCGTCTCACAAGCGGTGAAGAGCCTTGTCGCCGGATTGTTGAGAATTGTCGATATACTCATCGGACTGCCTAGTCTGCAGGCGCACAATTTGGACGCGAAGATTCGCGAAGAGAGGAATAAGTATCTAGTGGCCGAACTGGTTTGTAGGGTGAGTGGTGAGAATTGTATAAAAAAAAATACATTTTTAAAAACAAGCTTTTATTTAGTTACTAATAAAATAAAAATATAAAAATAATGTTTTCCATATTTCATCTCAAATTTTCAAATAAAGTCGTGTTACACCCTACTGACAAGACTTAAGACGCTTTTATTTGAAAACTGGAGATGAAAGATCATCATAGTTTAAATTTTGATTCCATTTTATTACTAGCTAAATAAAAAATTGTTTTTAAAAATGTATTTTTCTATTTTATTTATTTTTACTTTTTAGAATGTATGATGTAACAATTAACTCGTTTGGTAATTTCTGTTTATTTTTCATATATTTTATCAATAGGACATAAAACTTCTTACTTTATTTGTATTATAAAACGTCGATTTATATAAATCATATATAACGATAAAGCGATATTTTTCGACGATCCCCATATGGAATTTGGAATGACGGCACTTTGCTTATTATGTTTCCCCTTATCAAGCCTTTTCATTTCATATACGTATCGTAGGGGTGACTATTCGCGCCATTTTGCGGCGGCCGCCATATTTGATTTAGAATGACGTCACATTGCTTGTTATGTTTCTCTCTGAAAGCCCTTGATTTTGATACCTATATCATATGGGTGACTACGAAAATGATGAATCGCATTTTGTAGCATCCGCCATATATTGTATTCATTAATTCTGAATGTCATAACCATTGTCCTAATATTTGAACCTTTTTCGAGACTCGTAACATATGCAACTGTGGCACCTGTTTGGCAAAATACCTAGTTTAGCTTATTTTTTATTTGTTAGAATGTTCTTTAAACTGAAATTCTAATTTGAGTAGACTATTGAGATAAGCTGAACTCGCCAATTCAACTCGCATAATAATTGTTTTGCAGCCTGAAAATGAGGACTCGGTAGAATTGTTGTGTTCGTTTATCAAAAAGCAGCTGAGGAGAGCAGCGACCGAGAAATTTGAAGTGACTAGGGAATGTTCGCAACCTCCTGTAGCGCTTCCTTACAGATTCCTCACACCCTCAGGTAGGTATTAGGCACATTTTACTAATTTTTACTTGTATAGTGGCACATGTTCAATCTTAATGAAAACTAAGGTCATTGTTAGAAAATGTACTCGTATGTTGTTTCAGGTACTGAATTAGACCTGCGTTTATGGGATAGGTCGTTGATGCGAAAAGCACTGCCCATATTAGTTACAATATTAGAAAGAGAGACAAGGGGATGGTTCTTGCATTTCCGTGAAAGACTGATTGCTGAAATGAGAGCTCAGAAGATGCCAGATGAAGATATCGAAAGGGTATGGAAACTATTGACTGGGGAAATCAAACGTTAATTATAAAATACTTTTAGGAGGTAAATGAAGCCGTCATGAAGGAGTATCTTCAAAGAGTGTATAACAGCATTTTGTCACATCCAGATATTATCAATTTAGGTGAAGGCATTGCTCAATTATTAGTACAACAAGCCCAAACTGTAGTTTTAATGCATAGGTGAGTAAGATATTGAAATGTCGCCTGAAAATAGTTATGAAAGCTTTCGTAACGTAACAATAATATATTGCAGAGCTATTGAAAACGTTCAACATCGCCTCCAAAAATCTCAGGAAGAAGTCAGAACGCGACTTTGCAATTTCCATCCAGTTTTATCTAGAGTAGGACCATGGTTAAGATCTAGACTGAGAAAAGCTGAACAGAAGTTCAGCCAGGAGAACCAGTGGAGCGCACACGAGGAAGCACTATCTTTGTGCGTCGCTCAGCGATTACTTCAGACTGTATACTTCCTCAACAGGTAAGTACGATACTTTGATTCCCTTCCATTCTTTTACCTTCTTTCTTTCTGAGCGGTATGGTGACAAGACAAGCCGGACTCAGTAGACTAACTGAAAAAAATATTAAACAATAACAAATATCTACAATGACGTACTATTATCATTTCTAATGCTTTGTTATACCGCGAAATGGGACCTCAAAAAACATTGTGAGTGCTACACCTGGATTGTCCATGTGTTCTTGAGGGGGTGAGGGTAATTCATAATACTTTCGTTGATATCTCCAATTTGACGCCATATTTTATTCGTTGAATATACAGGGACCTGAGTTTCATGAAGGAGAGAGAGCCCGCATTATTGAGGGAACTGAGGAAAGACAAAATACCTACTCGCACGTTCTTCTGGCCGACGCAGGTATGGCTACCTACGAATTGGGTAGTTAGAAGAAGCTTCCAAGGGCAGTCTGAAATAGTGCCCACCGTTTTAAGCAAACAGGCAACAAGTATTACCACTCCCAGATCTGATCCTAGTCAACCGGTAAGGAAATGTTAAAGTTATAGATCTTTACTTTCCAGGGATCACTTTTATATACTGATAAACAGTTTGGCCTTCTTTTATTTGTTTTATTCTTATTTCTAAATTTTTTAATATTCTTTTTAAATTTTTTTCATACCACCAATCTCTGAGATGGCTAGTTTTGATTAGAAATAAGCAGGTTAGGCTGGCTAATAACGTACTATTGCCTAGTATGATTTAAAAATTCGAAATCCACGGAATCCCGTGAGTATGTCGAATGTCAAAAAGCTTTACTACATCTAGAATGGCGTTTTCCGGTGTAGTCGCTAGGATTTCCGCGTCACAAAAGTTACCACTTGACTGTCGCTAGTTAGGAATTAGGAATTTCTTATTATAAATATAAACTTTTGAGTCATATGCATAAATATTTTGCAGCGTGCAATATCCCCACTATGAATAAATGTAAGTCTAAATAAAAGTAAATTTGAACAAAAATGCGTAATCTTCCGCTACAAGTGATGGGCAGTGAATTCATCCAAAAAGAATTATCTATCTGACAACACCGCATGCATCTCTTGCCAAATAAGAACGACACAGGGTTATAGGCCATGTTTTTTTTGTTTAGTCAGTTTTACATATAGTTTTGGCAATCAAAAATACCGTAAACGTTATCGATAACCTATAACTCTATGGCTTTAACCCGGGAACGCTAAATTTGTAACGTAATAGGCGACGTGTTAGGTTTAATCTAACACTGGCTGATATAGGTAAAAATATTATTTTGCTGTTTTTAAATTATTTTTTATTCAAATAAAACGTTATAAAATGGATATACACATTAAAGAGTACATAATGCAAATATATTTAGCCATCAGAATTCTCTTTGTCAGTTCCGCAAGAGATACACGTAGAAACGGTACAGGCAGTATGTTCTTTGCACATGGGCGACGCACAGCTTCCATATCGCTGAAGAGTGAATCAGTTTTTTCTTATTGGACATTACTTACATCGTGCTTTTGATTGCTCCCCTTCCAAGTTCGTTCTGGCAACCGCTCTTATTCCGGTAACGTTGGCTTTGTTTTGACGTAGTGGAACATGTTGGAATATATGCTCTTTTTTCCAATAAGGGCAGGTTAATTTCTTAGATAAATTTGATATGAAACTTCTTCTGTCTATGGTTATGTTAATATTATTGTTGTATATGATCTAAGCATTTATGGTAGCAATGTTTAGGAATGATGAAAATACAGTAAGTGGCCAACGATTACGCTTTCTAGTAGCCGAATATTCGGATTTCAATCGGTCCACAACATCAACCCTTCCTTTTGTTGTATTATAAAGGGTAATAACTTCGGGCTTTTTGGCTTAATTAGTAGAGCAGTCAATTGAATAATCTTCATGAAATGTAGACAATAATAATACATTTTTATTGATTTTTGGAAACTGTCGACATCGGAACAGCAACAAAAGTTTCTCCATCATCGCTATTAGCCGATTGGTCTGTATCAGTGAGATGGATACTGTGTTTAGAGCAAGCATTACTAATATCACCTTCAAAGAACACCTCCGTTTCATCCCCCCAAGAAATTTCATTATACCACTTCATCAGTTTTTCCTCTTCCTTTTTATCCACCCTAAAAACAAGAAAAGAACAGTATAACAAAAATATTAATCTTGCAACTAATATTCACTTACCGGAACAACACAAACGGAAGACATCGACGATCGACGACTTGAAGGCACGGAGAAGATCCATAGACTCAGAAGAAGTTGTCATAGCAGTATTTTTGAATTTGAAACGAACGAGTTCATATAGCAGACAAATTATCTTTAATACTATCATTCTTCCGCATTTCTTGTACTACTACTAGTATACGACTATTGTATACAGGGTCCGGCAGTGGAATGTGACGTTTTTCGGTACACTGTATTTATTAGCAATTTTGTTGTAAAAATAAGTAAAAATTTGAAAAATAATACTCATTGAATGGAGTTTTTAACAGTTTATTATTTTTTAAAAATTACAGATTTTAAATGTCCTCCATTAAACTCTATACATTTTTCAATATTTTCTCGGACCTGGTTCATAACTGCGCCTCGAAGCCTTCCATCAATTCTTCTTATGTCCTCAGTTATGTTGTTCTTTAGCTCATCCAGTGTGCGGGGCTTGTTTACATACACTTTAGACTTTAAGTACGCCCATAAGAAACAATCTGGAGCCGTTAAGTCAGGAGAACGTGCTGGCCAGGCAAGGTCTCCATTTCCGGGAAATTAATTTGCCAGGAAACTTATTCCTTAAAAATTTCATAACTATTCTAGCGGTATGACTAGTTGCCCCATCCTGTTGAAACCATATTTCGTGATCTTAAACTCTCAATCTACGTAATTCGGCAGTAAGAAATGTTTGTAGCATTTGCAAATATCGCTCCGAGGTAACGGTTACAGTTCGATTATTCTCTTCAAAAAAAATACGGTCCAATAATCCCGAAGGTTGCAATTCCGCACCAAACCGTAATTTTTTCAGCATGTAAAGGTTTTTCATGCAACTGCATTGGTTGTTCTGCACACCAATATCGAAAGTTTTGTTTATTAACAAAACCCGATAAATGAAAATGAGCTTCATCAGACATAATTAAATTATCCATCAGATATGGTCTTTCGCGCAACAATTTTACAAATTAGGTGGATCTTGTGGGGATAATTGATGCACAATCTGTATTTTATAAGGATGAAACTTAAGATCGTCATGCAAAATACGGCGCACTGTACGATCTGATAGGTTTAGAGCCCTTGGACTGGCTGTTACTGCTTCCTCAACTCTTCGAATATTTTCAGGCGTTCGCACAGTACGGGAAGAACCAGCAAACCTATCACAAACAGTTCCAGGCGCATTCCACTTCTTAAACCATTGCAAAATAATGTTCCGCGATGGAATGCGACCACGTCTTGGGATATTAAACTCAGCCCGAAATCGTCTTTGGACCGTAATAACAGAATTTGTTTCAATGTAAGCCGTCACGGCGACCACGCATTGATTAACCGGCCAATTCTCCATAGCTACTAAACTGCATACAATAACAAACACATCAGTCACAAACAGAACTCCCCCACCCATTCATGTGTCAGGCAGTGGCGCGTTAAAATGTGTCACATTCCAGTGCCGTACCCTGTATTTAGCAAATAATTCCATTTTTGAAACTGTAGATTTTACAATACAAGTGCATGAGAATAACTGAATAAAGACAAGTATACTATAATTAGGCAAATGCTTAGCAAATTAAAATGGCTCAATGTAAAAAAATTATCTAATGTCTTGTAATTATATTCATTTATAAAGTGAAAAATAATATATTTCCACCAACTCTAACTAATTTAACATCATCAAATGCCGACCATCATTCACATAATACTAGAAATAAAGATGCCTTCCACTTAATGACCAACAAGTAAAACATATGCTACAAATATGTATTCCATCAAGGGTTGATTGAATATAATGAATTATATACAGGTATAAAAGACCAGAAAACAAAATTCAAAGTAAAATTCAGGAATCACTTGTTAAATCTACAATTATAGCTTGCCCAGCATTTATATCATGTAGCTTAAATTTACTAGTTCTAAGTTGGTTACAATTATTGTGCTCATGTAGCCAAACGTGCTAAATAAATTTTTCTACTACTACTATTTTTAGGAAGCTCTAGCGGTTCCAGCTTCCTTCAAACGAGAAACGCCCTTAAAACAACAAATTTCCATCCTGAATTAGCTTTTGTATGATTCTTCTTTTCTCCTTCCTTTACAGGTATTTTTAGTGGAGAAAGAAACAGTCCGCACTACAACAACCCGCTGGCCGATGTGGAGAATCTTCAACTATTTCCATCGGACATGGTGTTGGACATGGAATGCCATGTTCTTTTTCGGCATCGTCCTACCATGGTGCAGTCCAGTAGGACTGCGAGCTCTCTTCTGCATGGAGCCGTTCATGCCGGACCTTGAGCTGTCCCAGGTAAACGGAACTCTGTTTCCCAGGAAGAGTAGTTTAACCTCGACGCTTACTTCGAGACTGTTCAGCCTCTGGAGGCACATATCAAAATCCCGGACCAAGTTTGAGACAAAGCCTGATACCGGGTTCATAGGAAAGGATTTCACTAGGCATGTAAATAGGATCTGGAATTATTTCGTCAAAGGGTAAGTCGTATTTGTTGTATTTATCGTAAACATTCTTTTGGAAATTGCATGTATTTTATTATTGCCTGCCATCAATTCTTGATCAAAATGAGATGTCCCAGGCTACATTTTTTCGCTTTTGGTAAATTACCGAGTTTCATACCATGACTGGATTTCTTTAAGTCAATCCCAAAAGTAGCCAACATTGATCATTGCATCAATTAATTAGAAACTGGGAGATAATGGTCATATTTAGCCCGTGGGTATTTACCATAGGACTGTGCTATTCCGTGCGTTAACACCACTCTAAGATAAGAGATAAAGCAATACTACAGTATATTGAAATGCCATTTACGCCACTTGCGCGACACTCACAATTGGAGCCATAAATGCCTGGGTAGGGAAGCAACAGGTGCATAGAAGCGATGATCGAGTGATCATGTTTGCTTTGACGTGGAGTGAATGAGGTTTGAATGGATTATAGTTCATTTACCCATATGCAATACAAGGGGTTAGAACAGCACTAGTTATCACAGTATAAGCATCGTCATTAGTGTTGCGTTAGAAGGTTCAGCTTAGCGCACACTTTAATTGGATTGATGCTCCGCCATCTCTTGGAACGGTGCGGTGTGAACGCACGGAACAGCATGGTCCTGTGGCTCGTTACCCACGGTGGAAACATGGGCCATATTACACCGTAAGTAGCTAAGCGCTTAGTTAGCCAAACAGCACTGTGCATAAATGGTGTTCTGTGTCACCATGGTCATGCGCTATATAAGCGCTTGACTGCCTGTGGTGTATAGATGGCCATGGTTAATGTTCTGTTCGCCAATATCTATCAGAACGATCCTTAGAACAAGGGTTCTTAGTTGATGTTTTGTAAGTCAGTTTGTTTGACAAGATACCGTTATCTGGTATCTTGCGTTTGTTACTCAGGAAACACGAAGGAGAAAGGAGGAGAGCAAAGATGCTAAAGTGCGTCATTTGGCAGTTGGAGGGGTGCCTTGTCCAATTATTTCTTGTAGCATTTTTACTGATAGTGTGATTCTTGATGACTTGTGTTAGTCACTGACAGGATTGATTCAAAGAGACGCAACTGCAGTTCAAAACTAATACTTTGGACAATTACTAAAGCCGTTAGTCTCTGAAAACTTGGTCCCATTCTTGTTTTGTTATGATAGTGTTAGGAAGTAGATCTTCATTAATAATTGTTTTTATGTACAAATATTCTGAAATATAAACATTTCACCATATTACATGCAACTTAGTGTTGTATTTGTTTCAGTTTCTTCGGAACAATCGGTTTGGTTGTGATTTTCCCCATAGTCTGCTTTGCTGTGATCATATCCAGTTTATTCATCGCTTTCACCACCGCAGTTTGGATGCCGCTGTTAACTTTGACCATACAACTGACAAATCTGCTGATCTATGACCTAGACTCTCCAGAACCCAAAAGAAACAGATATTTCGTCCTGTGCGAGGCTCTGATTTGGAACATTGCCATCCAAGGATTTATGCAACCTATAGCTGCGGTTGTCGTCGCCGTCATATTGTGTCCTGTCGTTGCACTGGTCATTTTAGGAGGTAAACGCAACTCATTTATCTCCGAAAGATATCGGTCATTGTTTAAATTCCTCATATTATTCAGCATACAAGCAAAAGGAAATGTTATCTGTTGCAAAAAAATATTTTGAAAATGACAAATACTTGAGATGTAGCGATGATTTCATTATATTCTAACATGCCAAAGAACGATGGGCATTTGGGTACCCCCACCTATTGCAAGGAGTAATTTACACTTGACTTTGAAAAAGATTCATTAATTATATGATTGTGTAAATACTTGATTTTCAGTAGATGCTAGCTAGATAATATTAGAGCAGGTGCTAGTTGCAATATTACCTGAGTATATGTTAAAGATTAACATGTTTGACTGTTGATTTTATTGACTTATTTTTTATCGGGATCAAAAATATCAGAGTTTTTTCAAAAAAAGATAGTATGTCGAATATTTAGCTCTTTGTAATATTTTTTGAATTCCTTCTTGACATAACTTTATTCATCCGGCCCATTTTAACGAAAATTTGTCAGTGATTAAAAAAATCATTTATCAAATTTAGAAAATTTTATTGAATTGAACAATGTGTACTATAGTTGTTCTACTAAAGGAAGTATAGACTTTCATTTAGAAAAATAAAGTAAGCAGTAAAGCTAAGAAATCAGTATTTCAAAACGGATTGTACGAATTTAATAAATTAAGTAATGATACCAAGAAGTGTGCCAGTTTGAGAATGTTGAAAGGGAAATTGAAAAAACATCTCATGGAAAACCATAATTGATAGTAGTGAAATTTTGTATAAAAATATGCAGACTCGAAGACATAAAATATTATGTGACATACTGTGTAACATTAATATTGTAGAACTAATACTAAATAAATATACAACGGATAAAAAAGTCTTTTATGGGCGGTCCAATTGTTCTAATCTTGAGATTTTTCTGATCGTATTAGGAGGGGTGGCGAGGTACTGGCTACGTCTTTTATGGGATACAGCTACTTTTCATTTGATCATCAAAAAACGTGGTCGAATACCAGCTAGCGACAGTTTTGTGGTGAAGAGGATAGCAGGACCTGGATTAGCCAATGACTATTACTTCCAGATCAGTCCTGAACAAGCACTAGCTGCATTTGAGGTAATTTGCATGATGTGAAATGATATCACAACTTGGCCAGGATTATTTCATTATATTATATTGAACTTATCCGTTTTATCTTCTCTTCTCATTTTCTTAACACCTTATCAATCCTACTTGTTTTCTGTATGCGTGGGCTAGCACGAAGGCTATAACGCCTAAATACTCTATTCAGGGTTGCTCAGCTTTTGTTAATTGTCCACCGACCCAACCCTACACCATGCTGAAAAGTTGCCAAATAGGATAGGTCTATTGTCAAACGAACGAAAGCTATATTACTAGTTTGTTCAAAGGCGCGCATCTACGATAGGACCAGAATCGGTGGCATCTAGCGGCCACAGTGGTGATTCGGCTGAGGCATACACAATTCGTACATACAGCTTGCTGTTTTCACTTCCACTTTGGTCGAAAATGATATTTTTGTCAAGTGACAAATCTTGCTGGTATCGGTGTATTTTGCTATTTTGTTTTAATTTTTCATTTATGATAAAGCATAACTAACGTTTGATATATCGAAATAAGACTGCGCAAAGCGCATATGTCTTATTTCTCATACATTGGATAGAGGATAGTTGCTACGCTTTAGTTCATTGTCCCAGAGACCAAGCGTAGACCATGCTGATTATTTGCCATAATGGTTGGATGTCTTTGGGCTAACGGACGCAAGCAGATGTTTAGTCTACTTTTGATATATTCTAGGCCAAAATGGAGTGGGACGAGTTGGGCGCTTATCAATCCGTAATGGAGAACACAATACTCCAACCACAAAGAGATTTCAGTCACTTTGTAGAGGCATGTTTCGGAAGTTTTTCAGTCCAACTGGCGAAAAACGGCCCATATAAGAACCTAGAAAAAGAGGCCCAGGACCTGATGTCTGTTCTACATGAAAAGTTGGAGAGAAGGAGAAGAGATTTACAGACTGGACTCAGTGTATCAATAAAGAGCAAGATCAAATTATGCACTCCAGAGCTGAAGGTAATGAAAACATGTCTGACACTAATTTATACCGGAAGCATGCTAAACGTCGAGACGTAAATAAATAGTATACCTCTATTATTGATCAAATACTCAAAAATCATCAGCACGAACACAGACTGGTTATACCAAGAGACGGCATCCACAAAACAGCTGATGGAATTTAACTAGGCTTAGATGTTATTTGGATAGGGAGAAGCATGCAAAGTTGCCAGGTAGATAATACTTTTTTGATGAATCCATTGTGATCCACTGACAATTGTCAAAGTCATTGTATGGTAGAAGGGTCACTGTTGTGACTGAAATCTTTACAATGAAGATGTTTTTAACACCTGGGATTTCGATTGACCAGAGAAATATGGGGGATTATTCACCGCAGTGTCCTCTCTTGGTGTAATTGCTCTTTGGTATGACACTATTAACAGCTTTCTCCCTACCATTTCCTCAATCATTCGCAGAAGACATCATTTCGCTCACATCAGAGCTTGTCAGTTCGACATAAGCCTAGATTCGCTTCTCTATACAGCGATCTCGACTCCTGTTATACCTACAGCAAAGATTAAATGGGCATAGTTTTAGAGGATACTTATTGCTTTCGATAGCCGGCTTCAGATCTACGACAGGTCAATTTGTTTTGGAAATATTAGCGAAAAACCGAAAATCGCGGAATTTTTTTTTGCCAGTAAATCCAAAACGGTTAATTTTACAGCTGTCAAAATGTGACATTATTCGGACAGTATTTGAGAAAAATAAGATAGCATGTATGTCATGTCTCAATTGTCTTTTGTTTTCAGCATTTTTTGATTTTTGAAAAGAGAGTGAAATTTCCAGTCAAGTGATGACAAGTACATAAAAGAGTGGAGTATCGTCGAAGAAATATCATCATGTATTAGTTCTTTCCTAAGGAGACCATGATTTATTTGTCAGAAAATAATATCAATAAGTAAGGCATAAAAACACATAAACGCCTTGAATTTTCAATAGAATATTAACGTCAATATCGACTTCTCAGCAAGTCAAATGTTTTGTGACAAATCCCAACTATTGAGTGTGTTGAAACAACGATCGTCGTAAATTTATTTTACACTTGAACAAACATTTTACAAAATTGTAACGTAATGTAAAATCTAATTATGTAAGTGAGTATTAATTTACAGATTTGCAAAATAACGTCCATTTGCATCCAGACATTTTCGACAATTGGTGACTCTTTCTAACTGTGCTCAGAATTCTTTGTCTCGGGATTTCTATGGTCGCGGGAGGATCAAATTCGTAGACCTCATTCTTTGTGTGACCCCAGGGGTAGAAATCTAAGGGTGAAAGATCAGGGGATCTAGGAGGCCAAGATATTGAACTATTTAATTAAATTATTTTTTCATCAAACTTCTCTCTTAAGAAGTTCCTGACTTGAATGGTGTGTGCCGGACATCCATCCTGTTGAAACCAGGTTCTTCTAAACTAATCTTCGGTTAGACTAGCTCGTAAAGCCGGCACAACCTGGTTTCGCAAAAGTTCTAGATATCTCAGTCCGTTAAGGTTGTAGTCAAACAAAAATGGTCCTATACGTCGATTTCCTGAAATGATTAATACCTAATTTCAATTCAATTAAATTATCAATGACCCCACGCCAAACGTTAGGTCAAAATCTGGTCGTTAGACGTCTCTCTGCCACTTCGTGAGGGTTTTCCACAGCCCAATGACGAGTGTTGAGCTTATTAAAACCACACTTCATAAACCTACTGTCATCGGGCCACAAGACATGATGTACAAAATCGGGATTTTCATTAGACCTAGTATACCACTCACAGAAGCGCAATCGCATTGGAAAATCAGTTTTCTTAACTCCTTGAACTATTGTGGGTTTGTATGGATGATTCTTATTTGTTGATTTTGACACACCAATTTCTCGTTCTATAGTTCTTACTGATGCACCAGCGATTTCGTTGGCAGCTTGTAAAATGTTTCTGTAGCGATTTTCATTTTCAATATTGTATCCGCTTATTAAATTAACTACCATTTTTCTAAACTGGGTTTTATGATCGATGATGCTCCAATCTTTTATGCACTTGTTAGACATCACTAGGCTGGAAATTTCACGCTCTTTTCAAAAATCGAAAAATCCAGTATGGCGGCCATAAGAAAAATGAAAGTTGAGGCAGGTTGCTGGAAAACAAAAGAAGATTGAGACATGTCATACACGCTATCTTATTTGCCTTAAACTAATGTCACATTTTGACAGCTGTTAAATTAACCGTTCCGGATTTACTGGCAAAAAACAAACGTTTTCGGTTTTTCGCCGATATTTCCAAAACCAATTGACCGATCATAAATCTGAAACCGGCTATCGAATGCACTAGGTTTCCTCTAAAACTTAAAATTTGCGGTAGGTACAACAGGAGCCGAGATCCTTGTATCGAGAAGCGAATCTGAGACACACTGTATAATCTCGCTATATATTTGCAGATCGCCATACAGCAAGCGGCACTGATGCTCGAACGTTTCTACCCAACTCACATTCTGCCCAAATTAGGTTGTACAGAGGAGCAGTTTTGGGAAAGTCGGAATCTCAGCCCAGGCGATTGGGCTGGTCTAGCTGGACTGCTGTATTCGGAATTATTCAGTTTGGACATTTTGACGCCGCTAGATCATGCTGACACCAGTTTCAGGCTGGACCCGCATCCACAGGTCGATTTGACGAGATACACAGAAATGGTGCAGTGCGCGCAACTCGGTAAGTATAACTTTATTACTGAAAAATGTTTCGTTTGTTCGACAATTTTTTTCAAGACTTAGTGGGTCCATATGATATTATTTCGCAAAATTTCATCTATTTTCAGTATATTACTTCTGTGTGCATTAATTTGTTAATGTTTTGAAGGTGCGGGAGGTCCAGACCTATTAGGCAACGTTTATACCCCAAGAGGCAATATTCAAGTTCATTCACCTTACTTGGACGTATCTGCATTCAATCCGAGGGCCAAGGTGTCTGCTACAGGAAAGAAAGCTGATAAAAAAGCGTAAGTTGAAAATGCTATTTCTTATAAGTTCACATTATATGGCAGTAGCAGTATTATAACAACGTTGAATATTAGCTGAGGATAAAAACAAAATGTGAAAAGTAAATATAGTTCTAGTCACCTTTCTTGGCAGGTCAAAGTGAGACTACCAGTATCCCTTTATATATCTCCATCTCCCTCATATGTACACATGCAACCTACCCCTATGTGTGAACGTTTGTTCGGTAAGCTCAATGACGTACGTTTTTTAGTTGTGTGTCTCCGTCTCGAAAACTTTGCCGTACGTATGAGTGTCCTTCATTGTCCAATCATATTTATTTGTCAATCTTCAATATAAAATTGTACAATGCTCGGAAATACGATCAATAGAGAAGGCCGACAGCTCGTGCTAAATTTGAGTATTTCCAAGTAGTGAATGAAACCAGTGGTCCCCTGTTACCTACTTCATGCGTACTGGAGAGAGTAGCAGATGCGCTGAACATTGGGGTTAGATGGTAGAATAGATATATAATCTAAATCTCGCCTCCTGTAATAATATTACAAATAAAAGACGTTAATTATTATTATTATTATTATTAGTCTGCGTCCATGGCACGGAGACTCGACCTGTTTACTTATTTCATATGGCGTTGATGACGTAACGGCCAAGAACGGTGACTACAACAACTATAAACAACAGTCAACAGATAACCGATAAGATCAGGGCCGGATGTTCCGTTGTTCAGTTTTCGTGTGCCGCGCGCACGAAACGGTGATTCTTATTTAGGGAAATAAGGATATCGTGCGTGTTTTCCGAAACGTTTTTATTTTCGCAGTTTGAGAAAGCAGGTGTTCAAGTTTCTTAATAACCGAAACATCGAAATTACTTTGATATTTTTGGTAACTACTTGCATCTGGATTTTTACTTTACGTATTACTTTCACTGTAAAATTACATGTTTTTGGGTCAGTCCTGCAAGAAAGGTGCAAGATATGCACTGAAGAATGTTTGAGAAAGTTTATTCAAGGATATTAGGATCTGCGCAAAAAGAAAAATATACGGTACGGTTTTATTGATGCAGTTTCTACATGCGTACATAAACAACCAAGGGTGTTTATACAAAAATATAGAAAACATTGCAAAAGAATCGGCAGGAGTATTACGGATCTTGGAAAGTGACATTATGTTTGAGATTACATAAGATTTTTGTGACATTATGTAGGTTTTTCTACAAGATGTCAACTTGAGACTAGCTGCATGAGATAGCGCGAAGCGCCATCTATCCCACCAGAATCGAACCATTGTAAATCGCGTGCCGCTGCTATTAGTTGGAACCGTCGCAGTTCCCGTGCAATAGCAGTGCCGCTAACTGGCTGATGATTCTGTCAGAATTCAGAGGTGTCTGCTAGCCTCATTGAACAGGTCAACATAAAATGAGATCCCTTCGTCTGTCCGACCAAGTAAAGAAAACAGCCAACCATGAACAGCTGTTTCGTGCTTCTTAGCTACTAATCAGCATGGAATAGGCTTGGTCTCTCTGTCCATGGTTGGCTGTCTTCTTTTCTTGGTCGGACAGACGAAGGCATCTCATTGCATTTTGACCTTAGAACTAGCTGTTGTTCACTTGATGTGCACTCGTTCTGTAGCTGTTCGTGTTTCCTAAACGTTATGACGCTTCAGCAATCAATGTTTGGCTCAGATGTGATGTAACATCTGCTTCAGAGCTGGCATTATTGGAGGTCTAAGGTTGTATACTACAGCTGGAAGGAAATGGTAGTGCAGTGAGGATCTGTGTTGATAATTCCATAGGTTTCCTGTCACTTACTCGATGTGTATGTAGAGCTAGAAATTAGTTGCGCTTTCAGTTTTTTATATTCATCCCGGAAATTACATATGCAAATTTACCGAATTTAAAAAATGAGAGAGATATGAAAGGAACATCCCTGGATGGTGCACAAACAACAGGTGAGAAAATATGCCACAAACACGAATACTTAGGGAACGTGAAAAAGTTTTTACATTTTACTTTATTTTTTATTTCCAGTCATTTAAATTTTATAGAAATGTATTTTTCGAAGTCAAATAGAAAATCCAAATCAACGCCTAAATGTGAGGCACTGCGAAAATGTTTTGCGTGTGATGTGTCATTCCTAATTTTTCTGTGATGTGGCTTAATTGCACACAACGCGGGCCCGGTATTAGACGAAAATGCCCATGGTTTGCGAAATAATTGTAAAGTTTGGTTTTATTGATGCAACTTATTCAAGGGGGTATTTAAAGCATGGACGCATAAAATGGTAACACCAATTTTTGTGGGATAACTTCTTATTCCACAGCCAAGAATGAGAAAACGTGTAGCTTGTATAATTTTCAAGAGTATTCTAATTGTTTATAACACATGTGATATGCCTCCAACATTCGCTTGACATTTACCAGTATCAAGTATAGTGGTATAAAGATCCAGTAAAGCAAGAGGCGTCGTAGTGTAGTGTGAAAGAGTAACGATTGCAGAAGTGCAGGACGGAGGTTCGAATCCACAAAGCTCCTTTTTTTCTATTATTTTTTTTTAATTTGGAGAAATAAATGCTCTTTTCTACCAGCGTGCGCCAAGTACTCACTTTCGACACGTATCTGCATGCAGAAAGTAGCATTTTTCTAGACGAATAACTTTTCCGCACGCATAAATTTCAAGTAGCTGCCTGAAATTATCGTCACATTAGCAACAAGTTCCAAAACCTGCATTTTGCCTCGGTTTTCAGCCATAACTTTTTTACTATTAGTCGGATCTCTTTACGTGTGGTCTCATTGTGTAGGTCTCATAAATGCCTAAAAATCTTATTAGAAGAGTTTTTTGGTTCCTGACAACACCTTTGATTGAATCCCAAAAAACTTTTCCCGCAAAAATTGGTGTACCCATTTTATACGTCCATGTTTTAAATACCCCCTTCAACAACTTGAAAACAATAAAATCAGACTTTACAATTATAGCACACTCCAATACATACGATCATCCAGATGCGATCTTGCTATTCAACCAATTTCTGTCGCATCTCAGAGATATACTCTACAGACTATCTCGGAATTCTGCAACCAACAAATCAGGCTGGAGAATTGACTTGTAGCATGGTCATTGAGCATGTCGTTGAGTCATGCCTCCATATATGACGCTTTTGGTAACGTTCATAGCGAGCAAACGCGGCATGAACTATTTGCACACTTAGGAACTATCTAGTCAGCAAGTTGACATTTTGTCATTTTTTTGCATTATATAAGTTTTTCACGTAATAACCCTGCGGGTCTAATTCAATATAATTTACTTCATGAAACTTAGAAAACCATTTTTGTCATTCCGTTTTTCTATCACCATTAATTGAAGTATTCTACCTGAAGATAGCCAAGTTAAAACTACAATCCAGCATCCAAAAAATTTTCATAGATGAACTGAGATACCATAGCGTCAACCATGAGAATTTTCATGGCTATGTTTTCCCTCTCCGTGATAATTAGAAATATACTTTCACAAAGGTGTTTAAAACGACAGCGTTTCGTTTATTAACTTTGTTTTTCCTTTTGCTAAGATGTAACCACTTTTCTAAGGTTAAGGTCTTTAGGAAAACTATAAAACTTGACGTCGCCTTTGCATTAGATTCTGTTTAGATTGATTGTCGGAATCACATCTCACAACACCGCATTTTCGTCACTTCACTAAGTAGTGCCCATAAAAAGTGTAAAACTATTGGACTCTCAGAAAACCACCGAAATCATACTAGTTAGGAAAACGGAAACAACTCCTTGAGTGACGTCACGTATCGTGGATAAGAATTGTCGCCATGGACTGTCATGATCTTAAAGCTTACTGAAAATAACCGGTCAAAATACAGGTCATGGGATTTTCATTTGACCTACTGTGGTATATATTAGATGTTGACATTTTAGTGTTAAAATCTGTTTGCTTGGTGAAGGCATGTTCTTGCCCCGTGAAGTAATTCAAGGTAAATGCCACTAAAATCGTAAAACACAAATGGAGCTACCAAGTGACAACAATAAATTGATGATGCCCATCTGTTAGCCATGCGATTTTATTTGCGAAACAATTGTATATGACATTCTTCACAACGTAACGTCTATTATTTACTTTAAGCGAATCTACGACAGCCTTAGGCTCATTGAAAGTAAACTCAAGGTCAACGTTGTGGATGCCATGGAAGAAGCATAGTCGTCCGTTTACTCCAGACAAATTAGTGATTCCTTTGCCAATTCCACACCCTGCACACATTGCTGTTACAATATACAACAGGGACTCTGACGATCCCATTCCTCTTGAGTCGGAGATATGCCAGAGTATATTGAGAGTCATAGAGGAGAGCCACACTTCACCTGATGACAGTGGTAAGTGTCTTTGGGGAGTTTTCTAATAAATTTTACTCACATCCTTTTTGTATAACATTTTGTGTATAGTAGTTACATCGAACAAACTTTAGTTTGCAAAGCATGATAAACATTGTATTTGGGACATTTTTTTTCAAGGTTGATATGAAAGTTTAGCAAATTATTATGCAGCCTACGAATTGTGAGGGTTGGTTGCCTGTTGTCTGTGGATTGAGGAATAGTTGAGAATTAAATAAGTTTTATCGTACAAACTTTGTTCAGGCAGAAAAACTGCAAAACATTGTAAGCCATCTAAATGTTTGCCTGTATTTTAAACGTCCAAAACCATTAGCATGCCTGAGAAGATGACACGCGATGACGCTAAATTTTCGACTGACAACATATTCTAAAGTCTAGGAAATATAGCTGCATATGCTCGGAAAAATATAGTGATCTGATTATTTTGCATAATCCTATTCATAAAAAGACCCCGTTTTAACGAATCTGCATGTTGTCAGACCGAACGCTTAAAGATATTTTTTGAACAAATCCGAAACTTTTTTTTGCTCTGGATAAAGTTATTTAGTTTTTTAGGTTGTTTTAAACAACAATTTTCCATGTAAACTTTCTAAAGTTAATAGCTGTCGGGATATAAGCTATTTAATATTTGAAAAAGTGCGAAATCTGCCATTTTTACCCCGAAAATAAATATGAAAAAATTAAAAGTTTGATGTTGCCAAGGTTTTTAAATGCTTTTCACACGCTCATTAATAAAATCCAGAAGCATTTTACTTCGTATTGTTATTATGCACCATTGATTTTCAATTTTTAATTAAGCGTGTGTTCAATGTATATTCTGAGTGAGCACGAGAGAGAGAGAGAGGTGTTTGGGTCTGGCAGCATGTAGATAAGTTAAAACGGGTCCTTTAAGAATGATTTTACAAAAAATAATTCAGAATATTTTTCCAAGCAGATGCGGATATACTTCCTGAGCTAATACCATAAAACTTGTCGTTAGCAAAAACCGTCAAGGCATTCATTCTTCCGTGGCAACCATACGCCTTTAACCCCATTTTGATAGGAACAGAACTTTTGATTTAAAACCCCACGACAATAGTGTAATGAAAACACCGTTTTTAATTTTTAAAGTCTAATTTATAACTTTCACTCTAATTTATAACTCTTGCAACTAATTTATTACAAAATGTATGACCATGTCGACTGAACTATGGGGTCTTGCGCTGCTGCATACATGTTGTAGGTTTTCCTATGCCTTTTGTGTATTTATTTGGTGAATTGACGCATTCCGATGCACTCCCGCGTTTTCTAGATAGAACTCGATTCTTCTTCGAAGCTGGTTGATGGTGGTCGATTCCTCTAGTGGACAATTATCTAGTTACGACGGCGTTTCAATATCACGATGGATTAGAAAATATTATTTGTGGATTTTTTTTATGTTGTGCTGATGGAATCTACGGAGTGTGGTATTTTCTAGGAATAGGTCGTATGAAAAATGGTTGTGATTCCTACGAGACAGACTCTAGTTCCGGTACGACTTTGGACAGTCCTCGAGCAGGAAGGCGCAGTACTGACGATGACGCTGATGATGAGGGAGCCATTTCAACAGTAGGCAGAGACCGTGCTGCTCCAGGTACTCATTCAAAAAATATCAATTATATTTTGCATTTATAGAGGTGTTCAACAATCAGCTGTGCACCAGAATCTCGTATAGCAAATATAAATCAAACCTGATTCACTGCTTGGTTGCCGCTCAACGGCAGGATTCTAGGTTTTATTTTGATACGGTATATCTTGTGCCGGGAAGTGCCGAGTCCACTTGTTGACATATTTTATTTTTTGAGATATGTATTTCCAAAATATTGCTGTAATGATAAACTATGATTTGAGATATTTTTTTATGAATTAGGAAACTTCCACATTTTCGGAAATCTTAGTGTAAAACCGTAACTACAACCGGCGACACGACCGGAGACTCAAACCTCCGTATCTATCCATAAAATTTTATAAATCGTCACAGGTGGAGATAGTAGCGGTGTATACCAGTGGACGCTGAGCAACTGGGGTCAACGAAGGCGCAACAACTCTGGAAGCGTTCGCGTAGATCTCGCTAGTCCTGAAGATGTCACTCTGGATAGTGACAGCACAAGGGTTGTTTTTTGCACATATGGTACTACTGTCTGATTATACATCATAGGGTAGAGGTTGGCTCTTTAACATAGTTATCATTCAAAGAGAGTCGACATATTTATTCATATAAACGACTATGAAACATCAAACTAAAATAGCTGCTTCACAGCAGAAAACAGACACGAATAGAAAACAGATAATATTTATTTGAAATAATGTCAGAATATTCTCGAATCGTGCATACAGCGTTTTGTATTAATGTCAACATTGACTAATCAAATAAACAGGGTAGCCCCAAATATGTATAAAGAGAAACATGCTATAAAAAATATTAATGGTTCAAAAATGGATCGAGAAGCTTGGAGTTTTGTTATTATTTCATATAGTAAACCTTTTCCCTGATTGCAGTTTTAGTAAACAATACTTCCTTTGCTTCTATTAATTCAATAAAAGACTAGAAGGATTCGAAATAACATTACAAAATGCTGCTTGCTCTTTCAAAAAATTATAATATATTCAAATTATTGGTTCCATTTGTAAAATATATTTAAAAAATTTTAGATTATAAAAATTCAATAATATTTGTCCAAAGATAAGATGCTTTAACTCTAGGTGTAACGGAATAAGTGGAACAATGTAATCTAAGGCGAAAATACTCGTAATACTAACTAGAAAGCAATAATGCTTCCCTTGGCTAAGTATTAAATGATTGGCTTTGATATAGCCCAGTTAAATAAGGATGATAGAATAAAAATTGATTTCGAATAGTTTTTTACCTATCCTTAATTTTTGTGTTTTATTTTAAAAATATACTTAGAATGAAAGGAATCGTGAAACTTGTTCGAATGTTATGTTTGTTTAAAAGGCAATCAAAGCCAGCTGGAAATAAGAGATTAAGCTGAAAATTCCGTTCTAGTTTGACTGGACTATGATGTGTGTTATTAGGTTTAAGAGCGCTAATTATTTTATATCGAGTTTCGAATGTAGGTAAAAATCCAAAAGAAGCCTTGAAGTGGAGATGTTTGTCCTATAATAAAACGCGTAGGTACTTTAAGCAAATTCTAAGTTCAATCGTGTAGTGGCAAACATTTCATCTTGCAGAACTTTTGCATTCGTTGTAATATCAACATCCTTCCATTTCAAACATCGCGAGCGTAAAAGTGGGATAAAAACAAAAAAGAATACAAATATAAATAACGTGGTTGCAGTCTAAAATGCTATAGATCCCATTCGGTGGTTTTGCCGAATGCCATATATGTGAATCCCGTTTCGATCTTGGCTGAAGCGCCGAACATTCAGCGGTGACTTCCATTAGTGATGAGCGACTACCTTCCTCACTACAGTCAGTGCGGTGGAATGGCGAAGCAAACAATTTCGATTCTTCTTCGCCTCGTAGGGCAAGAAATATCAATGAAAATGACAAAACCTTTCAGTTTTGAGTAAGCAGTACCCTTATAAGTGGTTGTTAGCAAACGTACATAATATCCAAAACTGACAGAATCACTTATCTTTGATTGGTATTAGTTGTACTGTTTGGTGGCAAAGAAAATTGATTCTCGAGTAATACGACGTAAATTAAGTTGAGACTTATTTTTTTAATATGTTTTATTCAAATATAATTATAATTTTATATTATTACCCTCAAAATAACTTGCTGAAATCACACAGGACGGTTCTTCCACTCCTCATAGCTGGAACTCCGATACTGCACTAGCTTTCAGCTGGTCAGTCACCGCCATTTGAATATTTTCGACTGACCCAAAATGAGTTCCCTTGAGGTAATTTTTCAACTTCTGGAAGAGAAAAAAAAAGACTAAAGTCAGGCGAATAAGGAGGAGGAATGTTTTTACTGGCCAAAAACTCGTTTGACATTGCTATGTGACAAGGAGCATTATCATGATGCAACACCATGTTCTTCTTGATATGATGAACCACAAATTTAACTCTCCCCCATGCCTGCAGACGTGTTGTCGGTGTAAGGTGGAGGCTTAAACCCAAAGGATTACACTGGCTCTACACGACGATAGTACGTCCATCTCTCTTGTACGGCTCCCTGGTCTGGTGGCCTTGCATTAGAACTTGGACAACTAGGGTCAAACTCAATAAAATTCAGCGTTTGGCCTGTATTAGCATTACAAGCGCAGTGCGAACAACGTCATTGAGTTTACTGGAAGCTCTGCTGGATCTCCCACCGTTGGATCTAGTGATTCGCGGTGAAGCGAGAGTAGTCGCTCATCGACTGAGGAGTCAGTGCAGCGGGGCCTTCTTGAATCCTGTCAAGGGGCATACTGCCATCTTAGTCGAACTGCAAGCAGGGGTGATCTCATTACCCCTAAATATCGCTTCAACCGCAAGTTTAATGTGGAGTATCCAAGGAGGGAGGGGTGGGACGCTGGTAACCGGAGACTCTCCGGAGTGAGCGGGCAGGTCTGGTACACGGGCGGCTCGGTCACCGATGAGAGCTCTGGCGCTGGGGTCTCTTAGCCTAGAACTAGGCTATATCTGCTTCTATGCGGAAATATTTGCGGTTCTGGTTTGTGTATCTCGCATTGTGGAGGAGGGGGGGAGCTAGGAAAAAAATAACAATCTTATTCGAGAGCCAGGCTGCAATGAAGGCACTAAGTGCCTGTAAGATTACTTCGAGGCTTGTATAGCAATGCAGGAAGGCTTTGGATTGTCTCGCACCGAGGCATCCGCTTTCGTTAATGTGGGGCACGCTGGGATAAGGGGCAATGAGACGGCCGACGCTCTGGCGAAGACACGATCAGCCAGCAAGCTCGTTGACCCTGAGCCAGCTTTAGGAGTGCCCGCGCAAAAGTTAGGAGGAAAGTGGAGACGTGGATTGCAAGACAACTCTCTCAGAAATGGAGAAGTATTTCCAGACATGTCCGTCAGGCACGGGAACTCATTGTAGGGCCCAATGCTAAGGATGAACGTTTCTGCTTATCTCTGGATAGAGCCAACCTAAGGTTGCTCGTGGGACTGTTGACTGGCCATAACACGTTAAGGCTCCACCTGCACGTAACGGTGGTGGCCGAGGATCCCTTGTGTGAGCGCTGCGGTGTAGAGAAAGCGACCTCGGCGCACGTTCTGTGTCGGAGTGAAGCTCTGAGATACTATAGGCAGATTATACTGGGGTTCATTACTTTGAACCCTCAGGACGTCAAGGAGCTTGGACTCAAGGCCATACACAACTTCACTAAAAAGGCGAGGCTTGAGATCTAAGGAATGTAGAGGTGAATAAGTACCAGTTTAAGGGGCCTGTGCACTGGCTCCTTATGGTGGCTGGAATGCCTCTAATTTCACGATTCATTCAACTCTCCCCCATCGTTCTGACTGTCAATCGACGATCTGAACGCACAAGATTGGATTCTGTCGATATTTGCATCGGTTCTTGTAGATGAAGGCCTTCCGCTTCGTGATTCATCTTCAATCGACTCACTCCCTGCTGAAAATACCTCAAGCCACCAAAAATCCTGTGCTCTTGACGAAACACCACCTTCGTAGGTCTGCTAAAGATTGGCAAGTTTCCGTCCACTGTGCCCAAGTCTGCATCAAAACATGATAGAAAACGTTCCTCGAAATTGATGTTACTCATTTTTAGAACATAATAGAAAAAAAATTTCACAAAAAAATCGCTACGGACAACCAACTGTAGTGAAGGCGAATCACATGTTCCCCTGTCTCCCTTCCAAGCCCGCCACCTTCCGTGTTGCTAGATCGAACGCTACATTGCCAGTCTCATCACTTAATTTACAGACCTCGTATTTCCACTTTTTCGATGATTTGATATTTTATATTAGGCCGATTAGTCGCCATATTCGACGAAATACCGAATACTAAAAAGGGGCGGAATATCGAATATTCGTGGCATTTCTGCGCAAAGAACATTGAACAGTTATACTGTATGTTTAGTTGCTCGTATTAAAGATCCGTCACAATATTTTTCCGTTGTAGAAAACACTCATTCAAATATGTTCCGTTATTTAGTTACTATTAGTCTGATTATTGAAACATATGTATGAGGTTACTTAACGTTAAAATTTCAGTGTATCGATAAAAGCAACAGTTGTTTATTTAAAGGCCAAAACGTCAAAGTGGGATAAAAAGAATAGCATAATCTCGAAGACCACTTTGCGATCGCCTCCTTCTGGAGCTTTTGGGAATATTTATTTGGTATAGTTCAGCAAATCTTGTCGTCTAAAACTTCCACAGTCTCAGGTATATCAACGTAGATCATTGATCCCCACAGAAGATAATCTACAGTTGTGGAATCGCAGGATATTTTTATACCCAAATAAATGATGGAATAATCTCATTAGGACAATGTCACACGATCAGTATTTACTGTAATCCGTCAGTAATTATCATAGAATGATAAGACGTCAGTAGGGGAAGGTGCCGAACCTTGGATATACAAGTGGTTTGTAAAATACTTGTTAGATGGCACAACAAACCATGTTGCAAAGCGCCACTTATCACACCAGAATCGACCACTCCAGAGACCAAAGTACCACACCATCCCATACATATTGATCTAAAGGGTTACGTGAAAATTTCACCGACAATGATGGAATGATCAATAAACACTGATGGTACGGATCACAGCAAAATAACCATCTTGTGACATTCGCCTTAACCATAATACATATAGAATGTTTGATTTTATTCTGCTTTAAAAGTTCTAATCATCTAAAAAATATCACTGCACTTTTGCTGACATAATTTACCGAACTTTAGTATTTAGAGTTCCGCGCTCTGTGTATAACTTGATAGGATTTCCTTTTTTTGTCGAATATATTCAGAAATCAACAACTGCACTAACACTGGGTAGTAGTCAATGCAAATGCTTTTTATATAGGATAAATATTAATTATATCGTATTTTGGTTGAAGTTTATCCCTTACATTTTAGACTGATGAACAGAATATACATTTATTCCGATTCCCAAATGGTCAGTATTCGAAACTACACATTAAAGACTAACTTACTGATGTTGATGCTGCCTCAGCAAGGCAGTCTCTACCAGAAAAATCCTAATAGTCCTGGAAGTATATTCGCATCTGATGGGAAAATATTCTGATTCAATTTTTTCATCAAATATATTTTAAACAATTCTTTAAAAAAAAAATTGCCCTGGTCAAGATTGAGCGTATTTAAGTTTTTTGAGATAATCTGAAAAAGGCGCTTCAGAACTTTTCTCTAAAGTTTATATTTTTCTAAATATGAGCGATACAAACTTTGAAAAGTGCAGAATATGCCATTGTCGATCCCGAAACAAAACTTTCTGCAGCACTTCCTAAGTATTCTTCAAACCTTCATGAACCAAAGCATTTCAGCAGGTATTGATATTGTAAACCCATGGTTCTCAATTGTTAACCAAGGGAGCGCAGATTCGTTAAACGAATTTATGCAAAAATCAGAACAGAATATTTTTCCCAGCAGATGTGAAGATTCTGCTACTATCATTAGTTTTGTATAAACCAGTCATATCTGTTGATGGATGCATGACAGTAATTTCCCTGTATTCCTACCTGTCAGTTTTTGTTCCAAATTTATCTGTTTGCACAAGAATACTTTGTCCGTCAGATTCACTTGAGTCAAAGAGGTTTGAACATATCTTAATCTGTTTAAGAATAATTAATTTTTGTTACTTATAATCTTCATATTTACTCGAATCTTGCTTAACCCTTTCTTTCCCAAATTTAATTTTGAAAAATAATATATTTTTTTTATATCCCAGATGATTAATGATGGTTCGAGGAATGATGTACTGAATGATTTTATTTTTTTGTATTTTGATTTTGCCAAATTTTTGATGACTCCATATGGAGTCATCGGGAAAACGAGTATAATGAATAAGGGAATGATAAAAATATAGGTGTTTACAAACGGAATCTGAAACTGATACATACTAAAACATAGAGAAACATTTTATTCTATAAATACACCTTTGATGTAGCCTAGTCATGGGAGATGGAATTCTTTGAAACAGTTCTTGTCTTTTGTTAGGCATAACGCCATTTTGCACTTTTCACAAGCCACTCTTATGTACACGTGACATTTGCGGCACCTCATTTTGGATTCTATATGGGTCGGCCAATGATTTTTTTGATCGAACCGAATATCTTCTATCGGCTTAGGGGCAACGTTTCTTGTTGTTTTCTTCATTGGCGGTGTTCCTTCTCGCGATGATAGCCTTCCTCTTCTTTTTTGGATGGTACAGGTGTTCAGTAAAGCATGGCCTATTTCACTTCGGAAAGTAATAAGCCTTCTGTAGTTGGTAATACCAAGTCTTTTACAGTGGCGTCTATATAGTAGCCAAGCATTTACTATACATATATCTAGTAGGTGATAGAATATTCGCAAATAGTATCGCTTGACTCCAATGTTTGTTCTATAGAGTGCAACAAGGATATTGTTGAGATCCCCCCACCCATATTGGTATTATATATTTTTATAATACTAGGCCTGGGTATTTCAATATAACTTTTTTCGCTCTGAGACCATCTTTTCACTGAAGTTACTGGCTCTACTCCTGAAAATGCAGAGCACAGTAACAGATTTATTATCAAACCACTTGACTGCTACAATATTACTTGAAACTTCAGTAGCGAAATCATATGCACCTCTCTCATCCCTTTTCAATTCTTTGTCATCCAGTAGTTTTAGTCCTTTCAGTCTGTTGGACCGGACAGTTCCAATACAGAGGATACCTACCGACTTTAGATGTTGCACTAACTGGAGGGAAGTAAAAAAGTTGTCAGTACATATTTTGAATTTTTTGTGCTTCGGTAAGTATTCTGTTAGTTGCACAACAACATTTCCACTCATTCCCAGTTCTTTATTATCTATTGGCATAACGGTGTATTTTCCTACATATACATCAAATTCGTAAATGATTCCACTGACGCCTGCTCTAACAAATAACTTTATTCCCCATTTATGAGGCTTATTTTTGATGTATGGTTTCAGGGAGCTATGTCCTTTGAAGGGAATCATTATTTCGTCTACCGAACTGAACTCTTCGGGTTCTGTCTTCGCAAAAATTTTTTTCAATGCATCTATATACGGTCTGACTTTGAAAAGCTTGTCATAGTTAGGATGATATCTGAGCTTCATCAACGAATTGTCGTTTATATGAAGACAGGAGCGTAGCTTTTCAAACCTATTTCTTGGCATTACATCAGCAATCACAGGATATCTAGTTTCCCGACTCCAATAAAGTCGATAGCTTGGCTAGCCTAATTATGTGCATCCCTAGGAAATGACAGATTTCGTCATAATTCGTGTCTACAGATGTTCCCATTTTTTGAACAGAGTAAAGATTGGTCTGGAGTACTAGATTTTCAATAATTGCATCATCAAAAAACGTCTTGAAGTATTCCAAAGGGGTACCTATTTTTTCCACACTAGTGAAGTAGATGTTACATTCTGACGAAACTGGATGAATATCACGTTTTTCCCATTTTATTGGAACAGGGGTAGTTTTCAATGAGCCTGTATTTCGAAGCCTCGATGCAAGCTGTTCCAGAGGTAAATCATCTTCGCTGTCTTCAGATTGAGTGGCATCATTTTCTTGGATCTCTGATTTATTTCCCATATCAGTTTGAAGCAGAACGTTTTCAGTATCTATGCAATCAGATACGTATTCTCTCAAAGGAAGGCTTGTAATATGATCCTCGTACTCATCGTCATCTTCCTCATTGATCTCGATATCAGATAATTCGCCTTCTAGTAGAAGAAGCAAATGCGTCTCTTCTTCTTCAGTAAGACCTACCCGTGACATCTAGAAAAGGAAGTGACGTAAATGGGTATCCTATTCCCAATGACGCCAAACGGCGTCATCATTTCAAAGGCTTCTCATATGTGAAAAAAGTAAATACACAATTCTATATCATTGGAACTCATTGAAAAGCCTTGTAAGTTCTATAAAAAAGATAATTATCATTAAATGAACAAACGCTTACCTTTGAATCCTACTGTATATTGCTGAATTGAACACGTTGATTCAAGTTAGTTACATTTAACCACAAAAACATTCTATGGGCCGCTCTAATTGGTATGTGGTCATCCAGGCGCCATCTATGTAGTACCGACGTTATCAGGGACCACGATATTGTAGATTTCTATTCATACTTACATCTGAGAACATTATTCAATTTTCATGACTCCATTTGGCATCAGTGGGAAAGAAAGGGTTAAGAGTATAATTTTTACACAAACCGTCTCTCTCAGAAAATGAATCATCAGTAATGGCCATCTAGTTTCTCCATTATTAGAGGCCAACATTTGGAAAGTATTTACAAAACATAATAATTAAGTGAAAAGTTGAAAACTGGTCACAAAATACCAGCAGGCTTAGCTGATCATATTATAAATACCGAAAAGTAATTTATTGCACTAGTTATATGTTACTGTAGTTATGCTTTTGTGATATTTTTTTCTAACATTATGGTTGCACGCTGGAATTTGAAACATTTTAATAAAAAGATTTTTATACCAAGTTGATTAATTATATATCTATTTGACTATTCTTAAATCTTCCACCTTTACTTCGCCATATCAAATTTCAGGTGCAACCACTTGTTTCAATTGCACTAAACTTTTTTTGTAAATATGTGTAAAACCTATGTTAATACTTATATGTTTTTTTTATTTTGATTGATTTGTATAATTATAAATGCTGTGAATTTTGCTATACATTCATGATAACTGAAATAATAGTAACAATAAAACGCATTTTGAAAAAAGTATCGGTTATTTACTTCACTGTTCTCCCACGATTTTAGGAAAATCGTTTTTGTTTTCGTCTATGTACGAACTGTCCAAGCTCCATTTTGTTTCTTACCTACCTAATAGCCTAATTTGAAACACTCAGTAACCAAAAGTTTCCTCTTGGCAATGTTTAATCGGTCCGCCTGAGAAAAGCACCTGGGTAATACGTCCATGTCTAGGACGGGATATTGAAATCCGCAAGCGTTTGAGTCGATGCGCTAACGGTCGACACCGTAACACACTTTGCTACCCAGACCTAGCATCTTCTCGACAAGTTTAGCATGTCTTTTCGCTGCACTCTCTAAATGTATAGGGAAATCTAAACGTGTGAAATACATCTAATAGGTGCGAGTTAGAAGCGTATAAATATACTAACGCTAAAAAATTGAGATACCCTGCTGCACCAACTGTTTTTTACATCTCAAAAAAAAAATCAGAAACAAGTAGTAGTCTGAAACGTCAAAACATTAAGCTAATTTTATTCATATTTTTTCGTCCGTAGTTCTGCAAAACTTTTTAACATAGTAACCTTGTGTCAAAATTTCATCTAAATCCGAGTGGTACTTTCCAAAGTATAGACGGTTCATGGATAAGTGGACACAGACCGGCACGGGTATCACCTATCTTGAAAAGTGACATTATGCCGACTTTTTTTGACATTATGTATGTTTTTCTACAAGATGTTAACTTAGCACTTAGTTGTACGTGTTGCCTAAACGTCATGAGGCTTGTTATCAATCTTTGGCTCTGTCGTGGGACTCCGTGTCTCATGGAATTCCAGACCTTGCTTTCCACTGTTGATATCGACTGTAGAAAGCAACTGTCGCGTTTTGTGGCACTCTGTGTCACAGTCGACTACGCTTCGGGTATTTTCGGCAATGTACTATCTAAGATGAAAGTATCTCATAATTTTTTAGTAATATCTAGTAATTTTTAATTTGTTATGTTTATGTTTGTATCGCATTGGCTCTTTTGACATTGACTGTAATTAACCTATCACCACCTGTGGCAGTGATTTATATAATCAAATTCAAGCGGATAACCAAATGGAAATGGTATTTACCATTTTGGGTTGGTATTTACCAATCCGTTCAAGCGTGTGTAGTTATCAGTTTGGTTATAAGATCCGTGACATCACGAATCAGCTGTCATATGTCATAGTTATGAGTAGTTCCTATGCTTAACAAAGTATCCATACCTATACCACAAGAATATTAAAATATGGCCATATAAACTCACTACATGATATCCACCTGTATACGGATTTGCTAATTTCTTTTTTCATCATTTCTGCTGAATCAATAAATGTTTTCTTTGACATGTGGAAAAATTTAGAGAATTGAAAGTTATCATAGCTACAAAGCCATGGTTCCATCATTAAAAAAAATCTGAAAAAAACATTTCTCCCATGAATATTATGAAAGGTTTCTTATTTAAACTTTCCATATACAGTTGTAGACGGAAAAGCACCGATTATTGAGTGATAATAAAAATAATCAGAGATTATATACGCGCTTTTCTAAAATAAACAACTTGCAACAAAACCGCGGTTAAAACCAACGCGTTCAAGCGATTCGTGTAACTGACGTCATCAACCCGCGTGTCATCTTGAACCATATTATAACCGCGGCACATAACACAGAAATTTTGGTTATTCGCTTGGATTTGATTAATGGCTCTAGTACCTATAAACATAGCTGCGATATTGGCAGTTGAAGAAGAGGAAAGGCTAGATGATATCTGCATCGAAAATATGGAGAGGAGATTGATGAGAAATGAAAGTGGTCCCTTTTCACTTGAGGATGTGAGATTCAAAGGATTGTTCAGGCTGAATAAAGACATGGCCCAATATGTTTTAAATGGCATCATACCTCATTTGAACCAGGTGCCGAATCCTGTAGCAGTACCTGTTATCCTGAAGTTTTTTGCTGCGCTTCATTTTTATGCTACTGGCACTTAGCAAAGAGTAATAGGCAGGAGCTATGACATTTCAATGTCTCAGCAGAGTATTTCAAGGGCTATTCATGAAATAACTAATGCTATAATCAGTATATTTTCTGAACAACTGGTACACTTTCCAAAAACAGCATCAGAAAGGCATGTAATTAAGCAAAGGTTCATGGAAGCAAGATGTTTCCCTGGGGTAATCGGAGCAATTGATTGCACACATGTGGAAATACTAAGGCCAACTTTGGAAGAGCATAACTATTTGAACAGAAAGGGTTACCATTCCAAAAATATACAAATTGTAAGGTTGATTGATTATATTAAAATATAATTCTATAATTTCCAAAAACTGGTTTGTGATCATGATCTAAAAATTCTTAATATCAATGCCAGGTTTGCAGGTGCATCTCATGATTCATATATATGGAGAAATTCATTTGTGAGGAATGAATTGGAAGCTTGCTATCATGGAGGTATGCTCACAGTGCTATTTGGTATTTCATAATCAAGGACCTTATTGCATATACACCTTAGGAAAAACCATTGTTATACATGGGAAATCATTTCTTGGCAACAGCGCATCGGCTCGTCTAATTTCATCGCTATTCGTACATATTTCCTACCGTTAACCGCAGACCTGTATCACGAATGAGAATAATAGGCAGATACGCTGTGTTGCCAATTTGAGTAGAGCTTCCCGAATTGTGGGGAATTTAGAGTTAAGTGTTGATTCATTCAAGCTTTTAATCAGCATGGCCTAGACGTTAGAACTTCATAAAGATAACATTGAAGCTGAATGCTGTTGGAGTATAGTGTTTCGAATATTCAAAGCGGAGCGGGACACTATACTCGTTCAATGGGTCATCAAGCCACAGTCTTTTCAACAAAGAAATTATTTTACGAAAATGCGTTATATTTTTACGATTTTGTCGTCATCAAATCTCTGTTTCTCAAAATGTACGTCTATTGTAGAATTTTCAGCAAACTAAGCAAGAAACGTGATCTAGTATTTACTCAACATTACGGATTTCTCGAAATACATTAAAAAATGTGACCTAGATACCTAACTGCCCCAAGCTCTTTAAATATAACACCTTAAACCAGGGTTACCAGGTGCTCAGTCACGTTGATTGTCATGTTGTACTGCGCAAGTCAGCAAACAATCTCGCGTAATAAACGTTAGGAATCATCAGGTATTGCCAGATTCCCGAATACCGGGCACCATGGTAACCGTTATAGTTGTCCTTCAAAGTTGTCAAATCGCCCCTATGGCGCAAATTCGCCACACCAGGCAACTGTGCTATAAACAAACAATGTTTATCACTACTATTTGATAGTCATATGGTAGTTGTAGCCCTATCTAGCGGTCCATGATTTCTATCAATACTGTTGTATCTCTACTGGCAACAAGAATAGGGATTACAAAATCATTTATACAACAATATACAAACATGAAAAATATGATTTGAACCATGAAACATTAATACAATTTTAATAGTTTGAACTTTTTTCATTTTTGGAATACTCTTATGTGGAATCCGCAGCTATTTTTCCCGAAATTTGGGTAGACTTAGATTTCTTAGAAATATGACATATTGGTATCGGCAACTCTGCGAATCCGTCTAAGCGGTAGGCGCCAGCGCCCGTTCTGCCATCTCTCTCTTTTATCACTCTTCTACTTTACCCCGTTGTCCGTCACACTCCGACGCTGCCAGATATGATCCTACAATCGAGTGTCTTTCACGCACCTACATACTTTTGTATATTTCCTTCTCTCTTCCTCATCATAATGTATAATATTTTTTCCCAAGGTGTATATGAAATATGCACAAAATCAATTGTTGATTGATATTCCTTTTTGTAACATTCACAGATGAAAATTATTTTTAGATAACTTTTTTTTAATGCAGGTGATAGACATTCATGGCTCTTAGGTGACTCAGGTTATCCTCAGGAACCATGGTTGATGACTCCTATCCAAAATGCATTGGCTGGTTCGCCAGAAAGAAGATACACAGATTCCCATATTCAGACAAGAAACTGTGTAGAAAGGTGCATAGGTGTATTGAAAGGAAGATTCCTCTGTTTATCAAATGTGCTCAGATATATAGTTTAGTTGAGTGATTCCTCCATAGATGGATGTGCACAACAATCCTAGTGAGCAAACGTGGAATGGCTGTTTGCGCCCTAAAAACTACCTAGTCTGCAAGTTGACATCTTATTAGTTTTTTTTTACGTTTTATAGGTCTTTTACATGATACCCGTGCGGAAACGTCCTGATTACAATATCCCATTTTCGAAATTTTTTGCAATTACAACACTTCCACGCCAGTTGGCATAGGAAGTAAAACATGATTTAAATGTACACGGGTAAATGTCACAAATCACTCATCACTTAGATAGTTTTTAACTGTTTTAAACATCGTTCAGCAGCTAGAAAAAATTGACTCAAAAAGTGCTGCTGGAGTTTTCGTAACTAGTGTATAGTTAGTAGTAATTGCAGGCTGTGAGATGACAGCTGTCATAACTAGACTTGTGGCGACGGTCGCCAAAAGTTTATGACATGTAGGTTTCCCTACAAGATGTCAACTAGGAACTGGATGTCGTTCACTTCATGCTCACTTCTGGCAGGCTCAGAATGAACTATTTACACACTACCAACGTTCTAGTCAACACGTTGACCTTTTTAACGTTTTTTTACATTATATAGGTTTTTTTACGTGATGACCCTGCCGATGAGGAAAACCCTACTAAGTAATCATGTCAATATTTGTTGTCAGTAAAATAATTTTTTTAACTTGAAGGTGATTTCACTAAGTGGTAGCATAATTAGTATTCTATCTTCATCATAGGAATGTGAAAAAGCGATTAGTACACCCAAATTTAGGCTACAAAAAAGCCTAAACGTTTTATTACATACATCGTACCTGAAACGGTTTGAGACAATTTAAGCGTTCTTGGTTGTTAAGGCATGTATTTTTATATTCGGCGCATTCAGAAAACAAAATCACTGCAATCTCTTAATGTCCCTGTCTATATGACAGAATCAAGTTTAGTATCAGATGGATGCTGACAAATGAAATTTGATATCAAATTGATGCGACCTGCGACCTTCTAGGGACTCGGAGGCAATGTTTGGATTTTCTACGTATGTAGTATGATGATGATGATTGTCATTTATAAAATCAGCTTCAATAATATAATTGTACTGAAATGAAGTAATATCATTGTGCTCATATTTATTTCTAGTGTAAAACCTTATTATTGTATATATTTTTGTCCGAAAAATTCCTACAAGGTCGGGTAGGCATACATCACTTATTTTTACCCAGATGGAGAGTTGTTTTTCACGCGTTGGTATGTATCTCAGTATATAAAAAATATATTTTACGGGCGGATTTTAATAGATCAATCAACTTTGACACTTGAAGTTTATATTTCATAGGCTACAACTTAAACGGCTCCTTGGATTTTGACCTATGAGGTGTTGTTGGATTTTAGATTTATAGTCTAGGCAAAATCTTCGCAGCTGATGGGGAAAATATTCTGATTCGGGTTTTTTTGCATAATCTCTTTCAAATAGGGCCCCTTTTAACGAATCTGCATGTTGCCAGGCCTTTTGTAAACACTTTTTCTTTAACAAACTCCAAATCTGCTTTTTTGCCACGGTTAGTGTTTTTCGGTTTTTTTTGGGTCATTCTGAACAAAAAACCGTATTTTCTAAAACTGAAAGTTCGTGCAGGTGCAAAAATCCGATACGAAGACGTTGTCACCGGCACTCATGCTTCTTGTTACAGTATTACTTAGCAACGTGTCTTTTCAATTTGTTTCGAAAAAATTGGATGCCCTTATGATATTACTTATGAAAAATCAACATTGAAATTCCTATTTCACTTGCTACAGATGTCTACTTGATGAATTTTGGCATTTTTAGATTCATCTTGATAGCTCAGTTGAAAATTCATGCTTTTCAAGTTTCCGCTGCCTCGACGTGTCGTAAATATACGAGTTGTTTGAAGAGGTTTCAGTGTGCACAGAGAGCTCAGTCAAGTGCATGAGAAATCGACTGTTTGCGTAGTATTCAAACTATATTCTGTGGCTTTCTCTATGATTCTTGATCATGATGAACGCTTTTACCACAAGTTTTGGAATCATGGTTTATCGAAATTTCGCGAAAAAATGAACTCTCGTCATCAAAATGTACCCGAAGCTTTGAGCGTTTAGTTTCACATGGTTTGCCACTGGAAGATTAGAAAGAATGCGCACTCAAATTATATTTTTTAAATATATCTAAATGAAAACTACTTACCAGCATTGACCGAATGAATATAGACAAGTAAACTTATAGTCACTCATCACCAAGAAAATGTTCATTGTTTGCGTTTTTTCGAGAATCACTATATTTATATAATTTTGTTCTTGCAAACAATTTAGACCACTCACACAATGATAAAATCAGGTGATGGTACACTTAACATAACCATATATTTAGGGGTTATTGCAGGTTTAACGCGTACATAAGAGTATATTATGTAATTCTGCACACAAAAAATCTTGGATGGAGTACTTTTTATATGGGAATTTGTTTTGGTAAAATACCATTTTCCAGCAATACCGTGACGTCACATACGAAACAAGTGACCTTGGGGAATACACCACAGGAGACATGATAGTAAAAATAAAAGAATTAAAAATGTACATATGCTAAAAGTGATTTAATAAATAATCAAAAATAGTATCTTGTAGAAATAATGGGATACAACTAAAATATAATCGTGTAAAATTAACAAAAATAGGCTAATAAATAAACTAAAACAATATTTTCCGAAATAATATGAACAATAAATAATCAAAAACAACAAATAAAAACAGTAACTTGAACAGTATTTTCTAAAGCAACATAATGAAGATCAAATGAACAAAAAATATAATGCAGCCTGTAAAAGTTCGCATCCATGCCGTCCTGTGATCGGTAATCAATATCCTGTGGTCTATTCTCCAACATCACTTGTCTTGTGTTGCTTTTGACATCAAGGTCTGGCTGTAAAATAGTGTTTTGAAAAACAATTTTCCATATAAAAATTGCTCCATCAAATTTTTTTGTGCAGAATTACATATTACACTGTTGTGTGCATGTTACAACCTGCAATAACCCCTAAATACATGGTTATGTTAAGTATACCATCACCTAAAATCACATTTATTCTATAAAACTTACTGCAGAGATTGTTAAAAAAGCCAAACCGGTCGTTGCGATACCGAGCGGGAACTGACAGTTTGCCTTGGCGTAAAACAATCACAGCCAACTGGAATTAAAATGTCGAAACACAACATGTGGATAAACAGAAGCGAAGTATCTCCAAGTTTGTTTACAGTCCAATGCAATTCGGCATCGATGTAATGATGTCTTCAAGCCAATAAGGAAGCTTCCTATAGTCGAAAATACTGCCTCTGTTACTTGCATCTGATAGTATAACTAGTATCTTAGACAAATCTGAAAGAATTATTCCAATAACTTTAAATTTAAAGAAGTTATGGCATTTTCTGTGTTGGCTGCTGTAGCCGATCGGCCTCGTGCGTCGAGGTTCAGTAGTGACGTCACATGACGGAACGTCGCGCGTCGGTAGTGAAGCGGTCAAACGACACGACGGCATATCGCATACATCCTTAGCGCTTCAAAAGACGTAATTTATTGTTTGAATCTTGGCTTAGACTGTTGTATGGTAGTATATAATAATTAAAATGGAAGAAGGTATTTTACGTGCCGATTCCACAAATCTTCCGAAGGTGGACATAATAATGGCAATGAATTTCTTCTCAAACAATCCACTTTATTCCAGTACGGAAATACGAGGACTGAAGCTTGCAAAGTAAATAGTAGAATTTATTCTATACAACTCTGATAACGTGGTCACATTTTTTTAACCCATTTCCTGCGACTATACCACACTGTGGACTTATAAAAGTGTTTTGAGTCATCAACTTTACGTAGGACGCGTTCTTTCTGTGGCGGGGTATTATGGATGATCTTATATGGCTTTATTAATTTTATAAATAGAAGAAAAAGAAAACTTGCTTTGCATGTATCAAATAATTTAGGATGACCCAAACTCCAGCGGATACGTTTGATAAATAATAAATTCAATATCGCGCAGTGACCAGAAAATCAACTTTTTGAACTGAAATTTAATCCAACGCCCAATGGCCGTCGGGTGTTGACTCACACCATTAATTCTTTCGTAACAATTCACGATATCCATTTGTTAACTAGGATTAGAATCAATGATTCGTCATTCATTTTTGGGTATTGTTATTTGGCTGTTGTCATTATAGGTCTGGAAGAGACACCCATGGAGACGAGGCGATTGGTTATGCGCAGTTAAAAAGAGAAGCTGATCTCTGTATTGCAAAAGCCAGGATTACGCACGAACATACGAGTTAAAAGCAAACCGTACAGCCTCAGCTACACTACTCGCGAAGTTGTTCAAAGTCAAGTGAATAAGGCAGTGTCGCTAAGACTCGGGAGACTTCCGATCATTGACGGTTTTTTGTCCCGGGTCAAGGGACTCGCAGCGTACCGTTAACATCTTGTAGAAAAACCTACATAATGTCTCAAAAAACCAATAAAATGTCAACAAAAATCGGCATAATGTCACTTTTCAAGATACGTAATACCCGTGCCGTGCGGTCCTCACTGTTCCTACGCATAATAGCGACTGAACTGTGTCGGGACAAACATTTATTGCCCCGCCTCTCGAACAAGACCACTAGCACTCCGCTACATCGACCGACTGTTACCGTAGCCTGAAAACAATATTTTTATAGCAAAGCTGAACATAAAGCAGAAAAAGATTGTACATGAAAACTGATTTAGATATTTTTGTATGTCAAAAAAAAAAGTTTTTGAGACTTACAAAAAAACTGGTATGAGAGTTTGCCAACTAGGAAGGTAATAAAAATTATTCAACTGAAATTTTTGGATGTGCTTAAAGTCTAATATTCATTGAGGGGAAATACAGAACCCACCAATTAGAGTCAAATGTTCATCAGACATTTGTATATTTGTATAGGGTAAGAGGGTATAATTATAAAACTAACATTCATCACCATGTATTTTATTGTGAAGATAAATAATAATAAATATAAAGCAACAGGTACTTAATGTTGTCATTTAATCAACATTCAGCTCAGATGAGATCCGAGATCTAAATAGACCATTGCTAAAAATAGTTATTTGCTTTTGAGTATAGCTAATTACAACACATCACATTGCCAAATTCTAGCTTAAAAATTCATTACTCATTTCTAATGTTTGTACTCATGTTTTAATATTGATTCTATATGGAATATGTCACGAAATATAAATGCAGTTACCTCCTTATAGAATCAGAATAATTACCTGAAAAACGTTACACCTTGTTGCTTCTTTATACAAATTGGTAAACCATTTTGAGACAGGGTATGAAAATATAAAATATTTGTAATTTTTATGTACTGTAAATAGTTCAGGACGACTAGACCATAAAGATGTTCATATTCCCAGATAAATCGGACCATTCTCTTGGGAATAAAATGCCGCATTCAACCAAACCTAACAGGTGCTTCTTAAGACATCGTTGCCTAATAGTCCTGAACAATATTGGAAAAGATGGAAAATTGACAGTTTGACATCATGAAACAGCTTATTCAATAACAGTAAAAAATAAACACTTATTTTTGTTTTATGTTGAACTTTATATTCACAATACTAGTCACATTTACACCAAATAAAATTTCAAACAGCTATTCAAAATTACATAACCCTTTTTTCTTTTACGCACTGGACAAAACAATGGTATTACCAAAGAAACACTACCCGTGCTAATTTAAAGATCAGAAGCTGTACGGTACAAAGCTCACAAAGTACGAAAGAATATTGAAAATAGTTTTTGCTTGTAAGTAGAAATGTATATCAATTCTTGCTCAACGACATTTTGCTCAAATACAGTAAAATAATATCTTAAAAAGATAGCTGGATATAACGGCAAGCAGGTCAATGGAAAGATTGGTTTGTTCATTACCTAGAAAAATATCTAATTTCTAATATACGTATATAATAACTATAGGCCCACTACTTTAGATTTATTGTTAACACTATGTTAATAAGTTTTATATATTTCAAACATCGTAATCTAATTACTTAATAAAAAATTATTTGCATGAGTTTTCACAAGCATTCTGAAAGAGGCAGTAGAAACAATTATTAAGAATTCATTTGAAATCGCTTGCATTAATTTTGAAATATATTTAAGCCAGACTTGATTTTTAGTACTTTTTGTATGAAACAAGCATTGCATAATATCTCATTTCATTCTGAATTGTTGGTCCATAAGCGCTCTTACGCGGGCCTCATCTCAAAGAAAAAGTATCGAGCGAAAGTGTATAATGTATTTATTGCAGAAAAGTTGAACTTTTTCATAAGTTATAGCCATAAATAAACTTACCTGACTTTCAGTATACGATTATTTTATCATACTACCTTCAAAACTACTACCAAAAAAAGTAAGTCAATATCCGCATATCAGTCAAATCAGTTTCACACAAAACTCAGAATACCTTTTGCTAAACAAATATGGGTTTTCGTGTATAAATAATACGACAGCAGAATACATACAGCAACTTTATTAATTATAAGGGATATGCTCCACACAAAAAGATATAAAATATTCAAGTCTAAGCTTTACTTATACTCTTCAAGGAAAATTCAGTTTTTAAAATTTTATAACCTAATATGACTATACATAATAATAATACTTATCAACGCCAATATCGAACATTTTCATACAAAATTCATTGTAAAAATCGAAAAACGTTAGCTTCTCTCCGAAAAATTGCCTGTTTTTTCTATAGCGCAAAGCGCATTGGCAAACATTTGTACCATGGGAAGATTAAAATACGGTTTAAATGTTCAATAACCAATAAAGAACTTTCAACGGATGTGTTACATTTGAATTCTGACAACAATAAATTAACATTGCTCATTGGTATCACTGGGCTGACTTGCTACCTACATGTATTTGGTAGGTAGGAGTAGTGATATAATTTCAGCAGTTGCTTTTTAAACTTGAAATGTTACACAGAAACGTAGATTAACGTGTTCGATGTCAATGTTAGTTACCACAGTGCTACCCCATAGGAAGAGAAACTCGGTACTACGTCAAAATTTAGCTTAAAAATATAAACATACTGACTCAAATTGATCATAATAAAGCTTGCCAAAAAGCACTAACAGAATATCTTGGTATTTAGAAATAATCATATCCTATAAAGATATAAACACTGTATAAAGGAATGTTAATAAAGATGCAATATCAATCCTTTTACTGAAGAAGAACTTGAGGCAAAGGAAAAATGGGAGCCGGCGGGATTCAAACCCTCATATTCTCCATTCCGTGAAGTCTACAGCTGCCAACCAACTTTCAGGATCAACTGTTAGAGGCAAATTAAATTCTACCCACGCAGCTGATCCTTTGTCCTTTCAAGCTGCTTAATGCCATATCTGGAGTCGTCCATGTGAAACAAACCGTATTGGTAAGATACCTCAAATCGCTTTCTAGTTGATCCACGCCGTGTCGTGGTCACTCTACCACGGTACCACGGTGCGAGGACAGTAACCTGTATGAGATTTTTTGGATGAACGCATCCGCAACAGCGAGTATGTTTAGTAACCAATAACTTGAGAGAGAGGAAAAATGGGCACAGGTGCATTCCTTGGAGCCGAACTAACCAATTAGTCTACACCACCAGTCAGAATTTATCATTTTTAAAGTAGTGTCTATATTTTCATCTGATATGTAGGAATATTAATGTATCTGCAAGTATCTGAATTTTACATCTATATAAAATATTACAAATGTCATTAATGTATAAAATAAATAGTAGTGGACCTAGTTCACTATCTTGTGGTATACAAACAAATATTGTTTGAGCTTGATATTGTAGAACCAATTATGGTTTTTGACTTCAGAGAATGAAATAGCTTTGTAGAATGTTGCATACAGATCCTTCAAATCCGTACTGTTGCACTTTTGTAAGTAATTTATTCCTATCAGTAGTGTCAAACGCCCTTTTGAAGTCCAAAAACACTGCTACTGTATATTTCCCATTGGCCATACATCTCCTCCAGTCGACTCCACGGTATGGACGAGAAGGGGGTTCGAATCAGCCGGCGCCCATTTTTCCTTTCTCTCAAGTAGTTTAACTAGATATACTAGCTGTTTCGGATATGCTCATCCGAAAAAACACATACAGATCAATCCTTTTATTGAAAGCAGTTACTTTATATAGAAAGGGTGGCGATTGACTACTTGTGAAATCTCATGCACACTGAAAGATTAATTTTATATGAATTCTGCATCTCAACGACGACATGAAAATTAGTTTATGCTGCACAGCTAAGACAACAATTATTTCACTCATATAATATACATAAAAATTAAGATCGGTTTCTTAATTTAATTCAATTCCTCATAATAAACTAAATCACAAAGGTACTCATAATACCAAATGTCAGTCCTCATAAAAGGATTGATATGTCTTTGACAGTGCAGCATATCTGAATATTGTTGAACTAATTCTGTCTGCTAAATCCATATTAAAATTCTAAAACATTGAAATAAAGGTTTGCTTCTTTTGGTTGAATTTTCACTTTGAGGCAGTGAAAAAGTTCAGAGTATAAAAATACCTACTCTAGGATACAAATGCTAGCCTTGTAAGTGTTTCTGTCATTATCCCTGATTGTGTTTATTTTAGTATTATAGTCCGAGCAAAATCGTCGCATCTGATGGGATAAATATTCTGATTCGATTTTTTTGCATAATATCATTCAAAAAGGGCACTTTTAACGAATCTGCATGTAGCTACGCCTAAATTTGCGTCAAACCTCTTTTAAACACTTTTTTTACACAAATTTCAGCAAAAAAATTTTTTGCGCTCCAGTCGAAGTGATGCGGAGAACCATTGGCTTGGCAATATGCAGATTCTTTGAAACCGGCTATTTTTAAGAATCAAAATATGTTTTCCATGAGATGCGAAGATGTTGCCCGCACTAGTGTTTAATTAAAATAGAATAAATCATGTCAACTAGAGTATTGCATGATTCATAAAGATATGAAAAGCATTGAAGGGAGTAAATTAACATCAGAATATAACTATATTGACATAAAGAGGTGTAAGACAAGAAATAATACAAAGCACCCCTTAGGCAGGAGTAACAAACAAAATGCAAATTATGACGTATATCAATAAGATAAGAACAGCATTTTACTGTAAAATTTTGGATTTGGGTCAATTATTTTTATAAGATATTGAATTCTTCGTTTGTCAGGACAAGGCGACTACAAAAAACATTTTACAAAGTCGTTCAAGTAAAAAAAAAAGTTCCATCTAATCAATGCCGAATGTATTCAAGTATTGTCCGAATAATTGTTCAAACATGACTAACCCTATTCCTCCATTTTTAGCTGAATCTGGAGCTTTAAAGCTTGCTTAAGTGGAAACTTCAATCGTGATTGAAGAAATTGTCCATTACATGAAGTTGAAGTCATAAAAAATCGGAAAGGGTAATTAAAAGCCAATAAATTGTGTGGAGGCATAACGTAAGTGATAGGTAAACCAAAATACTTTATCTTCGTTAACGCAAAAGTAATATTCACATTAGACCTGCAACTGTAATGGACAAAACAAAACAAAACATAATGTAAGAAATTGAGGTGGACAATAGAGGAAAGGCACCTAATCTTTGGGCGAATGTCAGAAGTTATGCACATTTGTGGAAGGCCCTTGTAGAAACCTTTCCGTTCAATTTCTGGTTTCATATTTCCGCTAGGAGAAGAATAGCAACGCTTTACACGATTTCACGTTAGGCAAGTTTTTTTTACGGCTCTCTTCATTAGAATTTTTTTTTTTAGTTTGATTATTGTGAAAACCAAAGTGTAAATATATGAAAAGATAGGTGAGATATCCTAGTTTTTGACACATATGTAAATTTGATGGTATGTTATGTTATTTTGTTTCATCTAACCTAAAAAGTGTTCTTTGCCCAACTTCGGATAGAACACGAAGCTCAAATTCGGATATCCGAAATTGGGACACTAATCTTAATGAAATTTACACTAATATTCTTATTTTTAGAAATATTCGGAAGAAGTAAGAAACAAACAATGGAAATGGGCCATTTAAAAGCTTCACGTACGTATAACGTTCCAAAGTCAACTTTAGAAGACTACGTCAAACATCCCAGTTCACCAGCTCCACCTGGGAGAAAACCTGCATTGCCACTAGAGTTAGAGGAATCCTTACTTAATTCCTGCTTAGATATGGATCGACGATTCTTTGGTTCAACTACATTTGATATAAGAAGGCTTGAAAACCACTACGAAATAGAGTTTCACATACATTTTTCCAAGAAAAAAGCCTCGCAGGAGAAAAATGGTTAAAGAGCTTTCTAAGCCGCCGCTCAAATTTAACATTACGCACACTTCAAGGTCTATCGAAAGCTAGTATAGAGGGCTTTACACAAGAAAATGTTAATCGTTTTCTCGATTTACTTGAGCCGGCCTTGGAAAAAATGAAGTTAAACCCATTAAGAATTTATGATGACGAAACCGGCATAACAACGGTGCAATCAAAACATCCTAGTTATTTCTCTAAAAGGGAAAAAGCAAGTTTTTTGCGCCATAACTGCTGCTGAAAGAGGTGCGTTAGTTACCGTTGTGTTCTGCATGAATGCCGCAGGTAGTTCAGTTAAATAGCCGAAACTCAGACAAAAGTGATAACATAGACACAAAGTTATTTCCGCTGGTGTAATGGTGTAATTAAGGATTGCGAATATTGTATGAATTTGGTTTTCCGGAAACCAGCCGTTTTTTGTAAAACAGCGAAAAACCCAAAAAACCTCTTTTTCGCTGAAACGGCTGGGGATATCTAGAATTTTTTTACACGTAAATTTTTCTAAGTTTCAGGCCATCAGAAAGGTCTTTGCATTTTTTTTTGCTGAATTGCTTAGTTTTCGCGCTACAGCTTGCAGATTGCTTGTTGGCGAGGGGCTTGCGGGATGCGGGGTCCAGGACGGCGTACACATCACCAGCTGTCGCACCGTTGACGCGGACGATCCTCTTTTAATATTTGGACGTCCTCAGTGTCTCACTCTCAGTTTGTAGTTTTGGCGTTCACCGAGTATGCATATTAATGAATTTTTGAAATTTATGCGTTTAAGTCGAGTTCAAGATGGAATAATTTCTCTTCAGCCACTTACCGATTGACTGGATAAGTGAGGTATAGTATTTTCATTTAGAATTGGAACAATGACAAAAAACCTAGAGCTGCAAAAAAGGTGTGAACGTGTATATAAATGAGTGGCAACGATAAGAATACATTACAGGATGTAGAAGCCCAATGCGTCATCAAAAGACTCGTCTTCGAAGCTCCACATTATGTTCATAATCATCCTCGCAAATCAGTTTGATCACCGGTAGTTATTGATCTACGACCATGATAAGAGATTTAGCAGTTCTGGAGCCGCGTATATACGTTAGGCCAACATACGCCAACGCTAATATGTAAAGAATAGACAATGGCCGATTATGATGAGCATTTGACTATGTCTTCTCTGCACACTCGCTGTGGAAACCAATAATATTGCTCATTTGTCAAGTTCTAGTCTCAATGGATCTGTTCACGTTAGCTTGACGTTGTGCTGTAGAACTTATCTGCACAGAACTTCACTCCTTTTTTTGTGCAGCTCAGGGATTTTTTGCGTTTCCAATTATTGATAATGGAAGGACTATAAGTATGTGTGGGTACATTTCAGAGTAGAATTTATTGAACAGAAACATAATAATAAAAAAATTGTCATCCTATCAAAATCGAAAATACACAAACTTGACGCATCTTCCCATTAATGGTTTGTCCATAATTTCTTTTCTCCAATAAAAAAATATTTAACTTCAATTCTAAAATCTACACACACTTACCTCACTTATCCAGTCATTTGACAAGCAACGCATAAACTTCCTAAATTAGTTCATTCGGAAAAGTCGGTGAACGCCAAACTGACAAGCGAGCTCAGGGTTCAAAATTCAACCGGACTATTACTGAATAACCCCCACCATGTAGTAAGAGATCGTCTGGGTTGTCAACGCATGGACGACAGGGCTACCAGGCGTGTCGATTTGACAACTTCAAAGGGCGACTAAAATTTATAGCTTGGCGATTGGCTACTTAGCATTCCCGACGCCACTTAATTTGTACTCCATTTTTGCCCATATAATAATGATAATAAATCGTCTTTATTTAGGTGGTGAAGTTTAGCATAATGCTACTATGCCACTTAACCCCCCCTCCCTAAAAAAAAAAGAAAAACTAAAAAACAATACAAAAAATGTAAATACATTTGATAGGTTACAAGTTTAAAAATGTAGGTGCATAAAAAATATGATGTATATAACATATATATGAATGCTATATTGGAAATATTTTTGTGTGAGGTGATATAAATTTTATCAACTAATTTATATACTTCTATGTATTCAAAATAAATTTCTTTATACGTCTTTCAAATTTATCATATGATAGCAATTTTGTGGATCCAGGTATAGCATTGTAAAAAATAATTGTATAGATTAATGGAACATGAAACGAGGAGCAGCGGAAGTTCTGTGCTCTAAGCACAATGGATTCTCCCCATGTGAATGTACTTATCGTTTCGATCAGATTACACGTGTCTAACAACCCCCCCTCATCCTCCCCCTCCCTTTTCGAGGAATTGTGGACGGTGCGGCGGCAAAGGTTAGAAAAATTTACGTGTAAAAAATTCCAAATATCCTCAGCCGTTTCAGCGAAATACAGGTTTTTTGGGTTTTTCGCTGTTTTACAAAAAAACGGCTGGTTTCCGGAAAACCAAATTCATACAACAATATTCGCAATCCTTTATTACACCATTACGCCAGCGGAAATAACTTTGTGGCTATGTTATCACTTTTGTCCCAGTTTCGGCTATTTAACTGGACTATGGGGGATTTGTTCCACCATTATTCGTTTTGCCCCGCGAGGGGCAAGTTATGTCATCACTATTAAAACAAATAGCACCCCTTTCAAGGATGACCTTGAAACTAGCTTAAAAGAAACGGATAGAAATGAGTCGATAAAGGATAAAAAAGTGTGAAAAGTGATTTAAGCCAGTCTGAATCGAAGAACAAAGCTAAAGCAACGATTAAAATGCTTTAAAATAACGAAAAAAAAAACTTGGGTCGACGATTCATGCAACGATTCCGACGAGGATCCTGTATTTGATGATGATTCCGATATGGACGCAAGTGATGTGGATGTTTTGTAATGGTCTATTTTCGGAGAACGTCAGATGAGAACAATGGATCAGATGTGGGAAATTTCCCAAATGGGTGCACGAGGAATGTGCTAATAGTGGCGAGCGCAAAGGATATATCCGGGACGTTTGTTTGGAATATTTTTTCCGTTTGTGGGCAATATATTTTTGTATCCGAAATTAAGAACCAGGTTGTCCGAAATTACATGTTAAAATAAAAATGATTTTACTATATATTGTTTATTATACCCCATTGAATCATAACCTGAAATACCAAAATAAAATATAGGTTGGTTTTCAAAAAATAGATGAAAAAAAAAACTATCCGAAATTAGGTGCCTTTCCTCTAATGTAAAATAATAACAAAAGATATCAAGAGTCATAAAATTCGGAGGAAAGTAACATGGATTCAATGAACTTAAATGTACCTGAAACATGGTATAGAAACATGGTCCACATTCCCTTGAATATTATTATGTATCAGTTACTTCGTTGCTTGTGTCTTCATAATTTGCGCTTATTAACAATCTATAACACGCCTACTTCAACACTGGGATTAGTGAGTGATTAATTTCTTTCGCATTATGGAATAAATTTGAAAAATACACACTGTAGGACTGTGTTGCTAGAAACGATTGCGCGTCATCGAAATTTACAGGTTTATGCCACAAAACTCAGTCTTCAATGCATTCAATCAACTTCACTCCTAATAATAATGTTCAAAAAACCTTATCAGGTTCTTAATTCTACCCTATATAGTTCTCAAAATTGTAACTATTACAATCAATGATATAAATTATTCCAAGAAGATATCAAACCTTTAGTGTTCTTATAAAGTCAAAACTTTAATATGGATAACTACCTGGAAAAGATATTACACTGAACTTACAATATTAAAAATAATGTAGTGATGGATAATATTGAAAAATCTTCATAGTGTTATTAAAATAAAAAAAAATTGATAAACCTATTATTCTAAGTAAATTTAAAAATTTGTTAAATTGCTAGACTCACATCCGTATCATGACAAAATACAGAACAATGCCACAACACCTTTGCTATTTCCAGACATCGAAAAAGTGGCAAATACACAATGAATTTGAAAATAAACTGAATTAGAGTATTTATATGAATGGCAAGCAGATAACTCAAAGAAGTGAAACACTTTGTAAAAGCATGGTGTTATTTCGACGCTATTTTTAATAACTCAAATGGAGAAAACCATCACTTGATTTTGCTTATGTCAAAGTGATAAGCTGACAAGTCAACGTTATAAAGTCTTGTGATCGATAGAAGTGTCCATAAAAGCAAGCAGTTATAACGCGTACTGTGAAATCGTACCACCATAATTGGATATTGGATCCCCTGGAAAAAAACTGTTCATAAAAAAATATTAGTACCCAGCTTTTTTGTAAAGCTGATGACCAAATCAACTAGGTTTTGGAATGGAGCAGCAGGCTAAAGTTTAAAATAACCTCTTCTTAAAATGGGACCACCGATACAGCACGAAATTCATGCCTTGTGAGACAAGTGACGTAATCACCACGAAAATTGAAGCTGGAACTAGAATTGGTCATCATTTAACTAAAGTCAATTTTTAAGAAGTCAGATTTTTTTATTGATCTACATATTTCTTGTGGAAACATGAGAATTTTTAGTTGTGGCTGAACAAGATCCTGATCTTCAGCAACTAAGATTATATCAATGTTAAATGTTTTTATAATGTGATAAAGAAAACTTGGTTTTCAATTTAGGCAGCTGAAATACTTCATTTTTCTGGTATCCATCGGGTCCCATATAGACAAAAACGTTATATTATTTAAAATTTGATGAACTTTCATTCTTAATATGAATACTGCCTTTTACATAGTTATCAGATTGTAAAGGGTTTCTCAATAGCTATGTCCGAAATTTGGCAACACCTTACTCTGACGTTTCACGTGGCACGGCTATCATTCCTCGATGTTTGTGTTCCGACATAGTCCCCAGGTTACCATGACGCGCTACACTGTGCAAGAACGCGTCGCAATTGTTAAAATCTATTATAAAAATTCGTGTTCTATTAGTCAAACTTTTAGCGAGCTCCGATATATTTACGGCCGAAATAATCGTCCAGCGGAGCGAACAATTCAACGAATTATCGCCAAATTCGAGCAAGACGGTTCGGTTGCTGATCGAGCAGTTACTGTAAGACGTAGAAACGCTAGAATATTGTTGCTGTTGCCGAAAGTGTATCTGAAAACCCGAAGCTTTTGATTCCGCGTCGTTGCACAAGCAATTGGCCTGCCTGTAGTACGAGTACTTTCGGTGATTCGGCTCTGAAACAGTTGGGAGCAGATCCAGATTTTGGCCAAAAAATCATTTTTATTGATGAAGTACATTTTTGGTAAATGGCTTCGTGAATAAACAAAATTGTCGCATTTGGGGAGACAGTAATCGACAACAGTACCAAGAGTCTCCATTACATATGGAAAACCTTACTGTTTGGTGGGTTTTTGTCAGCCGGCGTCATTGGACGGTACATCTTCCGAAACGAGAATGGCGAGACGGTGACTGTCAACGGCGCTCGGTATCGGGCCATGATAACTGACTTTTCAAGACCTCAATTGGATGACAAGGACCAACGACATGTGGTTACAACAAGACCTCGCAACGTGTCACACGTCGGCCATTACACTGCCATTGTTGCAAGTTGCCAGAAGACGTTATGTCCAGAAGAGGCGATATGGAATGGCCGCCAAGATCGTGCGAGTGAACGCCCTTAGACTTTTTCTCTGAGGTTACGTTAAGCCGCTGGTTTTTCGCAGCAAACCAACAATTCACCGATTGGAGAACATTATCATCCAAACCATTGGTGAGATCCAGCCAGAGTTTAACAAAATTGGACCTCTCGGATCGAGTCCTGTAAACGAAGCCTAGGAGCTCATTTGAATGATGTAATTTTTACAAAGTAATGGTACTAAATGTACTTTAATACGCAATTAAACTTTCCATCATATGTCGCACACAACTCGTTTTATTTTAAATTTCAGACACACTTAATGAAAAACCCTTTACAAACATGATTCGCTGTAGTTTGTTAACGTGACTTAGATCCTAAACTCCCAAAACTTGTAAAGTGAAAGGGCTCAGCATGATTGCGAAAACTTCAAGCGCAATTTCGTCAAACACATCCAGGAATAGCAAAGTTGCGGTGTTTCGTTATTTGTAACTAGACAACTAGATGCGGATGTCAGTCCGGCTCGCCTAATTTCCTCGTCTTCACATGTTATTCACCAGAGTGTTGGGCGTCTGACAATATGGGCATTCGTTCTGTGTGCCGGCACACTGATCGCACAGTACGAAGTGATTGCAGTTCAGCGTTACCGTTCGGTTGCGCTCCTCGCATACCATGCATTTCGAGGCGGTCTTGCTGTACAGCACCTTTTATAGAAGAAGTACCATTAGAATAGCGACATACCAATAAGAAGTTTCTAGCTATCGGGGACTATAAAGCAAATCCATCTAAATAAAATGAAATCAATCTTCAGGCTTCGTAGTATGTATTTAAATGACTGCTCCACTGGAAAATCCATTCGGAAATATCAACTGTTGTAAAGAACGTTTACGTGGAATTTTCATGACTGTGAAGATCAAGCGTCAAGAGAGATCATGTGGTCTATACACGGTATCACATTTTAATCTCCTCACAAATATTAAAAAAAGTTGTAGGTTTTCGAGAAGACAAAATGATGGTGACCTTGATAATGACCTCGCCTTCAATCTTCAAGTGCTTCTAATATCAAGTTAATATTTTCAAATTAAACCCCTTCGTTTTCAAAACGTAATTGAAAAGAGGAGCAAATTCGATGTCCGAACATCACCTTGGGCATGACCAAGGTCGAATCAAGACACTGAAGACAATTTGCGCTAGCAAAAATGTTTGATATCACAGTTGTGAGGTTTGTGAAGATCACTCAAAGGTAACCTTTACCATGCACTTCAAAATTGAGTGTAATTTGTGAATAGTCCCTTCCCAATCACCCTATCAGAATACTTGTTTTGCAGCTCACCTTTTCGATCTCATCTAAGTCCTGCTTGAGCTGCGCTTTCAGGTTCTTCAGCACGGCCAATGACAGCTTGCCCAGTTCGGAAACCTCAGTGATGCTCCTGATGTGCGGTCCACCTTGTAGCGCTTCGTACTCCTGCTTGAGACTCTTGTATTGCGTCAAAGTGTCATTCAACCGGCCCTCTAATTGTTGACTTTTCCTATTTGCTTCGTCAGCTTCGCGCTGCCAAACATCACACGCGGTCCTGGCTTGCTGAAGACGTTCCTCCCAGTTGCTTAGTTGAATCCGGCAGTTAGTTAGCTCCTCACGTAATCTGCTTTTGGTATAAACGAAATGGTTAGTACTTATCTATGGGCAAATCCCAATAGCACCGAGCTGTCAAAATAATAAAATTAATAAAATATGGAGTCTAGCTAAAATCACATTAACAACGACAACAATGCGTTGGAAATAGTGAAAAAGCAGCAGCATACATAAAGGCTGCTACACACAGCCGCCGGCTAAGCCTCCGTACACCCGGCGGCATACAAAGCCGGCGGGTTACGCGGCTTGCCGGCGTCACTTCGTTCCTGGCATTCGAGTGGTAGTGTTGTGCGGTTTGTGTGTTTAAACAAATTAAAATGTCGTTTAATTGGAACGACGAAGCTGTGCTGCTCTTAATTGAAAAATTTCATGAAAATGATATGGAATCCCAGAAATGCAGACTATAAGAATAGGAACAATCGAATGGACGCATTGAACATAATTGCAAGTGTATTTGACATTGATAAAGGCGAAGTAGAGAGAAAGTTAAAAAATGTAACCTCTCCTTATTTTCGGGAAAAAAAGAAGTTAGAACAGTTGCACAAATCTGGTGCAGGCACAGACGATGTATAGAAACCCAAAAAACATGCTATTTCGCAAACGCTGACACCCCACATCATCTTTTTTATACTCTTCTATCATTACAGTACCGTTCCGCCATTTTCTATTTTGTAAACTTGGGTGCAACCAAAACCTTCTCGTCCTTTTGTATTTTTTTCTTAAAATAAAAATTACCACTGCGGCGGCTGTGCTGATGATTTCCTTTTTCATTTTAACCAACCAACCATAAAATATGCACTTCACTAGCGTTCTATGTGACTGTCACAACCGGAATGATGCTTGGCGGCTTGTGCCGGCGGCTTGTATTGCCGACGGCATTGCCGCTCGGCATAAACCCGGCGGCATTGCCGCCGGCACTGTGTTTAGTAGCTTTAAGGAATAATAGGCTATAAGAAACTATGAAAAGCACCATCACATGGATAGAAGTATTAAATATATGGAAATGATTATTATTTGCACTTGCACGATTACTGACACAATGTTAACCATATAAAATTCTAGCCACAAAGGTGTTCATAAATATCTGATGCATCAATTCTAACAGTAGCTAATAATGGAAGGACTATTTACTTGATCAGATGAATCCTTAAAGTGACCTTAATGATCTGGGAGTAAGCGATACATGCAGCTGGTGTGTGCCACTAATATCTAGAATGTAGTTCAAGTTTGGCAAAAATCGCAATCTGACGTAAGGATTGTCTGGCAGCTAAATGAAACCACTCAGTTTTTGGCGGGTCACAGAGAAACTACAGGAATTACTTTCATACACCCATTTGCCTCACACATACATATGCAAGCAGCCTCTATGCGAGGACGTTTGTTTGTACTAATTCAATGACACTTTTTTAGTTGTCTCACTCACTGCCTCAAAAATGTTCTCGTCAACGCATAAGCCTTGTCTCTTGTCAGTATAGGCGATTTGTGTTACCGCTGTTGATCTTCAGTATAAAACATAGTAATGCCTGAATATACAGCTACAATGTCATATTTTCACAATATCAAAGCAACGGTTCGCTATCGCTCAATTAATGTGTGTGTGTGTGTGTGTGTGTGTCCAAGGGCGAGTAACAGCTGCGTTACGGTTCGGCTTGTGCAATATTCCTTAGGGAAGTTAAGCTACGCACATGGAACCGTTGGTCAAGCTGTTTATTATTTCTTATTATATAAAAGAACTATATGTTTGAATTACTTTTTGTAGGCGAATTGAGAATGTGCGACAGATTGCGGAACAATCTGCCTCAGGAGGCTTTTCCCAGTTCTAACAACCTTGGAAAAATCAGATTGACAAAGCGTCTTGAAGCTCCGCATAGCAGCTGCGGTGCGCTGGTTTAAGCTTACTTCAGTATAAAAAAATAAAACCACATCAATTGTGTTTGGAAAACGTCACTGCGGTAGCCGCAACGTCACTAAAAGGCATTTCAAGCACACGAGGGCGGTTCAATAAGTACCCGTGTTAGAAATGGAGACACCATTTTTTCAAAAAAAAAAAAAAAAATATCCAACATAGTCCCTTTTAGAAAGATACACTTTTCCCAAAGTTCCTGTTTCCTTCAATTCTTTGACGAAGCCGGTTCAATGACTCACTGTAGTATTTTCCAGTGATCGTTCTTCCTTTGCTAAAAAATCCATGAGGATGACGCCGTTCGTATCCCAAAAAATCGTCGCCATGAGCTTTCCGGCCAATGGGACCGCCTTCGCCTTCTTTGGAGGAGCAGATTGACCGGGAGAAATACATTGTTTTTATTGTCGCTTAGTTTCTGGTGTACAATGATGAATCCAGGTTTCATCAACGGTCACAACCCGACGCAAAAACTCCTTCGGATTTCGCAAAAAATTGCTCCAAACACTGCTTCGAAGTAATAGTCTCATCCTCTTGTTGACCACCGTTAGCAATCGCGGCACCCATTGGGCTGACAATATTTTCATCTCCAACTTATGTGAAATATTCATTGCCATTCCGGTCTACACACCTACGGCCTCTGCTACTTCGCGCACTTTCGTTCGTCGATCAGCGAGAATCATGTCTTGGACTTTTTGAATGATTTCCTCGGTAACCACTTCTGTCAGGCGTCCTGGTCGCATCAAAAACCGATCTTCGCCCACGTTTAAATTCGTTCAACTACACTAACTGTGGTCAGAGATGGCGAAGTGTCCCTATAAACAACATCCAACTTTGCTTTTATTTCCTCGCATTTTTTCCCATCCAAAAACAAAAAGCGAATTACTGAACGATACTCCGCTTTTTCCATCTTTGCGAAAATTACGAAACACATGTTACTCGAATGGCTGCCAAATCCAAACTAACTTTTCAATCAGTCTGAAATTTGTTATGCCACCATTTTATATACGGCAGCACACGATGATAACACCAACTTCCCTCAGGAATGCCCTCTGTCGTCGAACACGGGTACTTATTGACCAAGCCTCGTATGCTGTCCTACCAGAACGAAAATCCCAAGATAAGTTTGAGGTGTTACACTAACAAGAATCACAATATAATAATAATAATCAATAATAATAATAATAATAATAATAAACGACTATTCAGGGCGTGTAGAATCGCAGTTACTTAGTAAGGTGATCTAGTAAAAAGATAATCTAAAGCCACATTATCGCTTTTCTCACAATCAACAATCATGTTTACGAGACGGAAGAGAATAATGAATTGTCTAATATTCATTTGTGTGATATTTTGAATGCCCAAGAAAAACTAAATTTCAGAGGTGAAATTAGTACTTACTTTACAACCTCCAAATTGCTGTTTATACTAGGAGACATGCTAAAGTTAGTGTGATTCCTGGAACTAGGTGAGATGTTTTGGGTTTGAAAATCGAAAAATCCTGGATAGTTGTTCATTTTCGAGGCGCTGCTACTCAACTGCATCTGAGTCGATTGATTCAAGAAGTCGATATCAGACGCTGAAAACCTGGAAAAAATGTGGGATATTATTATTGGGGTACGACCCAAGCTTCCGCCACATTCATTAAAAAATATACATTCGGCATTCAGTCAAAAAAAGCTGTCTGTGTGTGTCTCAAAAAAAATATGTACTCGCGCAGATTTTGCGGAAATATTGCGTAGTGTGAATTTAGAAATAATTGCACCACTTTTAAGGAACATTATCATAATATAGACACACGTATGGAAAGATTTTTATTTCACACATTTTTCCAGCTCGCCTCGTATACAACAATAAATTGTGCCGTTCATTTTGTATACCTGCTTAGTATCACATATTTTGCGTTTTTTTTGTTTACATCTTGGACAAATGTATGGAAAGTTTTCTCATATCAGCATTGTTATATATTCAACATCACTGGATTAGTTTTGTTGTATCACTGCTATAACCATCACCCTATTAAGAAAGGGCAAGAATAAGTATTTGCCGGAAGAGTTGCGACTTAAAATTGTCAACTGGTACTATAGCAAGAAATTTAGGCTTAAGCGAGAGTGTCGTTTCAAAAATTCTAAAAAAGTTGCGGTTACTAGGTAACGTTACTAATCGGCCAAAGTCAGGTCGTCTTAGAAAAACTACCACCTATGTTCATAAGGGCATTAAAAGTATTTCGATAGCTGATCCGCATAAGTCATCCGCCCAAATTAATGCAGAAATTCGTCAATATTTCAAAACAGACATAACGGCCCGCACTATGAGAAGACGTCTATGTGAAGTTGGGTTGTTTTTAAGAGTTGCTGTCGAAAAACCGTTACTGTCTAAAAAGAATCGAAAGGCTAGTCTTCAGTTTGCTCAGAGACATTTAAATTGGACACCTAAAAACTGGGATACGGTGCTTTGCTGTACGAAAGCAAATTTAAAATATTTGGTGCTGATGGAAGATCGTTTGTAAGAAGACTTCTCGGGAAAAAACTGATATCAAGTATCAAATACCTACAGTAATCAAGTAACAAATACCTACAGTAAAGCATGGTGGTGACAGTGTTATGATCTGGGGGTGTTTTTCCAGGTCTGGAACGGGCCCGATACTGAAAATAACTGGGAAAATGGATCGCTTTATGTACCACGACATATTACTATGTTACCTTATGCCGAAGAAGAAATGCCGCTCTTGTGGAGATATCAACAAGATAACGACCCGAAACATTCATCCCATTTAGTAAAAAAAATGGTTTTCAGAGAAAAGCGTTGATTTACTGGAATGGCCTTCGCAATCCCCCGACATCAATCCAATCGAGTTCCTTTGGGAGCACTTAGAGCGAAAAATTCGGCAAAAAATTATTCATAGTGAGAATGATTTATGGGAAGTTCTACAAGGTGAATGGCGGAAGATTCCAGTTGATTTTTGTCGTAATTTTGTAGATTCCATGCCAAGAAGATGTATGTAAGTCATTAAGGCGAACGGATTTCCAGAAAAATACTGAACATTGTTTGTTTAATTTGCGTTTAACTTTTTTTCTTCATAAAAATATTCTTTCTATACTTTGTCCAAGGGTTTTCTTTATTTACCATATATCAGACTTGGTTTTACTTTGTATTTTCATTTATTTCTAAACAGTTACTAAGTTAGTAGTGGATGTTTATTTTTTGACTGTACGAATATGGGTTATTAGTCCATTCTTTGTTGAAACCAATTAGGTACTCTGAAATATATTTTAGCACCTATTTAATGCCAGTGTACATATTTTGTCAGATGATCAATCCTACAAGACAGAAAAGAAAGTTTACTATGTGCTGTTAGTTTCATAATATTTCTTGCTTCAAACTTTATGTACACTTGTTTTCGTCAAAAATTCGCATAATTATCGCTGAAATCGGCTGTACCTAATTTCCATTGTCAAGAAGCAACACGATTTGAATGGTGTTTTTTAAATTGCACGATATAATTTTGGAAATATTTCACTGAACCAGGTCTTTAATAAGTAGTTCTGCGAATGTGTTGCTGTGTTTAAATTAAGGAATGTATTATTTTTGTCACCAGAACCGTACATGCGCCGCAAAAAATGACAATTTCAGGAATTCTTTTATACGCCAATATAAAATGCTACTCAACATTAACTGAGATGTCTTACCATTTCTGAGGATGCAACATTTTGTCTAATTTTAAAAAATTCCGACTCAATCTTGCATTAAAATCGGAGTTACTATTTATAAGAAACAGAACCAAGGGCGCAGGCGTTTGTTATTTCAACACTTTATTGATCTATTACTACCAAAACATTCGGATTCAGCCCAAGATTGTATTAAATACAAAACATCGGCTTCAGCCAAAAAAATTACTTTCGGTCGTATCCTAATTATCTTCCGTTGTTGTTCCAATATAATTATAATGACAGATGTCAAACGATCAGCTGAGTTGTTGGGTCCAATTTTTCAACAGTTGCGGTTTTTCCCGAGCCTATTTTCCTGTGCGTAAAAATGTATAATGTGGCAAATTTTAAAACCCATGGTAGACTTCTGCAAAGAATTAATTTCAAAATTGTCATGAGTGTTAGAATATGTATAATACACACCTAGTAGCAGATAGAAATGACTGCATGGGACTATTGCTAGTTGGGCTGTATCCAGCAGCTGCCAATCCAGTTCTGGACCCGGGAATGTTAACGGGTGCCGAACTGCCTAAAAGACCTGCTGACGATGCCAAACCGACTGATATCGAATTTGATACAGTCGGAGAATCCGTGTCTAGTTCCCTATCCAGCGCACCAGACAAATTAAGGGAATCTTCTAAGTTCAGTTCGTCCAATGCGTTTCCTGAAAAAAAAATATATATGTATATATATGAATGTCACGCCTGAACCGGAGCTTAATGAAATTGCTTCAAGGAGCCTTAGCCTTATCACTTAGCAAACATTGCGACTAAAATAACGTGGCTTAAATAACAAACGCACGTGGTTGCAATACTAACAAGTACATTGCGTCGCTGGAGATGATTTACTATATCAGCTACCAGTAGATGGCTTGTGAAGTAGTACAGCATTCATACTATGGGACCAGCAGAAAGGGTCAAAGGTGGCCTAGTTGCCAAGCTTCGCCTCCCATTAACACTACTACTACTACTACTACTACTATTAAATGACAAAGGCAAATGTTTTATTTTTCGGGCAAAGACCAGAAGCCTCGTAGTCAAATTATTAATCGGTTAATGACAATAATGTCCAGCCAAGTTGGTTATTCTCAATAGTGACTGGCCAATAATATTGATATCCTTATAATTTTGGAAATGTTGGGAAATACTGAATAAAAATATCATAAACGTTTTGTTAACTTCGTTGTTCGGCAGATGATGTTAATACTAGAGATCGACCAATATAGGAGATTTACCGATACCGATATATCGATGTACTATCGGTCTATCGGCCATTCTTCCTTTTCGTGCTTGATCGGTATCCCTGTTACGTTAACTAAAAATTTCAGGGATATTGATCTGATAGCCATAATTGTCACTTCGGAACTATATACCTTTTCACGGTTTTTGGTGGGTCACATTAAAACTACAGCAATTACTTTCATACTTGTACATTCATCTCCCCGACACATACATACGAATTCTGTAAATTAAGTAATTATACCGATTTTTTTTTTTATTAAATATAATTACAATTTTAAATTGTCACCCTCATAATAACTTTCTTCTGACACCACACAGCACTGGAGACGGTTTCTCCACTCCTTATAGCTGTGCTTGGAATTTCGATACTGGAGTAGCCTTCAGCTGGTCGGTTTCAGCAGTTTGAATGTTTCGACTGCCCCAAAATGAGTTCCATTGAGGTGATTGTTCAACTTCGGGAAGAGAAAATAGTCACAAGGACTCAAGTCATGTGAATAAGGAGACTGAGGAGCCACATGTTTTTACTGGCCAAAACCTCGTTTGTTGTCATTGTTGTGTGACAAGGTGCATTATCGTGATGCAACACCCAGTTGTTCTTAATGTATGGTCTCACACTATTTTTTCAAAGTTTTTTAAGAACCTCCCGGTAAAAGTGTGATTGACCGTTTGGCCTTGAGGTAGAAACTCTTTATGGATAATTCCGTGTATGTCGAAAAAACAAATCAGCATGCATGTACGCCCAAGACTCGTCACCAGTAATCGAATCCAAAAAGTCCTTTTCTTTCCCAATTTACTGGTATAAATCTGATGAACGGTGGTGAGTCAAATTTAACTCTTCACCGATCATTCTGATTATCTACCGACGATCTGAGCTCACAAGATCCCGGATTCTGTCGATATTTTCATCTGTTCTTGAAGTTGAAGGTATCCCGCTTCGTGGTTCCTCGTCAATCGATGGTCTCCCTACTGAAAATGTCTTAAACCACCGAAAACCTTGAGCTCTTGACAACACACTGTCTCCGAAAGCCTGCTCTGAAGCTTAGCAAGAGTTTCCGTCACACTGTCCAAGTCTGAAGCAAAACCTGATAGTACACCATTGCTCGGAATTGATGTGATTTTAGGAACACAACAGAAAAAAATGTTGCAAAAAAATCGTTACGGACAACCAAATGACTCAAGCGAGTTCAAACTTGTACTGAAGACGGATCACATGTTCCCCTGTCTCCCCTCCAAGCCCTGTGCCTGCAGTGTTGCCAGGTGGAACGCTACGTTGCCAGCCTCATGACTTAATTTACAGACCTCGTATGCAATAGGCCTCTATGCGCTGACGTATGTGTAAGCTCAGAGGCTAACGTTTTTTAGATTAGTCTCACCGCCTTGAAAGTTTTTTCGCCAACGTATAAGTCTTCCACGTTTATGCTTGTCAGTATCTGCATATGCTGCAGGCGTGCGAACTTACATTGTATTGATCTTCAATATAAGACGTAGCAATGCTTAAGATACAACTACAATGTTGACAATCCGTGTGCGTGGTGGAGTTTCAGAAAGTGAAAGAAAGCAAAAATCCCCTGTCACCTAATTCATGCGAGTGTGAAAGAGCGAGTAGCAACTGCGTAAAAGATCAATTTGAGCAGCGTACAATTTTTCTTAGACAAGTTAGATTGGGTACAGTTAGGCAATATGCATAGTTATTTCATCTAACATTGTAATGTAACCTCCTAAAACTGTGAAAAGGAATGTAGCTTTCATTCACTTCATACTGACTTGTAGTATTTCCCTTAGAGAAGTTAAGCTACGCACATGGTACCATTATTCAATTTGTTCAATTTCGTATACATTTTGACGTAACCGCCACAAACGGTGAAAAGAACTATTCGGGTGTAGATATATTTTGCTTCGGCCGCATTGGCTGAACATGTTAGCTGTAACGACCTTATGAAAACCTTATTTAAATCTCGATTACCCCGCAGCTTAACAAACACAGCTGCTTCATCGCCAAATTCTCTAGGGGGGGGGGGGGGGAGGTAGGGGGGTAGTGGTCGCAGCATTGTGGCCTTCCATAACCCACCCACCTTACAACCGTTTAAACCATTAAATAATAGTAATAAACATTACTCGAATCTGTCTGTTCTGGTTGCTCAGAAGCCAGACAATGTCAAGGAAACTAACACGTTATCACGATACTAATGTAAATCTTGGTTAAATATTATATTTGTTAGAACAAATAACAACGGTAGTTTAAAATAGATCAGCTATATACAGACATACCTTTAGGCACTACAAAACTCACATTTTTTATAACCACATAGCAGTACGGTTTCAGAGAGCGTAAGTAATAGATATTTTACTACTGGTATATTAAAATTTAAATACATGTGACCTTCAATAAATCACACGAGTCCATTTAATGTTATTTTGGTATTGTTAATTAAAATGCATCAAAATTACTATACAGAACACAGCATATGCATATTTTTTTATCAGAATCGTGTTAATTATGAAAAACTGCAAATACCCAACGGCGATATATTGAAACACACTATTTATAGTTCACTTTTTGTTTTACGATAAGTTTAACGACCTTTGTTGGTTGACAAGAATTTACAAAAGTACCATATTAGGCTAGATATCAATAAATGCAAACATCCAAAAGGTAACCTTTAAGATTTTCGAGACTCAACCTTATAAACGGCTAATAAAGTGCTAACATGAATGAAAATTAGGTGGAGTTGATGGTAAGTGTCCTATCATATAATACTTGCTATTATTGTAATCTAAAGAAAAATACCACTACTAAAAAATATAGACTTCTTGATTCATTCATAAAATCAAAATAAGTCATGTCGATGGGAGTGCGGGTGTAAACAAGGCCTGAAAATTGCCGACTTTGGGGGACATACGATTTCCAAGGCCACATGTTCGAAGCGCGATCCAGTGGCGCAGCATAGGAGTACGAATATTTCATTTTTCAATACTCAGTGCAGGATTTTTGAACATCGGCCCGCACGGATATTATGTAAAAACCTATAAAACGTCAAAATGACCTATAAAATGCCATCTTGCAGACTAGGCAGTTCTTAGGGTGCAAACAGTCATTCCACGTTTGCTCATTAGGATCGTTGTGATCGTTGCATATGTTTTGTGAGTAATCTGTAGTTTTCATATTTGAGAAGAAAGATGGTTGTATAGCAAGACCGCATCTGGATGATTATGTGTATTGGTCTGCAGGTGTACAAAATCAGTTCGTACAGTGGTCGGGGAGAATGTCTGGGACCTGGCCTTGTAAATTCTGTGTATATACCGTAGCAGAATGACGTAATTTGTGTGGCGGGATCTTGGACACAATCACTGACAGGTTGCCGACAGCTGTGCAAACAGGGCTTATGTTGCACAAAAATTATGTATCGAATATGAAGTTTTGATTAATTTGAGGAATGATGAACAATAGTCATAACTTGGATATAACTAAAAAGGAGTATAATATGCTGTCGATAAATAAGAAAATAATAAAATTACATGTATAAGGTGAATATTGTACAAAAATCGAAGTAAAAAAACATTAAAACATCCAACTTGAGGTTATGGAATAACAACCACGCCACAGGGAACCGAAACTAAAACATAACCGTAACCTATACCTACCTACAAAACGAAACGTTCTGCTACCTTATGGGCTATAATTTTACATATATACTATTTCCCGAGTATCCATTACACTTTGACGTCTGCTGAGGTGAACAGCTGATCAGCAAGTGCCATTTTTGTGCAAGTCTACAACGATGGCAATAAGGAATCGGGTACAAATCTAGTCAAACTTGTTTGTGACGTTTTGTTTTTTATATGCAAATGAACTTTCATAAATAAAAGAGCTGTTATCAAGTACAAAATGAATCCGTAGCGTACAAAAAATCAAAAAAATACGGCTCTGTCTACCTGGCGTTGACGGATCCGTCAGAATTGTGTCCTGTGCCGATTTGGGAAATTTTGAGATATTACTAGATAATCGACTGTTATTCCACCGTGATGGATACTCGAGAAATAGGGTATATGTAGCAGTGCCTCATCATTATTATTTTTCTCACACATACAAAAAAATCACTGTGACCAAAAATAAAGAAAATTCGAATGACAAATTACTCCACCAACACGAAAACTCACAATGACACATTCGAATTATACAATAACTAAGTATGCGTCATTATCAATTGTTACGGCTTCAGAGCCGTCCGACTAGTTGCCATATTGAATTTTTGCTAAAATAACCTAATAATGTTTCTTATGTCATGGAAGATATATCACCAAGTGCATATGAATACCTTTACCCTTAATAGATAGAAAGCATGTTCCGAGATTTACTAGCCTCCACTGAGGGACATTCAACATGTCTGCAAAGATCCGAAATAGATAGGTCTATATTTTTTAGTAGCCAGTGGAAAATTAATGAAATTTTTAGAAGAATCGAATGAAAATATATGTTACTTACCAACTACACTTTCTACAGTATCATTTCCAGTACTAAAAAATGAGCCAGTTCCTAAATTGCTGTATGCAAAGCATAACGTCTGTTTTCTCTGTTCTCTCTCTAGTGAATCTGAAAAAGAAGAAACGTGCAGTGACTTTTTTGTTAGTACATTTTACGTTACCTTTATTAAAACTATTATGATATTGTCTTGATAGAATAATCATATTAGCAAATTTCCACGAAATAATTGTAATGTCTGGTTTTATTGATGCAAGTTGTTTCAAGAGGGTATTTAAAACATGGACGTATAAAATGGGTACACCAATTTTTGTGGGAAAACTTTTTATTCGACAACAAAGAATGAGACAACCAGTTTTTTGGGATCCAATCGAAAGTGTTGTCGAGAACCAAAAAAACTATCCAAATAATATTTTAAGGTGTTTATGGGACCTATAGAATGAGACCACACGTAAAAAGATCCGACTAGTAGTAAAAAAGTTATGGCCGAAAACCGAGTGCTTATTAGATTCGTCAGTGTTTAACTTCGTAGAGCTCAAAATGTCTGATACGGATACAGCTGATGAAGTTGTTGATATAAGCTGCACACCGCCTAGAAAAAGAGCTAAAAGGCTTCATTTCACCATTAGTGAAAAACAAATAATATTCAACATTTATAAACGAAATGCAAGGAAGGAGTGATTCAAGTGGTCAGGACATTGTTTGCAAAGTAGCAAGTATTTCGGGCGTTAGTCGTGCAAGTGTTTACCGAATTGTTCGGAGTACAGATCTAACCATTCACTGGTCGACCCAAAAAAGTATCCGCCAAGAAAAAAAATCAACGATGCCATAATGTCTTCGACAGAACCGCCATAATGAGAATTGTACACAATTTTTTCTTTCATAATGAATCACCAACGGTGGATAAAGTGCTAAAGCTGGTTAACCAGGATAACGACTTGCCAAGTTTCAAGAGATCTACCTTCCATAAATTATTAAAAGAAATGGGGTTTCAATACAAAAAGCGGGGAAGAAACAGTCTTTTATTGGAAAAAAGATGAAATAGTTATCTGGAGAACGGACTATCTAAGACAAATCAGAGAATTTCGGAAGGTAGGAAAATATACTACCAAGATGGATTCTTCCATAAAATCTTCAAAGCAAGTTTTCTTGAATGGACTATCCACTGGATTAAAAAATCCGTCAGGTAATGATTCAAAACACGTACGTACGTATTTCTGGTATGATTGCGCTGACACCTACATATTTTTTAATACTTGTAAGACGAAGAATTTCAACTAAAATTATATTTTATTTTTTTTATTTTTGTACATGCTTACACTGTATGGAGATAAAAGATCAAGTAATAATTTTGCTGGGTTTTTAATGCTTACAATGGGAGCGGTTTTTAAGTGTCCAAAATGAATTATTTTCGGGAAAAGGGTAGCGATTGATAATTTGCCAGATCGGTAATGAAGATGGACTTGTATCCGATGCTATATAGGTATTTGAATCCAAAAAAAAAAACAAAAAAAAAAGAGACTACAATGAAGAAATGGATGGAGCCTCGTTGGAAAATTGGTTATCAAATACTTTACCGAAACTTGAAGATAATTCGTTTATAGTATTAGATAATGCTTCATACCACAAGAGAAAATTAAAGAAACATTCGTCAACAAAAAAATCACAAATTCAAGGATGGCTTAAAAATAAACAGATTGATTATGATGATACAACGGTTAAGGCAGAATTTTTACAAATTGTCAAGACGCATAAAAATAAATATAACCTGAACATAAGTGCTGAAATGGCCAAAAAAACAAAATATAACTGTTTTACGACTGCCTCCTTACCATTGTGAACTCAATCTGATTGAGCTCATTTGGGCAGGCGTAAAAAAATATGTTGCAGCAGAAGTATGAGGCCTATGAATTTGGAGAATTTGAAATGTGTGCTTTAAACTATCGCCGCATTACCAACAAGCGTTAAAACCTGCATCTTGCCTCGGTTTTCGGCCATAACTTTTTTACTATTAGTCGGATCTTTTTACGAGTGGTCTCCTTCGGTGGGTCGCATGAATACCTAAAAATCTTATTTGAAGAGTTTTTTCGTTCCTGTCAACTTTCGATTGAATACCAGGGGTATTTTCGTACAATATGATTAGACTATAATTGCTAAGTTTGTAAATAAAAAATATTGAATAATGACAAACAAAATAAGAGATCTAAAACTTACCTAACGTAGGATCTTTATCAATAGCTACCAATTTATTCGTCAACTCTAAACCTATCGTCGGTCTTCTTTGAAAAGGAATCGGTTTATGCGATAGCTGAGATCCGGGAGCTTTATTCGAATTGAGTGGTGTCGTATTGACATTCAATAGATTGCTATTCAAATTATTTACCGAATTCCCTAATTCTGATGAAGTTGATGATGATTCACTAACTTCACTACACCCGTTCTAAAAATATCAAATATTATTGAAAACATCCTGTATAAAAAAATATTGGAAAGCAAAACAAATATCACTATTTTTATATAAAATTAAACAGTGCAACATAATGTAAATCCTAGTTTGAAGCTCGATCTGCCTAAAGTATTTAAAAGTGTGAATAGCTGATAATTTATACCAGTTGAAAAAATGCTGCATGTAAGAAACGTTGAAATTACCTACCGAACTATCACTGCTTTTTTCTTTCAATTTAATATCTGAACTAGTCTGAGGAAGAGCATTGGATAATATTTCAGCTAGATTTGTGCCTGTGTCTCCTGTATCTCTTGCAACACCTAATTCTTCTGCAACATAAAATTCTCATGTTTTTACATCTACACAAAAATTAAATTTCCTTCTAAAAGCCATATTTTATGAAAATACTTACGTTCTACATGCGCGAACGCACAAAAAACACCCCTAGGACAATAACCAGACTGTTGTACGTCATTGCATTTTGTACTTTTATATATTTCAGGGTGAAATTGTTGCTCTGTCCTAGTGTGGCAATAGGAGCACATATCACCAGCATCACAGTTACCAGGTTCACCCCACTCTTCGCCATGCTTTACATTTGGACAGGGTGTTGATCTGGAAATTCATATTACCAGTTTTATAAAAAAAAAACAAGAAAAAATAGAAACTGACATTTTTTGCGTATGCGATCAATGAAGATCCTTCTATCAGGTTGGGCCTTTACAAAGTCAAATAAAGCCTCTTAATAAAAAAATTGACGCCACTGATCGGTATCATTCGTAATATCTTTCATTTTTCGTGTGTCACCATGCGACGAGTATTTTGCACTAATTAAGAAAGTAGTCAGAAAGTGTCAGTATCCATGCACAAAAATGTTTCAAGATTTCTAAATTGCCAAAAAGCAAGGTCGGCTGTAGATTTCACGGATCGAAGACAAACAAACACGGAATCACATAAACGTTAACATTTCCTTGTCACATTTGAAACCCTTTTGTCGCTTTGTTTCAGAGATGTAGTGCAAAATAGTCGAATCACGGTAATATACGATCACTCTGCAAAAATGACGATGCTTATGGCGAGGTTGTTTCCATGTGAGGTTACACATAGCCACTAAGATCTAGAAGCAAACGTAACAAATGGGCTAAGTGCCAATATTGTTAAACAGAGAAATTTGAAAAAAATCTTCACATACCAAAACAAAAAACTTTATTTTCAAATAATTATCTAACATGTGTACCTTACGCCTAAATAAGCTACTACAAAAACAACAGAAAAGAATGAAAACTTGAAAAAAAAATAACTTCGAAACAGGCTAAGTGCCAGTATATTATTTGGTTAATCTAGCGTAGAATTCTTGGTGTTTATAGTCGTGTACATAAGAAATCATGGATATTGTATTTTGTCTTGTTGTCACGACCTTATTTATGTCTGGTCGCTGGTTAATTGAGATGTTTTTTAGATCTTCCATTATTTTTTCCTCTTTCAAGTATCGGACTTGCTTTCCAAGGTGCTACTTCAGAGAAAGATTCAACAGTTAACAAAAAACCAGGTTGTTGAGAGTCAACTTTCAAACGTACAACTTTGCTATATTCACTTGTTTCAGATTTAAGAGTTTGTCGCCTGCCGCTTGTGCTTCAAAAAATTGTTTCAGTGTCATATCTAATATTTCAAATCGTCCTGTGTGTGTACTCGACAGTATTACATGATGTAAGTACCATTGGAGCGCACTTGCGCTTTCTTTTCTCAATCAAGGCGAATTCCCTGTCACACTGAAGGAAGCTATGACCACTGACAAGATACCTATGTTCAATAGTGTCAAAGAGTTCAAAACTCACCAAAAACACGTAAACAAACACAGTCATTCTGTTTTTATTTTGGGATGTACAGTTGTCGCTCCAAACACTAACATTCCTTTTTCCTGTAATGCCCATATTTAGGACGTGTAATAAGCAAAAGGTAATTTCGTTGCCGCCACATCCTGCCACTCCATGCCAGCAACACATGTATGAATGCTTGTTATCCCCAAAGCTGACTCCTAAGTTATAGCATGAAAGTTGGCTCAAGTAGAACATGTCAGAGTGGGTCAAAGTAGGCACGAGCATGACTTGTTCTAAATCCACTGAAAACACACTCGTGGTGCTTCCTGGCACTTGCGACGATGCAATGTCCCTTTTCCTGAGCATGGTAGCTGCTTCTGCTTTTCGATGGTGTACGTCCAATTCGACCTTCGACAAAATGAACACAAACATGCGTACTATGGCACTTGACTTCTTTCATGTGAAAATGACCAAGCACTTATAGAGAGCGCCACCTATCTGTCCGATTTGTAAGGAATTTTTAAGTCCTGGCACTTTGCTCTAATTTTTCGGTAAACTGGCACTTAGCCCCTTTGTTACTTCTGCTTCTCAATCGTTATACTACTACTAATTCAAAATAATGAAAGAACAGGGAAAGAAATTAGGCTCTCGTTTGGCGCCGCGGTAGAAATCAAAATGAACTTTATCACTGTCCTCCATGTACTATTTATATTAAAAAATAGTTTTTAAAAGTATGTTTTACCTATATTTGAATTTCCGAGGGCTTCGTCTTTTATCTTTGCTATTGTGATATTGAGGACATGCATATCCTTGTCTACATAATCTTGGCGGCCTTTTACAAGGTTCGGTTTTATAATTAGCTAAGACATAATTTGTATCTGAAATAAAATTGGTTACATAAGTCCTACTATCAAAATCAAAGGGATAATCAGTTCAAACACAATAGGATCTATTGTTGGACCAGCGAAAGATTGCAAGCCGAAAGAATGCGGACAAAAAATTGCGAAGTTGTCAGATGTTCTACATAAAATGCGGTCCATACATATTAACATATTTAAGATATAGAATTGTTCCGCTGAATTTGGCAATGTAGCTGGAAAACCCAGGCCGCAGGTAAACATCCGGTCGCTGATTGGTCCAAAACTCTTATCTTATCTGAAACTAGAATAACGTGCCGATGGCACGGTCATTTATAAACCTACTCCCATAGGCGTAGGCAGTTGGCAAATACTTTGAAAATATAATTTACTGTTTAGTGGTGATAATGGAATTCAAGCATGGGAAAGTTATTCACAGCCAGGCAAGGGAAATAATAGCAAACGTGATACGTGCTTGCGATGCAGAAGCGGCTAACAATACTTTCGTTTATCCACTGGTAGCTAGAAATGCAAGGGCGGCATATTATACGGGTGTTAGTGAACGAACTATAAGTAAAATTAGAAAAGAAGATAAAGACAGGCAAAATGCAACCTCCACACAGCCTTTAGCTTCTCCCGGAAAAAAGAGATCACGCCCTTCTGTGATCCAAAAAATTGATGGAGTCGATTTTTCCATTATTCGGAGAATGATAGAAAAATTTTACTGTGATTTTAAAGTGGTACCTACTTGTAGTAAACTTCTAATCAAACTGAAGGAAGAAATGGAATTTCCATTTGGTAAAGAATCGTTGAGGCTGCTTTTAAAAGCAAAAGGATTTTACTGGCGTAAATGCCACAACAAAAGGAAATTACTAATGGAAAGACCCAGTATTTTACATTGGCGATACAAGTATCTTAGGTCTATTAAAAAGTTCCGGGAAGAAGGAAGGCATATTATTTATTTGGACGAAACTTGGGTTGATAATGACCTCACTTTCAAGAAATGCTGGCAAAGCGAAGAAATTATGGGTGTCCTGAGCAATATAAGTTCTACAGGTAATAAAGTTTCTTTCACCTCGATTTTGCTTATTATACATTTTTCTCAATTTTGGAATATTCTTAATAAGTGCTCATTTAATTTGTCTAATTGAATACATAATCCCTTGCAAGTATTTTTTTCTCAAAAATATGTTTTTTATACATAGTGATTCAAAAAGGTGTTGGCAAACTTAAAATAACACTAAAATGAGGCTATTTATTCATTTCCAGGACGACTTATAATTGTTCATGCGGGTTCGCAAGATGGTTTTGTTCCTGGAGCCTGTCTCATTTTCAAGGCTGGCTGTGCCACTGGTGATTATCACGGTCAAATGAACCAAGAAAATTTCACGAAGTGGCTTACTGAAAAACTATTTCCTAACATTCCTCCTAATAGTATTATAATAATGGATAATGCACCTTACCATTCAGCTTTGGAAGACAAGCCTCCAACTAGATCTTCTCTAAAAAGAGACATCATCACGTGGTTGAGCAAAAAAGGTATAGAGCATGATCCTAATGCTAAAAAAATGGAGCTTTATGAAATAGCTTGTCTACATAGGCCACCATCTGATGAGAAAAATTATAAGATAGATAATTTAATAAGAAGTTTCGGACACACCCCACTTCGAACGCCACCCTATATGTGTCAGTTTAATCCCATAGAGATGATTTGGGCACAAGTAAAATTTTTCATTAGAAGCCATAATACAAGCGGCGAATTTACTATAAAAAAACTAGATGAAATTTCTAATAAGGCCATCGCTTCAGTAAGTGCCAGTGACTGGCAAAAGGTTATTGGACATGTTATAAAAATTGAAGATGAATATTGGGAAAAAGACAGTCTCATTCAAGAAATACAGGAAGAAATAATAATCAACATAGGAGGTGAAAGTGATAGCAATGACAGTTCCTCAGACAGTGATCATGACTCTAATCAGGATTGAAACTATACTAGATTGGCTACCTTTTAGAATTTTTAGATATTCATTTATTATACTATTGGTTTGTGGCTTTTAGTATCTCAGTAGAAAGTCTAATTCTATGTGTTGTTTATGGGTTATTTCATCAAGAAATTACTTTTTGTTTTCCTATATTTTTCTATTCAGTCAGATATTTTTGACTTGTTGTATTCTATTTTAGAAGAATGCATAATTTGTTTTGCTGTTCAATCATAATGCGTACATAGGAATATTACTTGTTGCCTAAAAAATATATTTATTTTGTTCTCAATATTCAGTGTTTGTGTATATTTATTTCTTATAATGTATGTTTGGTATCACGTCATTATGAATCGCAAAAAAATATTAATACTACCAGTTGTAATAAAATATAAATTCAATTAATAATTCAAGTCTCTCCGATCTCCGCCTATGACTCCATATAAAATCGTCTAATGGTAAGGTTTTTTCATCGCATTTCCCCCTTTCGTCCCTAGCAATCTTTGGCTGGTCGATCAATAATCAATGTATTGCATTACCCAAGTAATATAGGAAATAATGTAGGCACGATTATCAGGTCTGTAAAACTATCATGTGAAATTTCTTATTTTGCTAATATGCATGGAATACAACTCATCTGAGATTCTAGGTGCAGTTCTGAGCTGTGACCCTGCTGAAAGATATTTTTCAATTAACAGCTAGAACTCGTAAAATTATGATGCATCTAGCAGAAACTTAATCTGAGAGCTCTTTTTTCGAGTGGTGCCATCACATGTAATCAGCTTATTTCAAAATCAAATTAACTCGAATTCGATACAGGTAGTATCAATTGATATAAAAACTTTTTAGTGTTTTGATTTAAAGGAGTATGAGTTCGACAGATCAAATTCTTAATATAATCTTAGTTGAACTGTGTTTGCACTTAACAGGTTCCAGAATTTTAAGCAGTTTTTAATAGAAGTGTGTCCTTTGAATCACAAGCATGCGTCGGCAATTAGAAAAGAATTCCTCAAAGGAGCAACAATTTTCATCCTTGACGACGACATCCTGTAGATTGTCGACCACGGGATGGAATGAAAATCTGATTTCTACTAAAAATCCAGTTGCTGCGGATACATCGCTATAAATTGATCCTTTTGGTTTGAACTGTCTGACGAGAACTTTGACATCTACTGAGGTGAACAGCTGATCGACAAGTGACATTTTTGTGTTAGTCTGCGATGTTGGCAATAATGAATCGGGTGTAAATCTAGTAAAACTTGTTTGTTGTCTTTTGTTTTTTGTATGCAAATTGACCTTTCTAAATAAAAGCGCTGTTAGCAAGTGCAAAATGAATCTGTAGCGTACAAGAAAACGAAACAAAATACGGGTCTAACTACCTGAATTTTGAGATATCACTAGATAATCAGCTGTCATTCTACCGTGACGATCTACTCGTGAAATAGGGTAAAGGCGGGTATCGTTATAAAACCTATAACCAAGCCTTACCTTGCCACTTTGGATCCTCATTCATAAGATTTCTCTCCTTGTCTAATGCATTTGGCCCATTGGAAGATCCGCTGCCCTCAGCTTCTGCTGCTTCCAATGCTTGGATCTCCTTAATATCATAGACGGGAGGCCGATGATCATGACTGCCATGCGCGAACGCACAGTGCATTCCATTCTTAACGCAATACCCTCTGGAGTCCGTATCGTGGACACACATGCATGTCTTGTAATACCTCAGGTGGTATCGTCTTTCTGTATCACCAGCTGTTCTATGGAGAAATGGGCAACTGCAAAACAGACAAAGTATCATCATCATAACTTCGAATATATTTATAGCCAAATTCCTTTTAGCTAATAAAATGAGCAACCATAGACATGGCAAGAACCGTGACTTCCCTCAAGTTTTGGTACAGTGAAAGAGCCCATTGGTGAAAGGTGAAAATGCTAATTTTTCACTATTTTTTCCTACCACTTTAACTTCACTTCTTTGAGTGGCCATAGCATGTGAATTCATCGCCTTTCTTTTGGTTACCAATCCTAATAGACCAGCTTAGGTGATAATTGTTTTTACAAAGGACACACATTAAAGAATCCATAGTTTTTGTTGCAATACCAACATAAATTTCCAATATTTTTACTTATTCAAAAGTTTTGCCCTCCATTCTTTAATAACCCCTATACATGGTATTATGAGCAAAAAACAAACAAAACAGTTTAAGGATGTTTCCAAATATTGTTTTTGTACACTTTACACCCTTATGAAAATTTTTGGGCAAAATCACACATTTTTTTGAAAACTTTACAATTTTGGATAATTAGGACAATATGCATCCATCATTACTGATTGCTTCAGGTCAGAGCTCAGTCTAAAACATCATATCGAAAATGTTCATCCGTTACATGACTTACATATTTTATAAAAATAATAAACAAAATTTGTGTGTCAAGGATTTTCAATTTGTACATGAGTAATCTTACTTGACTATCTTTTGCCAATTTTTTTACTACTACTAGCCATAATTGTGATGTGGAACAACTAATATAATTTAATTACTTTTAATTTCGGAAAGCTACCTGTTACACTTGTAATCTGGAGGGTAAAAAATGAGAAGCATGCCATTGCCACCTAGCCACATGATCTAAGGATTTAGCATTCGGGCTAAGGTGTGGCTTGTCACAAACCAGCTTGTTCTGATTGAAGTAAAAACTGAAACTCTTTGTTTGAAACTAAACCAGTCAGTACGGTTGCGGAAACGACTAAAACTAAATTTCAGGATGTTGTGTTGGTCACTAGTCTGTTGTATAATGACCATGTAAACATTTTTTGCAATAAATTGAATAGGGCAGTTTATGATATAAGGCAAATCAAATATACCGTCAATGAAATAGCTGCACTTACAGCTAATTATTCTCTTTTTGATTTTATTCTACGTTATAGACTTTTAGTTTGGAGCTCTGCAGCTAATATACATATTGAAAAAGTGTTCAGAAATATGCAATAAGGTGCATTGCTAATTTAAAGCAACATGAATCATGTAGGCCTTGCTTTAGATCATTGAATATAATAACTTTGTATGGCCTAATTATCTATGAAAAATTAATATATATGTTAGAAAAAATATTTCAGACTTTTTTATATGAGCAGATTTCCACTCATACAACACAAGACATTGCAATAATCTGGTTCTTCCTACAAGCAGATTGGCTAGAACCAACAACAAATGAGATGAGATCGCTTCAGCTGAGCACATTTTAAATGTAATTTGAAATCTGTATTAACTAGAGCCTGTATTTACAGTTTTGAGAAATATTATGCTTTGGCACGGGACAGGCAGGCCTTCTTGAGTAAATTGAATGGATAATTTTATAATGTTCTTGACACCTTGCTCGACTTTGTAAAATCATATTAGTTTCTTTTTGTATATTGAGTTTATTATAGTTAGTGTACTTTCATGTCTACAATGCTGCACTTTTTTCATTACTGACATGTCTATGAATACTTGTGTATTTTTTCTATGATCAATAAAGATTATTATTATTATTATAGAACTTATAGTTCGACATATGGCCTAAAAGCTTGTTCAAGTTGTAAGCTGGGGACCCACATGACTGATACAGCAGTTGTTATGCTGCTGCTTGAATCTTTCCTTATAGACAGTGTCTTTAATTGTTAATTCTGACTCGAGTATTTTGGAGATTTTCAACTACGCCATTAGTCCGTCATAAATTTGAGATTCTCAATAAAATGATACACATTTTTGTGTGTCTATATATATTTTGAAAAACAAACATATTTGCATTTAAAAGTATACCATTATTTCAAATCTGTATTTGTACCTATATGACTTTGTATTTGGGAAATTTTTAGAATAATGTAAAACACACGATTGTTATAACTAGCACTTCTTGTGTGTCTATGATACCTTTTGGAAAAAGAAGTATTTTCCAATATAAAAATATACCACATGGCATTAATTCGAAAATCGAGCTTATTTTCAGTATACCAAAAGTGCAAGAGGCATAAAAATGTATTTGCTATTATTTGATGACAATAATCACATGACGCGAGATGTAGAAGCCATTGAGACATTTTGATACAGATGAGTCATTAAACATTAAAATATTGATCAATATTATTCAACATGTCTTTCCCCTAAGACATATTATATGTTCACATATTAGAGACATCAAAACAGTGTAAATTATAAGTTATATAGGTCTATGAAAAACAAACTGTTAATGGATTTGTTTTAGAGTGTTGAAAATTACTTGAAGAAATTCTAATTTCAAACATATTTGAATTAATAGTTATTGATTTTATAATAATATTGTTAATATTTATTAACATAATTCACATATAATAAAACCCTTAATTTTCAGCAAAAGTAACAATATTCTCTATTTGCAAATACAAATGCTATTTAAAAGCTGAGAGCCACTTGTGATACAAATAGCATTAACTAAACAAAAGTAACAATAAAATTTGTATTGACAAAGTCATCAATTGTATGTGATTCTTGATTAATTAATATCTTGTATAATGTTATTCAAATGCACTTAGTGTTACAATCATTTTCACAACTGCTGGTAAATGATCAAAAGTTTTAGACAATTTATTGTAAAGAGGACCTTTTTCAAATAACACTAATCTATGCTTAGGATAAATATAGTTAACAACCCTACCTTACTTGTATTGTTGTTGCGAGTTCTCAGTTGATTCTATCAAGAATTTGTGGAATTTATCTGCTGTGAGATCCAAATAATAATAATAATAATATGTTTATTCCCAACAGGTGTAACCCAATTACAGGGAATTCTTAAAAAGTTAATGTTTAACATAAACATGCTGTGCATTAAGCCTACCTAGCATATCACGATATTTTTCTGTATAGCATTCTAATATTAATTTGACATTATCATAGAACAAGTCACATTTATCACATATAGTGTTATAAATTTTACACATTTTATTAATGGGTGATTTTTGCGACATATTCGTGCGACCTAAACTACAATAAAATGTGATGTGATGGCGACTTCCTAACTCAGGTATATTAAAATTAATTAGCCTAACAGTCTAAGCAATGCAGGACAATCTATTTTTGCATTTACTATCTTATGCAGAAAATTCAGAGCAGAAATATCTTGTCTTAATAGCAATGAATCGGTATGGAACAAATCTAGTAAGACATTATTGTTGTTACCTTTTTGAGGATGAAACCCGTTGCATTTAAAAAAAAAAAGTATTTCAGAGCTCTGTGCTGTACCGATTCAACTAGACATATTGAGTTTTCATAGATTGGCGCCCAGATTAGTGCTGCATATTCGAGTTTGCTTCTAATAAATGTTAAAAAAAACTGTTCAAGCTATCAATGTTAGCAAATCCTGACCAATTCCTAACCAGGTATTCCAGACTCCTGGAAGCTGATACTGAATCAAGCTCCTACTCTATCTGCCGCTGCAAATTGCCTGATACATTTATTTCGTTTATTATTTTGCCATACTGTTTTGCTCTTATTGACAGACATTAGTATTTTGTTGTTGTACTCTCTTTTTTTTTTAATTTATGAGCTTCATATTGTATTCTTTTCTTTTTAAATTATACTGATATTTACGACTGGCACCTACCAAACTAACTGTACTTATATAAAATATCTAATTCTATCTTAAACCAGGTTACTTCTATGTCTGTACATGTTTTTACCCTTCTTGTTAGTGGAAATATATTATATACTTCAGACCAGGTACTATTACCTAAATCATTCAGAAAGCATTGCTGATTATTAATAGTAAACATTATTTTATAATAATAATAAATAAAAATATTAATAGTAAGTATTATTTTATTTGTTTGCTCAAATGTAGATTGTATAATTAACTTTTGTGCAGTATAGTCAGATATTTGTGTATGCAAAACTTCTGCTCTTGAATGTTTAGAGTTTGATAGAATATTGTATATACCAGAGCTGAAATTAGGAGTAACTCTTATGTAAAAAGCAATTTTTTGATAAATATTGTAAGAGTTAATTAGAGAGAACAGGTTGATCTTATTGGTACAACTCTTAGTGTTATCAATATTAAAATATCTTTCTATATCTAAGGTAAAACCCCTATTTTATTATATTAAAAAGCTATTAAATTAGCTATGTACTTTATTATATGCCATGACTAAAAAAGGAGTCTGGACAGTGAGGTGTGTTAGCTTATTAGGCTGCTAGCACATCAACTTGAAGGCTTACGGGTGCGAATCCCAACCACAAAAGTTTCACAGTCATTGATGTTGTGTTTGTCTACATATATACAGGTCGGCCAAGAATGTGAGGTAGTGTATCTAGGAACCTATCCATCATAGAGGCTTGCGGCAAAAACAGTTGTGTGAATTCCGCTATATTACTCCAACAAAAAATATGTGGTCGTTAAATTTGAGGATAATCTAAACCTATTTGTTTGACAAATTTTGCTGTCTCTAAAAATAAAATGGTGGGGGGTATTTAAGGGTCCCTTAAAAAACACCCAGTATCTTCAAAACAGCTGAGCCAATTATAACAAAATGCTGAGAAAAACCCTCTAGCAGCTGCATGTGAAACTAAAAATATTCAAATATAATAACATTTGTAGCCCAAGAATAGCTCTTTTCAACTAGACCAAGATTGTTGGAATCGGCTCAGCCATTTTGAAGATCAGGGTGGTTATTCCAGAAACCTTTGAATACCCCACAACTTTATTTTTAGAGATACAGCAAACATTGTCAATCAAAAAAGTTCACATTATCCTCGACTTTAAAGATCAAGTATAGTTTTGTTAGGTTAATAAGCATAATTTACAGAAACATCACTTTTTTCCAGGTTTTTCTATTGGCTGTTTTAGCAAGAACTTTTTTTGCAGCTCCTATGATGGATATATTTCCAGATAGAGTACCTCATACTCTTAGTATGCCACCCTAAACATGGAAGATCATGGAAGTTCAAATAGGTACATCACTTTGTCAAATCTAGTTTATTCAATAGTCGGTTACCAGTAGATAAGCATGTGAAGTAGTACAGGGTTGGTATGATATCAGCAAAAAGGATCAAAGGTGTCATTACCAGGCTTTGCCTCCTCACCACTACTACTAATATATCGCCAGACATCTGACAATACCTGCCATCTGACATTTTTGTTGAATTTGAGGTATATGCACATTTTTCTGCATCTACAGGCCTCCACTTTTGTTTCCTGTTTAATAGACTATTTGGAAAGTCATTGTTAGAGGGAGAGTAATATTCCTATTATTTACTCATGCGGATGCACCTACCAAAACAGAAATAACAGTATGGCAAATGCTCGTCTTAACTTTGATATCTGAGGACTGTCACATGTTTTATGACAATTTGCTGGATGATAAGGAAAGTACCTAAACTTTCATTTTAAGGTGTAACTGAGAATACATGCCATTATGTTTTTGATTTGTAAAAGTATTTAATTTAATATAATGAAAAACAGTTTTTCTAACACATCATCTATGCATCATAGTACAATATCTGCTAACTGCCAAGAAAGTTAGCAGAAATATCACCTATCTGCATTAATTTTGTCAATTAGAGCTTCATTTAGATAAAAATGCATATGTGTAAATGTCATTTATTTTTTGTGACCTAAGTTGTAAGGCCACTACTATAAAATTGATAAGGTTTTTTCGTCCCCTGTAAAATTACGGTTCTTGCATATAGCAGGTATTGTCAGATGTCCGATGATATACCTTTAAAGAACTGTGCAATAATAATAATGTTTATTAGAATAATGTAGATACACAAAATCATTATCTTATGTTACAATAAACATACAATACCCAAAGAAGTTTGAACTTGTGCTTGGGTCCATATGAGAATAAAAAAAATACAAACGCATAACTACACAAACAAAAATAATATAGATATTATAATGTAAATGAGAGTAAAAAAATTCTGGTTCTTGAATAAATGAACTATGAAATGAGACAGTATATCCAACTTATGAATTTATGAGATGCCAGTGTCCTAATCAGAAAATTCCAAGAAACCAGTGTTATAGTTTAACCCTCAACTGGTGTCGTGATTTATTCTATCGTTAACTGCGTCCTGGGGTCTACTGGACCCCATTTTTTTGGTCATTTTTTTTTTTGAAAATAAAAAAGGATATGTTATGTTCTTATTTTGTTTCAATGTGTGATCATTTAAGCTGCAATAAAATCATGCAAGCCCATTATTTATTTTTATTAATAGTGAAAAATGCTAAAAAGTGTAACAATGTATTTTTCATGGGTTTTTGACACAAGAACATAAGATTTTACAGAAAAAATATAAAAATTGAATGATTATTTTTATATTGATTTTTTCGTTTTATATACAGAACAGACAACTAAAACAAATAAACTTTTTAACTAAAATATATTATTTTCAACAAAACTGTGGACTATTTACAACTTACATATTTCTAAATACAATTCTTGCAAACATAGGCCCTGCAGTCGCCGCACATGGGTCGAGAACATTTGCTACACGACATTTTTGTTTTTTTGTCATTCTTCCGATCACAAATACCACATCTCTTTCGTTTCTGGCCCTGATTGCTTAATTCTCCCCTCTCTTCTTGAGGTAAAGCCTTGTTTAGTACTCTGCTGATACCTATACGAAGCTCCCTAGGTAATCGAAAATTGTATAATCTTACATTGAGATATGGTTCTGCAAGTTGTCTTGCAAGAATTTTGTAAAAGGCTTTTCTCTCTAGCGCTTGGTTGTTTTTATAACATCCATGTAAAATGTGTGCATTGACACCCGCAATATTCAATATTGTGAAAATAATAGTCATTGGCCATCGCCTAGTTCGCCGATTTGTAGAGTATGTGGTACATTTTTGATCTAGTGCATCCACACCGCCTTTTGTTTGATTATAGAAGGAAATTATTTCGGGTTTACCAGATTCTTTGTCCTCACATTCGGTGTGGTGCATTGATGATATTAGCACAACTGCCTTCCCTTTTTTTGGGACGTAGGAGACGATAGTGAAGTCGTTTGTAAAACCATAAATGGAAGATCCTTCAGTTCTTCTCCGATTTGGAAGGAACTGCACAGGTATCTCCTTTTTGTTTCGCTTAAGCGTGCCAACATAGGTGAGTCCTCTTTTTTTTAATTCATTCATGACTTCTATGGATGAAAACCAATTGTCTGCTGTGACATTTCGGTTTGAATTAGCAATCGGACGACACAGTCTCAACACAGATTGTGTTGGTTTCATGAAACGTCTCTCCTCATTCGTTAGAGAAACACCATCACTATCCTTACCACTGTAAATATAACCATTATAGAAATAGTGGGTCCGTGCGTCTGTTAAGGCCATAATTTTTAGTCCATATTTCCGAGGTTTATTAGGTATGTACATGCGGAATCTACATCTGCCGCGAAATCCTATCAGCATTTCGTCAATACAACACAATTCTCCTATCGAATAGCAGTCTTGGCAATTTTTCACAAAACGCTCAAATATCCAAGAGACTGCCGCAGTTCGATCATAAGCTTTACGTGCTTCTCTATCATCTGCATTGTCAAACCTAAAACAAAAGCAATTGGATAAGTCTAAAAATATTCATTTACACTGCTTAGTCAATAAACCTTAGACATGCGAGCAACACATATACTCTTTTCAATGACATAATGGACCTGAATATGTCTCGTCCCGTTCCATCTGTTGCAAACATTTCTTGAAAGTCTTCATCATTTGACTTGAAAACTGCAGCGTAATACAATATAGCGAGAAACGCTCTAAATTCTTCCTTTGTTAGTTCTCTCAGTTCCGTTCGATCAGCGTTACTAAATTTATCTTGGAATATCAATATCTTTTCATTTGTCCGCAGAATTATTTCATTTTCCATGTCTTCTGTGAAAAGATAGCTCCATATTTTTAACGGATCAGCGACATCACCACATTTTGCAGGTCCTTTCAGCCCCGGAAGAACTTTCACCAGATTGTGTTTTTTTGTTCTGATATTTAAATTTGGGTTGGCCGGAACAGCAGACCACTTGTATCGATTTTTACCAAAATAAAACGTTCCGTTCGTCGTTTCCATCTCCTCTTCTTCTTCACCATTAGAATGACTTTTCTGATGTTCAGCATTGTCCCCCTGATCTTCCATCTCAGAATCAGAGTTATGGTCACTCTCTGGGGAAAAATCTTCGTCTTTGTAGTCCTCATAGTCACTACACTCACTTTCAAGTTCCTCATACCACTGTCGTAGAGTTTCCTCAAACTTAGAGTCCCCAAAACGCACGCTTTTGGAAGAACCCGCCATTTTAAAAATAATACACTATTAGCGTCGTGGTGCCACACAGACCCCAAATGAACTTTACCGCTCGCTGTCCAGAGCAATACTAAAGCAAAGTTGACGTGCGCGCCGGCGTGGCTTATGAGTGCACTAACTTGAAGGTAGATGGCGCGGCCAGGCTTGAATGCTGAATTTGCAAGTTTTACATGGAGTTAAAAAGTTCTGGGGGTACACCAGACCCCACGACGCCACTTGAGGGTTAACATTCACTTGCACGCTCTTGGATGACAGCATTTGCAGTTTGTAGTACAGGAGATGGCCAATATTGTTTTTTTTGTACATCTGTGATATCTGATATCTTTACTTTTTGACAAGTGATTTAAAACCATGACTTGATCACAACCTTTGAATAACAATGAGATTATGGGTATATTGACAGACTGTGCAGAATACCATGATGAAATTGCATAGAGTGACCTACCAAATCCTATTAGGCACAAGATTGTTTGTAGGCCATAAGAGTCACCTTAGCGAATATTGTGATAATTACATTTGAGTATTCAAATATTTCCTCCTTAATGCTTTCATATCTTCAATTCTCAAACCATTTGGTATGTCATTGACTATGGCATTAAGTATTCCTTTGTTTACATGCATCCCAAAAAAGACTAAGTTTAATGACAAATATTTCAAATATATTCAGTTCTTTACATCAATAAACAAGTTAACATTGTTCTATTCAACCCTAACGTCTATAAAAGACAATGAGTTTAAAGAAATTATGCAATCTTAAGGAACGTAAAGTTTACGTTTTACATTGTTGAGGTAGGTTCGTGATATTTGTTTGTTGTGGGCGAGTTATCTCACTGGCGCCTTTAGCTGCCAAATCCCGTTTTGGAAGGTTGTTCGACAATTGTAAAAGTAGGCAACATGTTTAAATGTATTCTACTGGTCAGGCATACGTGCAAATAGGCTGTTTTTGATTAAATATATAAATTTCAACAAATTGCGCCTCAAATCTGTCACACCCACAACATACGTTGACAGATGAAGTTAACCAAAAAAGGCACTTACTCGTCTCCATCGGGGCAAATCCCAGTTGTTTCATCGTATTTTGTACAATAATTATCTGCACTATAATTAAAGGTTCCATCTCGACGGCGTACGGGCCTACGTCGTCTTTGATTCATAAAATGCCAATGAAAACAGGTGAATGGTCGATGCTGTGTACATTTGTGTTGTAAGAAGAGCGGGCATTGCTCGACACGAAATTCCTTCAAATATCTACAAAATAACGTGACACTCCGTTTAGAAAACACTAGAAACTGCACCCCATTAATTTTTAAATACGTCACAACAAGAATCACACACTAAAAATACACTTACGAGTAATGATTTGGCTTTTCTGTCTGAGCTGTCAACAAAGGTTTGGACTCTGACGGCATTTTGTAATCACTGCCGCGCATTTATCACGCGCAGGGCACGCTCATAATACGCCAGTCATTATTCGATAATCCGATCACGTGAGCCGCCAGGAAATATTTTTGTTTGGCAGAAGGTCCAATTCAAGGACATTTGTATTTTTGTGTTAGGTGCCTTTCGTAATTTGTTTGTTGTGCCCAAAAGAAGAGAAAAATTGGTAAGATATTCACATTGCAGTCATTGGACCTATTTCCTTCTTTAACGGCTGTTATAGTTGATCTTTCATCTACAGTTAATTAATGCAGGAACGTCTCCAGACTCTCCAGCTTGTTTGACAGTGATTTCTTCTCCCCTGTGTGAATTTTCCTAGATTTTACCTGATGCATATTAATGTATGTAGCTAATTATAGTAGGTATATGGAACATCTGTGTTCCTGGGCATTCATATTTTTATTTTTCATATACCTAGTTTTGTGCGCTACAAATTGCACAATTCATTATGTGGAAGACTTTTCCATTGACCTACTTTGAGTTCATTAACTCAAGCTATCTCAAAATACTTCTCTCTATTCTCTAGAATAAAATGGCAAGTACGTACATACAGACTCAAGTCATCGGCGACGTTAAAATATCTGAAAAATCCTATAATTTGATTTTCCACAATTAATGGAAACCTAATCATTAACAGATTCGTATCTATACAGATTCAAAATTTGACAACTGATAAATTATAAGGGACGTCGACCAATCATACACAAAAAATGAACAACGGGCCAATCATATGACCTTCAGAGTTTTCCGTTTGTTTTTTGTCTACTCCGAAAATGGCGGGTGATTTGAATTACGTATTTGCTTCTGAACTTCGAAAACTATAATAAACTGAAATACACACTAACAGAGGCTTATGTAAGTTTTTTAATTATAATTTCGGATTACATTTTGAAAAACTGAGGTAACAGACATACATACAAGTATAACAATGTTTTATCTAATTAAACTTAGGATAAAAAATATTAGATGTAACATCTTGTCCTAGAAGAACAATAATGTACATGAATTTTGTTTCTATAAGTACCGACTTTTCGAAAAGTGAGGCCCTTCTTAGGAAAATCCATAAGCGCCTAACCAATAGCAACGCATCTTATTTCGACCAATCGCAGAGTAGAAGTCTAGTCGGGTCCCGTGCTAGCTAACCAATAGGATACTTCGAAACAGGCGTCAGCGTCACTTCACTTCACTTTGACTTTCTCCTTTGTTGTGTTCTGTCGATCGCTTGTGTATTTTCCAGTTCAATTTTTGGAATTTTGTAAGTAAAAACTCAATTTTGCAATTATTTTTCAGACAAAATCTCGTAATGACGATGTTCAGATTGCTTTTTTCAAAAAAGTTTGAATTATCGCTTGTAATTACAAAAAAATAGACCAGCGGTGTAATTTTTCACTTTGAACTGGGAAATTGTCGGCCATGTTGTCGTTCGACAATCGTGTTTTCGTCCCAGTTTCCCTAAGATTTGCTCGTGAAGGAAAAAATAACACGATTATTATATTGTTTGGTGGTAATTTATAGATTTAACGCATATTTTGGCCACCTTTTTGTTGCCTCGAGTAGCACGTGTTGACTAATTTTGGCGCGAAAGTAAATTTTTGGGGGTCATTGTTTTAGGGTTCACTCCATGTTTACACATTTCACATCTATGTGAGGAGCTCATGATTAGGTATTTCAATATGTCTTCTTTTCTCTCTGCGTAACATGAAAACTTTGCCTTGAGGAGCTCAACATTCTGCTCTTTTTGATACTAAATTTGATAAAAGATTGCAAAAAAGTTAACAACCAATGATTATTATCCATGAATTAACTGTTAGCAGTTAATATGTTGAGCTGTTTTTGTCCTATCTTAGTTGCTTGTATCAGACAAGTAATTACCAAGCTTCTTTAATGGATTTTAGCTAAAGTATGGCACGTACAAAGCAGACTGCCCGTAAATCTACGGGAGGAAAAGCGCCCCGTAAACAGCTGGCCACAAAGGCGGCAAGGAAATCTGCCCCATCCACAGGAGGTGTCAAGAAGCCTCATCGTTACCGTCCTGGTACAGTAGCTCTCCGTGAGATCAGGAGATACCAGAAGTCTACTGAATTGCTCATCAGGAAACTGCCTTTCCAGCGATTGGTTAGAGAGATTGCACAAGACTTTAAGACCGATCTGCGTTTCCAGTCTGCAGCTATCGGAGCCTTACAGGTAATTTGGTAATAAATCATTTACATGCAATTAAGAGTAGTGGAGTTTGTAGCATTTGAGCATATCATAACATTTATAGGATACATTAAGGGAACTTGCGCAATGCTGCAATGGCTGAAAAAGATTTTGGAGCAATTTACAAATATGTATTACTAAAAAATGAAAGATTTGAACTGTGATTCTAATTTATTATATGGCTAGTTTTGACTATATTTGAAAAAAGTCACTTTTGTACTGTTACATGTTTTGTTCTAAAAATGTCAAATTCAAACAATTTTTCCAATTCCCTCTGAAAAACAACATAAATTTCTGACTTTATGAGATAAGATAGAGTGTTACTGATGTAGTGTTTAATGTTAGTCCCAGATTTGATTTGATATTAAACTTACATGAGAATAAATACTGCAGCCCTAATTTCTTGAATGCATATGTTGTATAATAGATGTCCAAATGGACAGTGTTTTCACTGCATGTGTACAGTCGATTTAATCCAGTACATTTTGACATTTACTGAATAGATGATCAGCAAGTGACACCTTTATATTGAACTGTAAATTGGCATTAATTAATTCGGTGTAAATCTGATAAAACTCAAGATAGTATTCAGAGCTGTTCACATAACTTCGTAATTTTAGTGACTGGGGAATTTTGACAAAATAAATGAAGTACTCAAAAAATGATTATTATAAAATTTGACATGTATATATAATATACACCCATGTGTATGGTTAATTTTCTGTTGTCAGTGCAACAAATTCAGATACAGGTCAAGTATGAATGGCTTAAGATTTTCAATTAAAGGCCAGAGCTTGTGTGTATGGTTGACATAGTGCTTGGGTAACCAATTCAAGAGCAGATTTCCATGTCTTTAGTATATCCTTTTAATAGTTAAATTTGCAAAAACTATGAACTAGATTTCTTATTTCCAGCTTCTATGCTAAATTTTCATTTCCTCTGGATGTGTTCTCAACAGTTGGTACATGCCTGTATACATGCAGTAGTAGTATATTTAGCCATATTCCAAACTAAAGCTCACATGGAATGTCAAAAGAAAGTAGTATAATAAAATATCACAATACATAAACAAGTTAAAAAAGCAAGATAAAAAAGTACAAGTTCATCCAGCATGGTCAAAACTACAGAAAAATAGTTACTTGTTAAAACAATACATAAAAGATATAGAATAAAATATAGAATGCATGATGCTTACTGATTTTGAAGATTTAAAATTCATTTATAGAGTAAAAACATGTCTCACTTAAATACTTAAAAATCTTATTTTTTTAATTCTATATAGCTCACTATATCTCGCAGATCTTGAGGGTAGAGTATTGTACAATGACATGTAGTTGAACTAGGGTAATTTTGCTATAGTGATATATGCCATAGTTCTAAAAGGATTAGTTTTCAAAATGGAATTTCTGGTCTTATAGGTGTGATGTTCATTTTGTGTGCTGAAATCATTGATGTTTCACTTAACATATTTAACACACTTAAATACATGGAACTGTCAAGAGCTTATTTTGAATAAATATGTTTTTGCAACTGTCATCAAAACTAAGTTTGAACAACAATTTATTCATTTTTGTGATATAAAAAGTCTGTTGATGCTTGTGGCTATACCCCAGCATAAGATGTTATAAGATAAATGGCTGTATATGAGAGCATAGTATAGTGATAATATGCTCTTTTTATCTAAATACTGTGTCATATTTAATATGGCATAATTGCCTTTATTTAAATGCATGCACACATTCCCAGTTTGGGTGCTGAAGGAGAGATCTGCATCGAACCAACTACCACCAAGGAGTTTCATGCTATCCATTAACTGTAAACCAAGCTCTAAATTTAATACTGTCTTAGCAGTTGAGTGTATGGCTTTTCTAATATGAAAGTTGATTGCGGTAGTTTTGTTTTTATTTAGGATCAACTTGTTTCTTTAGCACCAAACTTCCATTTCTTCAAATATGACTAGGACGTTTTGTGTAGTTCATCTACAGAACTTCCAGATACAGTAATTGTGATATCATCTGCAAACATTGTAACTTTTCCCTTGAAATGAAGTCTGGCAAGTCATTTACAAAAAGGAGAAATATTAGAGGACCCAATACGGAATGAACACTGCATTGTCAAAGTTGAATATATTTCATTACTTCCTGTAATGGTTGTATATTTCATTACTTCCTGCAATGGCTGTATATTTCATTTACATTTTTCAAATTTGTTAGAATTACCCAAGTAATGTTCAGATCTAATTCAGGGAATCAAATCTCTATCAACTCCATCACATGCTGCCACAGATTTTGAATTAATTTTATGGCTGTCTCATTTCCCTTTAAAATCATATGGTGCTTCATATTATAAAGAGTAGTGATAATATAGTCAAATACTGTTTATATTATTTTATTTCTACCTACCATTTAGTCATGATCATTAGCTGCCATTTTGCTTGTAGCGATCTTTTTTTTTTATGCAAAGGAACTTAATAAAATAGGTGTAAGCAAGTAAAAATAGATCTGTGGCCTACAAAAAAACCACCACAAAATACAGCTCTGTCATTAACAGATCCATTGTGGAATTTCTACTCGTCAATATGGAGAATTTGGAAATATTACTAGATAATCAGCGGTTATTCTACTGTAATGGATACTCATGTAAAATCCAATAGTGTAGCCAGCCACATGCATGGTCTGTACTAACCTTTTCAAAGTAGATTTCTAATTATTGTGGAGAGGAGGCATCTAGCTTTTACATTCTCATCGATGATGTCAGGATGTCTCATTTCATAATAGATAATTTTTTTAATACTGAAACACACTACATGGTTGGCTACTTCAGGAGGAGTACATTGATAGATGTCGCCTTGGGCTGATTTCATATATGTCTAATAGTCCTTATAAGCAACACACTGAGCTCTAACCTTTTTGAAATACTGTAGAAATTGATTAGTAGGACATCACTTATAACGACCTATCGGATTATACGAGTTTGCATTTATCGGCGAAACTATATTCCCGTATATAAAAAAACCGTATAAAATAAAAAAATATCGGCTACAGTGATAAACCGTCACTTTTGCCGGTTCAAACTCGTTAATATTACACAATATTTTTTTTCTTTGTTCGAGAAACGAATATTAGTCTCAACAGTACACAACAACAATTTCTAATTTTCAATGAGAAATTTAGCAGCCCTTTTAAAGCAGGAATGTTTTAAATCTATCGATAAGGAATTTTAATGTGCATACCAAACTGATAAATGTAAAAAAACAGTCGAAAATTATATATTAATACCTTCTTATTTTGGAGTTAAAGCCTTGAGATGTTCTAAATTAATCATCTTATTCAGTTTACGTGTTTTCTGTTGTAGGTGTATTAAATTCATAGAATTGACCTTATATATCCAAATAACTAAAAAAGACACTATTGCTTACAACGAAAATCGGATATAACGACTTCCTTTGCTAGGTCCCTTGAAAGACGTTATAACCGATTTTCACTTAGTTTTAAAATTGTGTTGACAGAATTTCATGAAATGTTAATATCTATCTATCTGGTAATATTGCTATCAAAATTTTGAAAGAGCAAACATAAAAATAGAACATTGTGAGACGCAAAAGTAGAAGTGCTGGAGTATTCAAGGGTTGATTCAGAGGCTAGGCACATTGAACATGCATGCATGCATGCAACCACCATTATGCCTTTGTCAGTACTTGGGTTTTATTAAAATTATCTTTATTGTGTAAGATGCTAGCAAATCAAAGAGCAATCATGAAAACCGGTGATTTTTTTATGTTTGGCTGTCATTTTAAATTGTTTCAAATGTATGCTGACAAGAAACTTTGTTTTCAAAATTAAAGTTTGCATTTGCATATAGCTTAAAATGGGCAGTAAAGTAATTCTTTTTGATCTTGGATCATGGAATAAGAGTGGTTTCTACATATCCTAAGTTATATATCTTTTGTTTCATCACTATAATTTTATAGGTATTGGTTTTCATAACCTATTTTAACCAATGTGGAAATTCCAACTTCAGTCACCTTTAACCTAACAAAAAAGTGCAAACTATTAACTTCATAAACTTCGATTCAACACATCTAAATTAAGATTGTGTTAAGTAAGCCCAAACAGGTGGTTGCTTTTTGATGTGAGGTGCTAATGTTCAGGGCAGTCTATCTAGATATACCCTATTTCGCCAGTAATCACAGTAGAATGACAGCAGGTTATCTAGTAATACTTCCAAATTCCCCATATCGACACAGGACACATAATTCTGACGGATCCGTCAACGCCAGATAGAAAGCCGTATTTTGTTTTTCTTTTATTTAGAAAAGTTCAGTTGCATGCAAAAACAAAACGCCACAAACAAGATTTACTATATATCAAAATACTCTAGTGGAGAGCACTTGCAAAAAGTGTTATTTTGGAACTATGAAGCCAAGTTTTTGTCAAAACCTGTTGGTCTTCCCATATCCATTTAACTTTTCAGGCTCTATGCTGAGTATTACATGATTTAGTTTAGTAAAAGGAAATAAATGTCTGCTTGAAAGTTCAATTTTGTTAAACTGATAATTGCTCATTTGACCAACTGTCCCTGCATTACAGTAATTAAGTGCATTGAACTAAGTAAACCAGTACATTGATACAGCACCATTGCTGAATAGAAGTAGCTTCAACAGTAAGCAACATCTGATAAACTATCACATCTGGCAGCCAAGTGAAAACTACTGTCAGATTAACAGCTACCCATGGCTACCTCTAATAAGCATAAAAGCGCGGAACTGCTTTCCTTCAGCTAAATGCATTCATTGTTTTTTGAAAATTATTTTCATTTCATTGATCATCCTAATTGTTTTTTTATTGATTTTCTAGGAGGCTAGTGAGGCGTATCTGGTAGGTCTTTTTGAAGACACCAACTTGTGCGCTATTCACGCAAAACGTGTCACCATCATGCCTAAAGACATACAGTTGGCACGCCGAATTCGAGGAGAGAGAGCGTAAATCACAATTCTCTTAATCTTAATGCATACATTTATTGTAGAATTCAATGTTCATTTCTTGTGAGTGTCCTGCCAAGCAGTTATAGCTAAAGGCATTTGATCATAGTGGTGACACTTTGTTAAAATGCTTTGAAACATAACTTGTTACTGTATTCATCATCCATCATAATATATATCATATATTAAATTACTCATTGTACTTTTATTGGTTGTCAGTATTTATGAACATTTATCATTTAGGAAGACATCTGGTAAAATGAATATTTCAATCTGACAGCATTTCTACAGTTTGACTAGCATAACAGACAAACACGTGTTCAAATTTGTCATTTATACAGTGTTTTGCAGGAGTATGTGTGTAGTGTAGTTTCCTTTTATTTTGTCTAAGTTAGAAATGTAAGGTCTTTTTTAATGTATAATGTACAACCTTGAATAAATAACAAAACATGAGATCTCTTTGTTTTATTTCCGTCTACTATGCGAGATATTTGGACGCAGACCCCTGTGGGGTCTCGCAGATTAATAACTGTGCAGATAGAAAACATGTCCCTTTCTTGGAAAATGTTTACTACAATCATGTATAAACCAATAGTGACATCACTGTAACATATAAATAAGAACATAACAGTTTGTTTCTACATTGGTTTGTGTCAACAATCAATATTTGCAAAACTAATTGTAGACTTGGCCTAATGACATGTATTCTTAAAACCTTACCAGAAAAATAGTAGTGCTGTGTTCCAAAATATTTCTCTGGAACATTCTTTAGAAACCTAAACTACAGAATAGATTCAAATAAAAAGAAAGACATTTTCCGCCAGCAGAAGCTAAACATTCACTTTTTCGCGCATGTATTGCAGTGTGGTTTCGAGCACTGTAAGCAAATCGCGCGTCGACACAGCATTACGAGATGAAGGAACGACGCAGTTTTTTGCATAGAAATATTTTCCGTTTGATGGGTATATTTTTGTAGCTTTCTTGGTCACGATCTTCTAGCAAGAAGTCTAAAAGCCGCTCCACACTGACGCCAGAACTTCTTTGGATCCACACTCGCAAGGTTCTCGATACAGTTCTCGTACTCGATGACGATGGACGCAGAATTAAATGTCGACACCAGCACCAGATTTTTCCGATTTAATGACTTTATTGTTATACCCTCTGTAGCTGGCTAATATTTTTTTTTTGCTTTTTAATTCTTCATTGGGTAATCCCATCAAGGTATTAATACGTTTCCACGCATCGTGGGCTTCTATGTTTATTTTTATATTCTTTTAAATTTGTGTTCCACAAAATCGGTTCTAGTTGAGAATATTCTAGGAGTGCCACTTCTAGTTCGTTCGTCCAAATCCGGCTCATATTGATGCTCGGTAGTGAAAACCCAAGCACAACTGTTTTAATCGGCGAGTCACCTGCCACTGAGAGTCGAGTGTGGAGTCAATACAGGTTCTCGCCTGTTCTCAGCTCTTGTCTTGCGCCAAAAATCGGAGAACAAGCCGAGAACCTGCGAAGATTATGAAAATCGGTTCCACATTTCTCATGTTTTTCTGGCGTTGTGTGGAGAGGCATGGAGGACGTGTCATGTTCTGACTCAATATTTTCATCCTCCGTAGCACTATCTATATCATTGGCAGTGACATCAACTACATTGTTCCATTTGTTAATTACCGCATGGTCCTTTAGACCCCACATGGTCGGTTAAGGGTTAAGCCCTACCAGGGGATCACTTGGTAATGCAATGCCGTACACGGTAATCGAATGTAGATTGACAGATGAATTTTTGCTCTGGAATACTGTGAAACTATTTTTAGAACGCCTAAATTATTAGTCCTGTAATGACACTTGATGACAGCCGAATAATTTCTTACCACGTTTGATGCGACCATTGTATTTATGATACCCTAAGGATACGAGGTAACATGTATCATGATAAATATACATTTTGCCAATTTTGAGCAATTCTTGATAAACAATGAACCATGAGAATACAGAACTCTCATTCCCAAGATTTTTAACTCGGGAAGAAAAGCACACTTGACGTTCCAGAAGGATTACTTTGTTCTATTTCTGAACCCGTGTAACAGGTACTTCTAACAATTTCGATCGCTAAAATTGTTACAGAGTAGTACAAAGTACACTGTAAAAGCCTTTACTTTCACCTCGCCAACTAGAGCTGAATGTATACAATGTTCAAAAAAAGTACATATTTAATCACAGTGTGACGAATAAAAAACAAAGAAGGTACTTAGCATGAGATTTAAGATGGAGTAGACACATCGAAAAAATTGTTAATACATACGTAGAGAAAACATGAGTCACGAACAAAACACTAATAGGTTTTTAACTGATCGGTAGATACAACAAAATTTATGTTAGAGTGGACACTTTCGCCCTGAGTTGGAGCATTGAACAATTTGTACTTAAAAATAATTTATTTTCAGTTACAATTTTGACGGTAAGGTGGAAGTCTAAATTTTAAGGCGATTCCAATCCATGTTGTCATAGCTACCATTTTTTTATTAGTTGGATCCCAACCTCATAATGGCACACAGACTTGCTTAGGATTCCATCAGACTGGGGCTTAACAATCTTTTTTACTTAGGCAGTAGAGGTGGCCGTGGTGGTAGACGCTTCGTCTCCTGATCAGTCGCCGTGCGCTGCGAGGGTCGAATCCCGTCCCAAGAGAAATGTTTCTCTTGGCTATAGATGTTGTGATTGTCCGTAGGTTGGTAGACGGTAGACGGTCTCTGACTGTCGTACGCGGAACTCATAAGCAGGGCCGGAATGTGTGTATGCTGCATGCACACGTGATGCCCATGTGGCGCCCCCCCTTTTCCCATGTATCCCCATATAGCCCCACGGTACCCCATGGGTGTTTAGGCCTTCGTGGTAGCTGGAGTATAAAAAATGTTTCAGGGTGAATAAATTGATATTTTTTGATATGTAAAATGTATTTTTTAATCTGAAAAGAATAATGTCGATAATCGAAACAGCGATAACCAAGTACTTGAAATTTGGAACTTGGGTTTTGTATGTCAGATAAATTATTTAAAACCCCACATCCGATAAATCAAATTTTGCTGAATTTATACTTGCCAAAATGGATCTAAGGTGCCCTTGTCTACAGTTCCTAGATTATGGAGAGTATATAACCAATTCATTCCAAATCCGGCACTGTTACCTTTTGTCGTCGTTTCCACTAGAGAAACCGCCTCGTCAATTAATTAATGTTTTCCGATGGAATTTACGGTATCTATTGCCACCTACTCAATACTTTCTATAAAGTACAAAATTATGTAGGTCTAGGTATGTTTTTATAAACAATATAGATACTTGTGTACACCTTAACATAAGTTGCCGATCATACCTCTAACGAAACATCGATAATATGACGGAAAATACGAGCAAGTAAGTATATAAACTATTTTGATAATTAGTAACTACAAAGATAAGTCTGGTATTCCGCAAATTAATGATCTAATAAACCATATGGCTTTTATCTATAAACAACCAATCGTGAATTTTATCGTATCCGAGCGAGAGAACCCCAGCAGCGAAATTCTTATCGTCTAAAATTGTAATAACGCAACGCCCAGCAATCATTATGCACAAGGTGCCATAGCGTTACGCCCAAATCAACTAAATTAAGAACAGGGGGTAGAAAACATTATTTTCGAATTCTTAAAAGGCATTTGAGGAATTCAGGATGGCAAATGAGAGAGATTGACAATTAGATTCAAAACAAAAACATGAAGGTGTACCTAACCTAATATTTGTGCTGCTGGCTTATGCATTTTATAATCATTAAAAAATTCTACCATTGCAGTTTTGATAAGTATGCTACTTGCATCGGCATTATTATGAACTATGTTGATATCAAGGCCATTACAGTTATTTAACGTGTGGTTAAAAGGTGTTATTAGGATTGCAGTTGTTAGAAGAATGTCTGAAATAAGGTACTTTTATTATTAAATGCATATTTTATATATCCAGCACAAGAGCAGGTTCATAATAGTCTCCTCTTCCTGTAAACCGTATAGACAAATGAATATTTTCAAATGGACTGGATCCAAAGTGGTATGTTGCATATTTTTGCAAGATATCACTAGCATCAATTTTTTCTTGTTTCTCCTCAACATTTCTGAACGTCGTATTCATCAGAGTAGCGTGTAGTTTTACTTTGTCATATTGCCTCCTTGCTAACCCAGATTTATAATAATAATCAGCAATTCTGTCAGCAACCTCTTGAAGCTTCAAAGTATCAGCTTCATTTGACATATGCACCTTCCCATACAGTACATTCACTTCTGATGGATCATCATTCATTATTTCAATGCCTTCAACAATGATTCTGTAGGTTTTGTTTTTCTGCAAAAGTTTAGTGATCACTTCATTATAACAGTTCTGCAAAATTTTCTTTGCAGCAGTGATTTCTTCTTCATCTAAGAGAGTTAAAGTACAGATAGTTAAATGTAGTTTGTTTGGTGTTTGGAAAATAGATTCTGTCACTCCTCTGGGTGGATCTCTCAGTATATCATCTTTGAATTCCATAAACTTTGCCTTGATACCTTCAGAGTTGACAGGTATTGACACAAAGTGACTGAACGGGACTTTGTCCTTCCTTTGCATAACGATCAATGATATTTGTGTTCTTGCAGATGCAACACTTCTTTCAGTATCTCCTGTAACCTTGACATCACCTTTTTCATTGACTCTCGGTACTTTAATCAGTGTGTTAGTATTCCTTTGAAGGCTTTTCAGTTTTGACCCTTTAGGACCTATTATATAGGCCAACAAGCTTGAAGGAACATAAAATGATGTCATGAACTTGCCAGACTTCGTGAGGAGGATATCATAGGTATCCTCCACATCTTCACAGTCTATTAGACCCTCTTCATTATCTTCATAAGGTTTTAAGCTCGGTTTCTGGCTGGATGCTGGTGCATCAGCAGTGATTGTGGCCATCCAATATGTACTATTTCCAAATTTTAGTGGAGTGACATTGGTATGGATAGGGCCTTTTGTAGTGAAGAAGTCTGGCAGCGTTTCATTAATCATTGTGATCTGAAACCAAACAAGTGTTAATGAATCACATTGATGAAGCTTTGGCTAAAATTTTCACTATCCCCACAGATTTGATAACATTTTAGAATAAGTTATCTGAATCTGTCAAAGAAAGCTCTAAACTGACAACCTATAGGGTGGCATTTCCGTTTGGTCACAATTTATATAAACAAGCTTTTCCAAAATTTGAATGATTTTGACTGTTTTGTTCCTGAGATAATCCTTATCACATTGACATGAAACTCGATATTATCCCATGTTATTAATTTTTAAAGAATTATTTATCAATTATTATTAGTTTTGTATTCACAGTAACGTAAAATTGTCATTTTTAAAAATAAATCGTTAGTCCTTTTAATTTACATTTTCTACTCATTGTTCCCAAGAAGCTACTCTTTCACTATCTTTTGCTTGATAGATATTATAACTATTTATACTACAAAATACCGTCATATGATCGGTATGACGTATAGTTATGCAATTCATGGTTTTGCGGTAAAATTTTTTGCCTAACATAAGTTGGGTTGGTGTGAAGTCAATATTACAAAAGTTGTAGATCGAATGAGGATTTGGTATATAATATGCATTTAATTTTGATTATATATATATATATTTATGTTCTAGTGGTCTTAAAATCACTACATGATTATTTATTGGTTATTATAATATTATATTATAATGCTGCTCAGAGAAAAGCTTGATTATACTTATTTTTTGAACAGATCAAGTGAAATTTGGGAAGAATTGCACCCAGCCGCCATCTTGAAACGTTTTTTCAATAGAATTAGGTGCCGTGTACCTGATTCTGAAGATCCTTATGAGTAACTTTATAATCCTAGAATATAAAATCACTATCTTTCAAAATGACGGACTGGGAAGCTATCCCAGTTGAGTATTTTTGTATATTGTTATATCACTCAAGAATTAATTAGCAAAACGCCATAATATGTAATATTAATCTTCTTTTGGAGGGGGAAGGACCTATTTCTATCTGCAGTGAAATAAGAGGTAGGTATTCAATTTAAAAAAATTTAACAGATTTTGACATTTCTTTCAAATGGAATGTTTTATATTTAAATTCGAATAGACCCAGGAGAAAAAGCGTTTTGTTGTGTTGTAATCGACTAAAGGTACAAAAAGGTTCAAATTTGACAGCCTACCAGTCGTTATCTTTAAATGTAGTGATTTCATACTCCAAGGTTGTAAACTACTCACACGATCACCCATTTCATTAAAAAATACTCCAATATGGCATCGACCCGCCATCTTGGAATTTTCAACTGTCACCCTACACTGAAATGTAGTATTATTTATTTATAGTAATATACAGGGTGTTCCATAATTATTGCGACAAAATGATAGGGGTTGTAGAGGGCATCAAAATGAACAATTTTGCCTTATAAACCCCTGTTCGGAAGTATGCCGTTTGGGATGCAGCAAAAAAAAAAGATCAGTTTCTTGAAACAGCTTACCTACAGTAATTGCTCAAAGTGTCCTCCACCTTGCTCAATACAATACACAGCTGTGCACGATTGTTCAATAATCGGCGAACTCTGTGGCATACCCGCGGTTTGTCCTGAACATGTGCGGACGCGGCCATCACTCTTCCCAGTAGCTCTTGTTGGTTGGGAACAGTAGTTTCGTACACTAAAGCTTTCAGATGGCCCCAGAGAAAATAATCCAGTGGGGTCAGGTCGGGTGACCGCGCAGGCCAAGGCACAGGGCCACCTCGGCCGATCCACCTATTTGTCGTCCAAATACTGCCGCACTTGTAAAGAAAAGTGGGCTGGAGCGCCATCGTGTTGAAACCACATGTTGGCTCTTATGTTCAGTGGCACATTTTCTAATAGTTCCGGTAGCACATGCTGTAAGAATCGACCATAAGCATGCCCATCCAAACGTGGTGGAAGCAAATATGGCCCGAAGATGTGCTCGTCCACAATGCCGCACCAGATGTTAATTGAAAACTGATGTTGGTCTCTATGGATGGCTATGGCATGAGGGTTTTCTTCATCCCAAATGTGACTGTTACGGCTATTAAAATAACCGTCCTTTGTAAAACAGGACTCGTCAGTGAACAAAACGTAGCGCCAAAGTTTGGTTGCCTCAACTCCTGCTGCAGCCACCAACGACAAAAACGTCGACGCGGCAGATAGTCTTCTGGACCCATGGCTTGGACTTTTAAAAGGTGGTATGGGTGTAGTTGCTGGTCATGGAGAACCCGCCAAGCAGTAGTTTGAGACGCTCCCATTTCATGTGCAATAGCACGCACGCTTGTGCGCGGATTGGCCTCTAGTTTGACGCACCACTCGGATAAATTAAATGAATCGGTGTGGAGAATTTACGATAACAAAAATGTAAACACAGCAGGCTTTTTTTTACAAATCGGCGAGACCATGAAATGTGCTAGACGAACATTTTGCAGCTGTTGAATTTTTTGTTTCTCTTAAGGTAAAATTAGCGGTAGTGCTCAAACGGCATATTTACGAACAGGGGTTTATAAGGCAAAATTGCATATTTTTATGCCCTCTACAACCCCTATCATTTTGTCGCAATAATTATGGAACACCCTGTATATATATATATATATATATATATATATATATATAAACAGTGGACCCCTGATAATCCGGCCCTGTCTAATCCGGCGCCCCCTGTAATCCGACATGTCTTTGAATATCTATTACATACATACGTATTTGACAATCTTCGCTAATGTAGATCAGGCAGGTTTGAACAGGTTACAACTTGTACGCACCACCGCTATCGTGCTCGACGCGTAACATTGTTTTACTTAGTTTGAATTTGACTACTGGTGATAGCGGTACGGCCTAGCGTGCGTTCATTGTTTACCATTTATTCATTGTGTATTAAGTATAGTACCTAGTAATGTCATCAAAAACTCAGAAGCGAAAGCACAAAACATTGACAATTAAAGAAAAATGTGATATTTTAGACCGCTTAAATCGCAATGAAGCTTTCAGTAGTTAAGCAAGTGAATACGGCGTAGCCCGATCTACAATTTATTACATTAAAAGAAACCACGAGAAGATCAAGAAGTTCGTGACAACTACTGACTGCGGGCCAGGCAAGAGACAGACACTCAAGAAAGCTAAACATCCAGAAGTGGAAGAAGCTTTCATGTGGTTTCTTCAGGAAAGAAGTAGGCATGCACCCATTTCAGGAACCATGTTGGCCATGAAAGCTAAGTTTTTTTATAAGGAAATAACAAAGGATGGCTAGAACGTTTTAAAAGTCGTCATGGCATACGTTTAATGACCATTACAGGAGAGAAACTTTCTAACGATGCCACCTGCATGGAGCCCTTTAAATAAAGATTTTTGCAAAAGGTGAACGATTTAAATCTTGATCCGTCACAGGTGTACAATGCAGACGAATCAGGGCTTTTTTGGCGTGTGATGCCTAACAAAACTTTTGTTTCTTGTAACGAAAAATCCGTACCTGGACGAAAAGTAAGTAAAGAGCGTGTAACCATACCACCATGTGCTAACGCTGCGGGCACACACGCGCTTAAGATGATGGTCATTGGGAAATCTAATAAACCACGGGCATTCAAAAACGTTGATTTACCTGTACACTATTACGGACAAAAAAGTGCATGGATGACAAAAGACCTTTTCAAAAAGTGGTTTGTTCAATGCTTCGTACCTGAAGTTAGAAAATGGTCATAATTTTCCTCAAAAAGCGTTGTTGCTTCTTGATAACGCACCCGGTCATCCGTCTGAAAAAGAACTAACAACTGAGGATAAATGCATCACTGCGATGTTTCTTCCGCCAAATTGCACTGCACTGATTCAACCAATGGACCAGAATATCATTCAGTTTGTCAAGCAAGACTATAAGAAAAACCTACTTCTGAGAGCCGTATCAAAAGACCAACCAATAGAAAAAACTTTAAAAGAATTTAATATGAAAGACTTGGTTTTTGCTCTTTGTCGGTCGTGGAATGAGTTACCGTCGTCAACTATTAAATGGTCTTGGAAAAAGTTATGGCCAGATATAGTCACCACTCCTAGCAACGTTCCACAAATCAGTGTTACTTCGGAAGTTATAGAACAAGTCGCTACTGAAACACAGATAAGTCCGGAAGATTTGGAAATATGGTGCCGTGGAATGGATAAAGAGGAAAATGTTTTTCATGAACTGTCTGACGAAGAGATTATGTATAAAAGAGGTTTCTAATTATACAACAAACAATCAGGAAAATAACGACGACGCGATTGCAACTGCTCCACAAGTCACAGCCCAAGACGCAATTAATGCCTTTGAGCTAGGTTTACAATGAGCTGAAGAGAATGGTACATCCTACAACGAACTTTTACTTTTGAGAAGACTGAGGGACAAAGCTCTGATCTCGCGTTATAACAACCTTAATCAAAAAAAAATTGATGAATATTTACAAGCTTTATAATTTGATAAATTCATTAATGATTTTGATTAATAATTCTTGATTATTTTGGTACATATTATGTATGTGCATTTATGCTTAATTTTATAATAAAACGTAAGCTCTCTATTGTTATTTAATTTACTAAATTCGACATGCATAAACTATGTATACTTCAAAGTACATAGATATACATAACATATATAATCTGACCATTGGATATGTAATTTGCCGGATTACAAGGTACTCTTTTGTAAAAAATTCTGGCAGTGCTGTAGAATCCGACAAATTCGATAGTCCGACACTGCCCTGCATAATGTTTGTCTGATTACCGGAGGTCCACTATATATATATATATATATATATAATGTATATTCGAGAAGGTATCCAAAAATAACCAGAATAGCATTGCAGTGTAAAAAATAGGTAGGGGGAGGCTTGCAAAAAGCACTGTATAATGACTTGTTTTTACTGTAGAATATAAAGTGGCCAACTGAGATGGTGGTCTTGAAATAGTAAATATTTTTGCAATTAACAGTTGATAAAAATGCTTAAGAAATTCCACTGATGTTGCAACAAGTGAACATGTGAGAAATCTTTTTTTTTAAACACATCTGATGTAATTAATTCTTATCTTGTTTTTAGCAGTAGTTATTTCCACATAAGACAAATCTGGATATATAAATTCTATAACACTACAATACATTTCAGTTCATACGCGTGTTTTCTTACAGGAACTTAAGCAAATCATATTTTTCCTTCGCAAAACAAAACTTAAAAAAATGCGTCTGATGTAAGTAGAAATGCATTTCTGTTATAGTGTGTTTGTAAACAAAGTGAAGTGATTCTTTGTGCATCAATTTATATCTGGCCCAAAATAAAACCACTTTTACTGTTTGGCGGGATCCCAGGTACCATGAAATATCTCAAGTTTAAGGACACGAAAATTCTGCAGTTTGTATTGCAATTTTGCGTATTCAATAAGGTGACAAGTGCGTCTAGATGTTAGTCCCAAATTCTATCGTACAGTAAGCAAAGATTAAAACCTTGAAAATGTGCCTTCCGAATTGGATCCAAGTTTATAAGGTATTGAATGATTTCAGGAGAGATAATGTTCAAAATTGTGTACAACAACATTCTCAGATACAACTACGAAAGTTTGCAATTTTGTTGTAGATATCATTCTTTATGGATGCAAATTCAGTTCATTTAGGATCTACGTTCTGTTTTAATAAGCAAAACTGCTAGACGCATATCTGACATAAAGCGCATGCCTTTCGTCGCTTCTATCAATGGTGCCCTTCCTGTAGAGCGCGCACTTCTCCTCAGCTAGCAAATCAATTGGCAGGATGCCAGCAACCACTAGCAGTGCATCGGTCGAGTCCGTTATGTAAGCGCAGACCACGCACTACTTTTTGCTAGCTTTTGAGCATTAGCTATATTTCTTTTTCTTCAAGGCCTTGTTATAAACACAATTACTTGATTAACATATAGTTGTTGTACATGGGATCAGGACCATTTAAACTAAATGTAGTTTCAGTCACAATTTAGGTTGTTTGGTAGTCACTAATGAAGTTATTTCTCATAGTGAGGGAGCCAAGCTCATCGACGGCAAGAAAATTGCCGATGATATTCACAAAGAATTGCATCAAGAACTGACAGACTGGATCGAGCAAGGTCACAGGGTACCATGCTTGATTGCCGTGTTGGTTGGTGAAGATCCCGCTAGTGAGAAATATGTCAGCAACAAGATGATTGCTGCTAAAAAAGTTGGTAAGTAGACAGAATTTTTATCTATTGAAATGTTATAGGTACATACAAAAATATTTGTCTTACGTTATAGACAAAGTCATCTCTCCTCATTTATTAATAAACACTGCTCTCCGATATTTACCAAGGTATATGAAGTTTTAAAGATGTTCATGCTTAAAGTGACCACAATTTCCATTTTTTAGTAGTTTTCTCTGGTACATTTTGATGATTTGACACAGTCTTTTAGCATTAAAAAACAAACATGTGACCTTCAATCCTGGGTAGTTAACTAAGCTTTAGTTCTTTTCACGGTTTTTGGCGGTTACGTCACGATGTCGTAAATAAGTAAACAGCTGTGATCAGTAAACTAATGGTTACATGTATTTAGCTTAACTTTCCTATCTGTAAGGTAGCTGCTACTTGCTTTTGCACATATGAGTTGGGTGATAGAGGAACGTTGTTTTCACTAACTTTCTGAAAATACTTGTACACTGAAAGCTAAATACCACTGACGTCGCATCGTAGTGAGTTCGAGAGAGACGCCCGAGAAGCGTGCAATACGTGTGTTAGAAAGAGATGAAAGCACCTCGTTGCCTAGCAACCTGAGTACGAGGTCACGAATGCCTTGGTGCACTCTTTCTAACATACATATTGCACGCTTCTAGTGCTCTCGCACACATTACGACGTCAGCCAAATTTGAACCTCTCCGTAGATTTTCGATATTGTATTTAGTTGTATCTCTACTGTGTTTTGTATCGAAGACCAACAGAGGTGATAATGACAAGCATACATTTGATAGACGTATACGTTGACGAAGAAACTCTTCAAGGCTGTGAGACAAAATTCAATAACGTATGTCCTTGCGCGGCAGTTATGCTTATGTATTTGTGAGGGAGATCGACGACATTTGAAAGCAATTCCTATAGTTTAATTGTGACCCGCCAAAAACGGTGAAAAGGCGTGTCGCATTTTCGAAAATTTTTATGAGATAAATCAAACTTGTTACAGGCATTAAAAGTCAAACAATAAGAATGCCTGCTTCCACCTCAGAGGACGAACTTTTGAAGAAAATAGACGAATTAAACAATGACAAAACTGTAGATGGAATTTTGATACAGCTGCCTGTCCCAGAGCATATTTCCGAAAGGAAAGTCTGCCAAGCTGTCGACCCTAGGAAGGATGTAGATGGATTTCATTTGACAAACATAGGAAAACTAACCTGTAATTTGGACACATTTGTACCTTGTACAGCTTTGGGAGTGATTGAACTTTTGAAAAGGTAGGTTTTAGTAGTTTTTTGAGCAATTATGTAAAAAAGAGTCAAAGATTTAACCCATATCGCCTAACGAAAATAAAAATAGAACCCCCTGGATTGATAAGATTTTTATATTTGATGTACACATACAAATAAGTGTACGAACCTTTCAACATGTTTTTAGTTTAATAATAATGTTCAACAAATCACAAAGAATACGCTTTGGTAATTTTTGATGCATAACAGTTTGAAAATCTACTATGAATCATGGCGCTCTGACACAAAGTGGTCCAAATCTCGAGATAAGCAGCCAAAAACCATTTAACATTTGTGTTTGTAAATGATTAAGCACAGCCAGAAGTCACTGAAAATTACAGTATTAATATGATCTTTGAGATGGAACAGGAAAAAGACGGCCAATTGGACTCTTATAAGCGTATAGTAAAATATGTGAACTGAATTACATTCAGTGGCAGGCTTGCAGTATATGGAAAGCGACAAGATCAAGCCACAGTACACTGTACATTTCTGTACTTGATTCATTTTTAAAAGATCTATTGCAACTCTGATCGGTCTCTTTCTAGAGTCGTAATTTGTAGGTTTCAAATACTGCGAACGCCACAAAATTTGAGTCGGATCGGTCACGCTGACTTTTATGATGAGGTAGTCTTGGAGGGTCTAGATATCTGTCCCAAAACAAAACTCATTTGCAGAACATTCCATTTTAACAAAAAATTCACTAAATACCGATTTGTTACTTCCGATTTTATTGTTCATTAAACAAGCCATTCATGACCTATCAGATGTACTTTGTCACCATCTAGGTCATGTGCAATACAAGGGGGTAATGGGTGCAACTTGTTCCTCCCTCAGAATTCCTTCTTTCTTCAATTTTGATAGCTACATTCTACCAGTAGAAAAGTACCTATAGTGCACTGGCCTTCAAGCAGTGCATCGACTTTTACTGCATGGAGATATCATTATTCGGATTTCTTTATCAGAAGAACCTCTACAGACGAAAATAAGGATCAAAAATACCTAAAGGCAAATTTTCGTATTTTCTTCTTATTTCTGTTCTGAATTTCACTCCCCGAGCCGGCCGTTGCATTGATCATCACATCCGAAAGCTCTAAAGATAATTAATTCTAAGGAAACCGCTTAACATTCGTGTATTTAGTATGGTTCTGTCTCCAACATTGGAGTTTCTTAGAAACATTGTTACCCCCCGCTGCTGCCCATGCTGAAGATTTTTTTTGTATGATTCTGTGTCAAACATTGGGGTTTCTTAGAAACATTGCTACCCCTCGCTGCTGCCCATGCTGAAGATATACCTAATTCTGGTTCAGCGTGCTTAGGTTTACTAGCAGCCCTGGCTAGTAGTTGAACAATTTCTTCTATTTACAAGCCACTAGATAAAAGGTACTCATGAAACAACGAACAGATATGCGTAAATAACTTATTTTCGCGTATTATTAGTTTTCTGTGGAAAACACTATTTTGGCAATGGCAGAAATGAAATCCTTTATCGCAAAAACCCTCTGAAATACATTTTGGCTGAGATCGGGACATAAAAAGTATTTTGTGCGCTTTTTGCGAGATTTGGGCCACTGTGTGACATTTGAAAAAATGACAAATGTTTGACTCGCCAAAAACAACTTTTTATTGTGCCAATGGGGCATTGCAAAACATGTAAAAAATTGGATTCATTTCTGAAAACAATAACACTATTGTTTAGGTCAAGAATGATCGGGAAGTCAAAAACATATATAAACGAGGCAGTTTCGGGATCACACACCAAATATTCTAGGCATTAATAGCAAAAAATAGTAATGAAGTTATATGACATTGAATAAAAATTTTTTATCAGTAATGTTGCTGATGATTTTATGGGTCAAATAATTCCACAACGCAATAATAATTGGTCAATGACACTAAGATAATGATATCACAAGTTGGTATGTTGCATATTTTCTTTATAAATATGAATAAGGTCATCATTCTTATATGCCTTTGTTGCTATATTAGGCAGCCAATAGTCTATCAAAAAATTCATAAATAATATGTAAAATATTTGCAGAACTACTTCGTTGGCCCCACTTATTTTGATTTATTTGGATAAAAACGATTTGTGTGTGAAACCACATAATGTAGAAATTTATCTTTACTGACATTTCGGCTGCCACGGTGGCCTTTTAAAAGTACAGATCAAAATGGCAATGACAATATTTTTTCGCCTACTGCTATTTAGCATAAAAGCACTGGACCACTTTAGGTTGGCTGAACGCGCTCATTGGCAATATATTTTATATTCAAATGTCGTCCAGGATATTTTTTTTATTTTGTTCGCTTGTGTTGCCTGAACGGTCCTGTTCCACACCTAGATATCACACGCAGCCATCGTTACAATTTTAAGACGGCACTGCGCAAAACTAATACATTTCAGAACTGCCAGGGACGTAGGCATTCCCGCTTCCAAAAGATGTCCAGCATACCTCCATCCCAGCAAGTGCTGATTTAGAGGGGCTGTACGCCGATAGACCCCTAAGTCTGCCATTTTTTCAAGACAATGTTATTGCTGTATGTTGCTGCAGCCCCTAGACGTATCACTCAGAAGCGCTATTAACTATGCAGCCGTCATACCCCCCACCCCGCCCTTTCTTCAATTTTTGTTCGCTTAATAGCATTGATATCTTATATTAAACTAAAAATACTGGACTCTGATTCATGATAAAAATACTGTGGGTCACTTTTTCTACTACCTCTGGGTAGACTAGTATTCTTAACAAGACTAACTAATTTCAGATCACACATAAAAACTTTCGGTAAGAACGTTGTAGTGTGCGGTAGATCAAAAAACGTTGGTCTGCCCATATCACTGCTATTACATGCTGATGCTAGAAACGAGCTACCTGGACATGAAGCCACTGTCATCTTGTGCCACAGAAATACGCCCCCAGAGGAGCTGACATTCTTCGCTAAGAGAGCGGACATCATCATCAGTGCTACAGGTACAAAAAGATATGTTAAGATAAATTAAGAAATTATTTGAGTAGTTTCCCTCAATGGTCAGATAACAACATCTTTTACACAGTGAACACTTTAAAGTATCCGATTTACACTTGAAAGTTTTGAAAATATCAAAGATAATGAAGGCTACAACAAGTCAGTATGATATTTCTGCGTGCAGGATGTTTGCTAACTATAGCACAAACAAACTTCGTTAGGTCGTTTTAAGAAAAAGTGTTGCTTTGTTTCTGACGTACATGTCTTTGGAGCTGAAAGAAGATATTCATAAAATATCATAAATACCCTTAAACCGATTTATATTAGATTATTTATTATATATATTAGATCCCGCGCCGCCTCAATAGGCACCACATCCATATTGTTGAGAAAAAAATACGCCAATGACTTTTTTGTAGTTTTTATATGCCTTTGGATTAAGCGAGTAAAAATACAACCTTTTGATTGCTCGTGTTTCGCTTAAAAAAATCCCATTTAACACATTCTAAAAGCAATCCTTGAACAATATAAAAACCAAAAATAAAAAATAAACAATTTCGACCCTATTACTTCAAATAGTTGCACCAAGTTTCAACCAAATCGAATTACGGATATTTATGATATTTTAGAAATACTACATTTTTTTCTAAACTAACGAATCACCCTCTGAAGTTTCGTACTGTAGTTAGGAAACATCCAGTACAATATCCTCATTGTTGTAGGTGTTGTCAATTTGATCAAGCCCGAAATGGTGAAACCTGGCGCTTGTATCATTGATGTTGGTATAACCAGGATCACGACACCAGAAGGAAAAAGCAAAATTGTTGGAGACGTCGACTTTGAAGGTATGTAAATTACAGTGTGTTCCGAAAGTCGATAGTTTTTGAGTTACGCGCAATTTTGTGAAATCGTAGACATAAACCGAAATCATGGTATAAACAATCGCTTATTCAATAATGAAGAGCAACTGCTTTGTTCTCTTGTTTTTATCATTTGCTCTTGCTCTTTCTTATGGTATGTCATACAAAGTGATATAGCCATCATTTTTTTCCTCAAAAAGTCAAAATGTTAGATCAAGCAGAACTCATCGAAGTTACGAAAAACCATAAAGTCGAAACAAAGCACTTGACAGTGACAAAATTATTCATTCATTCGCTGAAAAAATGCAAATTGTTATTTCTTACGCATTTTCGTGTCCTTGATTCGTATTGTAGCGTTTTTCTGGGTTCTTTTGGGTGTGGACTAAGACACTGAATTCCAAAAAAGGAAATGCACTAATTTATTTAACTTGACTAAATAGAACTGTTAGGTACCCCACTACTTATGTCTGACTATTTATTTACGAATTACTATGTCGCGCCATTTACTGGACTGTACTCTACTCTGCTTCCCTCTCCCGGCCGACGAGTTATATATTCCGCATCGTTGATTCGAGAAGATTCCGGTGAGCCACATAGCGATAGGCACTTCGCGTCGGTCTAGAAGGAGAGTCACTGGCCCGGTCCCCAATTGAAAGAAGCTCTGGCGAGTAGGAGAGTCTGGCGCGGTCCCCAACACATGGCGCCAACAGTACTATTTCTTCGTGTTACAGTATTTATGTAGCAGTAGTCAGTTTAATAAGAGTGATTCAGTTTCACCCGTGTAGCTTTCCTGAAGACTCTCTGGGAAGATAAACCCACTGCTCAAATTCAAAATATTGCAAAAATACGCGATTCAATACTCAGAATTATAATTAACATTCCCAGGAATATTATAAAACTTCAGAGCAAACGACAAACCCCGGAATTACAAAATTGTGATACCCCATTTATTTTTATTTGGTAAAAGCAAATTAACAGAACTACTTATATGTTCATTCTTATGACTTGAACCATTATTTCAGATGCATTTTCATGCCGTCCCTAATTGCTTGTTGTATTTTGTAGTAGTGGGTTATAAGGATCTTGATTTCCATTTTCTTAAATGATTCATACATTTTACAAATCAAATGCGCCTTGGAAGTCGAATAAATTCCTTTGTCTAGGTCCACACAAAAATATCGAGCAGTAGTTGGATCTCGCAAATTCGACGGGCACAAACATGTATTAGAAGTGTAATGTTCTTCAAAATGTTAGTTATATTTGTGTGTATTAAATTTCATATTATCAAATGTCTCTTTCTCTATTTCGAAAAAAGAGGCACGCGTGAGTGTAGTGACACTGATGCGCTATTTAAAGTCGCATAATCGGTGTGACAATAATTATATTTGTGCATTTTTTTCCAGGATGCAAACCTATTGCTGGCCACATAACTCCCGTACCAGGCGGTGTTGGGCCAATGACTGTGGCCATGCTCATGGTAAATACCCTGACAGCTGCAAAGAAACTAGCTGAAGAACAGAATGGATCGTAGAATGACATTCAATATTTTACTTTTAAGGATCTAAAGACTTGTAGTATTGTTGGTGTTTATGCAAAAAAATATTGTGATTCTTTGATGCAATTCACGATAAATTTTTAAGCTTCCGTTATATTTTATCGGGTATTATTTTTAATACAGTATTAAACATTATGTATTTTGTACCATTTGGAAATGGTAGCATTTCGTGAAATAAAAGAATAAATCGTTTTGAAATAAGTTTTTCTGAATGTCCAGCATTGGCTATGATCATACCTTTCTAGGTCCGGAAACACAAAGAGGTATTTTTTGCTATTTATAACGTCGACGCGAGGGATGAAAATTGTAATTTTTGTGGACTATAAATCAGGAAGCTGAAAAACAAATAGGAAGCTGGTGACGTCTGTGCTTGTGACCAATCTAAAACTTCGTTGCTTTATGCTCAACTCCACTGCCTTCAAGAATGTCGGGTATAGAGTAATCTGAGGTGCTTTCCAGTGCCTCGTTTGTGTTACTCGGAGCTTGCCATCACTTGTCAATACCGTTCAAGTGCTTGTAATGCACCTGAGCTACTCATTTTTGAAATCCCTTGCCCACTCATGCACCAGCTTTTTATTTGGTGTTATACGCTCCGAAATAGTGGGGGATAACGAAAATGACAATGTGTCAAGATTGTTAGGTTATGTTTTTTCATCATTTTTGTTTTTTTTGCATTACAAAACTGATAATGTTATGACCCAGAGTCACAACGTACATTTGAGATGTTCCTGAATAATAAAGATCACAAGAGAGTACAAGAATTCAGGTTAATAGCAGCTTGTAGTTGGCTTCATCTATGTATAATTAGAAACTTTGAAAATAATTTTGAATGTCTACACTAAAATATGAATTCGACAAAAATGCAGACACCTGACGTGTTGCGCCATCATTCTAAAAGCTTCATCAAGCATCAATTGGATAGTCTGACAATGCTTCTGAAAATAAAGGCAAAATGTGCTTACATTTTCATTGTTTGGCAGTATGATACAAATTGTCGGCGTTAAAGCAACACATCAAAAAACAGGTTAGGTTGTCATCGTCGCGTTCCCGTGTACATTTGCTAGTTCAGTTCGGGAGCGTCACTCCGGATGCTGTATACCGCTCTCAATTCAAAAGCACTGGAAAGCGGCTTTGATGTAAGAGAAATAAATTATATATGAATGCTGGAAAATGTAAAGTTTGCTCCTATGTTAAAATCGCTCGAGCATAACTTGTGATTACATAATTAATGTCATAATTATTCAGCGTGAAACAGTAAAAGATTTGGGTGTATTTTTCGATCATACTCGTCATTTGCTAGTCAAATTGAACAAGCATTTTGCGAATCATCCAAATTATGTTTTTTGATAAGGTCGAGCAGATTATTTAACATTTAAATAATAAAAACTTTATATCTCACTATAGTAAGGCCAAATGTTGTAATTTCCAAAATGAATAAGAGAAAGCGCAACTGATTTATGGCTATAATATATCTGAAGTAAGTGTATTTGAGACAAGAAACCAATGAAATTATCGTGAACATAGATTATTAGCACACAAATCCTCACTATGCACTGTCCTTTCCTTCCAGCTATAGTATACAATTTACAGCTTAGACCTCAAATAATGCCATCTCTGAAGCAGATATCCATGACGTTTAGGCAACACGTACAGCACAGCTACAAAACGAGTACACATCAAGTGTACAACAGCTAGTGCTAAGTTAACGCCTTGTAGAAAAACCTATGTTATGTCACAAAAAAACTACAAAATGTCTAAAAAACCGACGAAATATCACTTTTCAATATACGTAATACCCGTGCGGTAGCTTGTCGACTTCGCCGGCGCTGTATCGATTAGAAGTATAAATTAGACATTAGACGAATATTTATTTTCTTATAGATATTTTTTATAGTGACTATTCAATTATCGATGTTGAGTTTTCAATGCGTGTGAAGGTAGCTCCAAAAGCTGGCTCCACAATCATACGCGCAGCTAGATTACAGCGGACCAAATAAATGCTGTCCGCCTGCGATCACCGTGGCCGTAGCGTTACTCATAGAAGGGCTTAAAGCACACAACAAGAGCTATTATAATTAGTTACCAAAAAGTAGTTACAAACGGTCTTACACCCCAACTCCAAAGGAAGAAGTCTCTGTCGCGTACGGTGCGCGATACTCACGGAAATTTAGGAAAACGTTTTTTCCAGAAAAGTTGCAGAAGTGCGTTGATCTACTATTCAGGGTTTAAAGTATACAACAAGAGCTATTATAATCAACTATCAAAAAGTAGTTACAAGCGGTCGTACACCACAGCTCCAAAGAAAGAAGTCTGTCGCGTACCGTGCGCCCTACTCTCAGAAATTTAGGAAAATGTTTTTCCAGAAAAGCTGCAGCAGTGCATCGATGTTCTTTTCAGGGTTTAAAATACGCGACACACTTCGCTTTGTTTAAAAATCTCTGTATAGTAATGTATGTTTTTCGAATATAGTAGCGCATTTGTTTAATTCTCACAAATACGAAATGTTTGAATTTGTTTAGAAGAAAAAAACGTCACCTCCGTTTTTCGCATAAAAATAACATTTATTTTTCGGAATGGTTTGTGATTCATATCGGCAAGGTAAGCTTATGTATTTTGCTATTGAATGCTCTTTGAACGACCCTGTATATTGCTCAATAAACGAGTAGTGATGGCCGGAAGACAGGTGTTTTGGGATAAACAATTAGGAATTCTCAAGGAACTACTTGACCAATATACTCCAATTTTGTTGTTGTTATCCAGAAGTACAAATCCTATGGATTTGAAGAACTTCAAGTAGTTGCCTGAAATTATCGTCTCATCATATTAGTCGGATCTTTTTACGTATGGTCTTATTTTATAGGTCTCATAAATACCTAAAAATCTTATATGAAGTTTTTTCGTTCCTGCCAACACTTTCGATTGAATCCCAAAAAACGTTTTCTGATCCTTTGTTGTCAAAAATTAGTTTTCCCACAAAAATTGGTGTACCTATTTCAAGCGTCAATGTTTTGAATACCCCATTGAACAACTTGCACCTATAAAACCAGACTTTACAATTATTCCGGAGAAATTGGGTAATATGATTAGACTAATAGGCACAGATAGAATATATCACTTCGAAGTTGAGTCATTTATTTTAACAGTGAGTAGATCTGATCAAAAGAAATGTTTTTTCCTTTACCATTTTTCTGGTAAAATTAAAGTAACAAAGTTATAGCGTTATAGCCCTTTGGAAGTTTGAGTACCGCCCTGTCTCAATAATAATATTATGTGCTCGTGTTTGGCAACAACGGATATAATCCGCCTTATCGGTTCATCGCATCGGAAACAAAAAAGCGAAAGAATTTGGAACGCTGTTTTTACAATTATTTTATTCAGTTGCATACAGTCAGTGTCAGTCGGTAACGCGTGAGTGAATAGTGGTGTCTGTTGCGTGGCTCAAACGAAATAAAAAATGGCACATGTTTATGCGGATCGGTTTCCCAATCGAGTGCAACCAACCCCTCGTGCTTTTGTTAATGTAGTACAACGGGCTCGTGAATCAGGTGACTTAAGACCTCACAGGGGACGGCATGCCGGTACTCCAAGACCTCACGATCAAATACAGGTCCGCACTGAAATACTTGTCGGGAGGACACTTTATAAAACAAGGTAAAATTTTTTTTTATTTTTACACACATATTTTGGTTTATCTTCCTTCTACAATCATTATCTGAAAATTAATGACTAAACTTCAAAGTCACCCTGTATAATTACCGCGCTCACCTCGTAGGCTTCTAACTTCTATGAGTAACGCTACGGCCACGGCGCATCGCAGGCGGACAGCATTTATTCCGTCCGCTGTAATCTAGCGGCGCGTAGGATTGTGGAGCCAGCTTTTGGAGCTACCTTCACACCTATGTTTCATGAAAAAATTAGTAGCCGAGAAAATAATGAGTAAAAAAAGTAAGTGGACACCATCGAGTGGACACCCTGGTTTCTATTATGACTCATATCTGCAGACCTGAGCAAACGATGTGTCACAAAGGAGTATACCCTATTTCACGAGTATCCATTACGATTTGACGTCTACTGATGAGGTGAGCAGCTGATCAGCAAGTGACATTTTTTTGTGTTAGTCTGGAACGTTGGCAATAATGAATCGGGTATAGATCTAGTAAGACTTGTTTGTAGCGTTTCGTTTTTTGCATGCAAATGAACTTTTCTAAATAAAAGAGCTGTTAGCAAGTACAAAATGAATCTGTTTACAAAAAATTAAAACAAAATACGGCTCTGACTACCTGACGTTGACGGATCAGTCAGAATTATGTGTCCTGTGTCGATATGGGGAATTTTGAGATATTTCTAGACAATTCGCTGCCACCCTATAATGATGGATACGTCAGTCTTGTTTTGTGTGGATACTCGTGGAATAGGGAATTTGAATTTCCTGCAATTGTCAAACTTATCAGCCTAGTCTTTTTCCTGTAATAAGCTTTTCTATCGTTAAACGAAAGATATAATATTAGTTTGGCATTAATGCGTCTAATACATGCAGGCATATTCAAATCCACCAATCACGTATACATGAAGAATATTAAAGAGAAAGTTGTACAATTTACCTTTCGATCGCGGTTCGTTCCAGTGTTCGCAAGATATTATTCAAACATGTCGAAACCTTCCGTATATATAACAAGGGAAGTTAACAAAGAAGCTTTGGATCTGCTTAACACTCAGTAAGTTTCATCTACAAAGTTGACTTGAAAATTTAAAAACCAAAAGTTTTATGAACGTAATCCCTAACCTCACTTTTATTCCAGGTGTGATGTGACATTTTGGACAGGACCGGGCCCAGTACCTAGATCGGAACTATTAAAAAACATTGAAAATAAACATGCCCTTTTCTGTATGTTAACTGACAGAATCGACTCAGCAATTTTGGATAGGGCAGGGAATAATTTGAAAATCATCGCTACCATGTCTGTTGGATATGATCACTTGGATGTGCCTGAAATTAAAAAACGAAACATAAAAATAGCATATACCCCAGGCGTTCTGACTGATGCTACTGCTGAGCTAGCGGTGGCCTTGCTTTTAGCTACCAGTAGACGACTCTTGGAAGCAAATGAAGAAGCTAGAACAGGTGGTTGGCAGGCTTGGTCTCCATTTTGGATGTGTGGACCTGGACTAAAAGGTTCCACTGTAGGCATTGCTGGATTTGGCCGAATTGGTCAAGAAATCGCCAAAAGACTGAAGCCTTTCAATCCTGAACGCATAATTTACTACAACAGATCAGAGAGAAAGAAAGAAGCTGAGGAAATTGGTGCTGAACGAGTCAATTTTGACGATTTGTTGACACAAAGTGATTTTATCAGTGTCAGTTTATCTCTGACCCCTGAAACAAAAGAAATGTTCAATGAAGCTGCATTTTCAAAAATGAAAACAAATGCTGTATTTGTAAACACCAGTCGAGGAGGTGTAGTAGATCAACAAGCTTTGATAAAGGCACTTCAACAGAAAAAAATATGGGGTGCTGGATTAGATGTTATGACCCCTGAACCTCTACCATTAGATAACCCCTTATTTAAGCTGAAAAACTGTGTTATTTTGCCACACATTGGAAGTGCAGCAGTTGAAACTAGGAAGGAAATGGGATTGATATGTGCAAAAAATATTGTTGCTGCATTTAAAGGAGATCCTTTACTAACTGAATTGAAAACATAACATAATAAATAGGTTTATATTACATAACTTTTAAGGATCACATTGGTTTCCATTGCAACTCTTCTGTTAAAATAAATAATATATGCTTAAAGTGTCTTATAAGCAGTACATGTTACTTCACACCTATATTCACAATATCCATACAACAGAACAGAAATGATATTAATGTCATGAACCTTAGAACTCAATTTATTAAAAAAACTAGATAGTTTAAATTCAGAATAGGGAATCCTAAAAAAAACATTGGGTTGAATAACAAACTTTGTCATATTTTATTATAAATTATGTTTAATAATAAGTGCATGATTACAGATAAAATAATTGTGGAAAGAACTTGTCATAATGTTCAAACTATCAAGACGCTTCTATCAGTACTGTCCCATGTAGTCGCCTAAATTAGTTAGTGATATAATGCTGCAAGGCTTGAACTGACTTAATCTACTGCAAAAACATCTAGGTCTGTCAGGAAATTGTTGCACATTTAAACCTCTAATTAGCCTTCCAAGGTAGTGGAGTACTTGTAACCAAATTCTAATTTACAAAACTTTGGGACATACTGGTCACTAATCTGTATGTTCATGTTGAAGTTGCGCCTCAGACTCTCTCCAATTCCTTTGCACAGTTTCAACAATCCATTTCCACCATTTAGACTTAGTAAAATAGAAGGTACTACATAACATAATGAATACCCATGATAGGATCAAAAAGAAATCAGAGTCTTTGGAAGGTTGGCTTACAACTGGCCCAGCAAAATCAGCTGAGGTTACTATAGACTTTTCAACAGCTGGTATGCAGGTATGCTTAGTGACAAATTCCGAGAATATCTCTAATGTATACTCAGACCGGTTGAATTTAGCAACTGATTTTCCATTGTGGAATAACATCAAAGATGGGACACCAACAATGCCATTCTGTGTGTTAAAAAGGTGATAGATCATAGCATTGATCGCTACCATTTTGATGTCTGGAAAAGCCCTAGGCAAGGCATTGAAGTGTGGGGCAGCCATGCTTGAGAAAGGACAATATTTAGAGTAAAATAAAACTAGAACACACAGAGCAGGAGTTTCTCTATCCGTGATTTTAGTATCAGGCTGTAATATCTTGATGAGCTCTGTGTCATTTGTGATTTGAACAACCCTGTCGAACACCCCTGGTAAACATGGGACACATTTTTGGGTCTTGTTTGTATCTTCAGCGTTTGCGGTAGTTCCTTCTTGATCTTGTGTGTGGTTTGTATTTATATTTGTTATATTAGTTACAACATTCTCAACGCCACCATCAAGTTGAGTTGATATTTCATGATTCTCTAAGGTTGAATTCTCATACTTTTCACAGATAATTTCTTCACAAAATGCTAACACTCCTAGAAAAAAATACTTGATAACATAAAGAATTAGGTGTTATAACTATAGCAGCATACTCCACAATAGTAGGCAAGTAATCACTTTCCAAAACATATTAATTAACAATTATATTCATTTTTTATCTTCAAAACTGTCGTTTACAACAAGTTATTCTTTCAAAAGAAGAATGACTATGACACTTTGACAATGACGTTCTTTTTTGTTAGGTTAAAATAGAGATGTTGGTTATATGACGGAACAAGTTTTCAGGTAATCGATAGTCGATATATTCCATACCTCTCGGCGAGAGACTGGCTGCCTATAGTATGTCTCTTTGGGAAGATTCCAAAATATCTGGATATAGCGACCTAATTCCCTGAAAGTTCATTCCTCAAAGATTGTTGACATACTATGCCATATTTCAAGGTGAAACTAAAGTTCTTTTAAAAACAGCGTTACTGGTAATTAGCCGTAACACCACCGAAAATGCAATAAATTAATTAATAACCCTATGAATGGTCGAAACCATTGGTTTTCAAGATTTTTCAGTATTTATCATTTTCTTAGAGTCACCTGAAATTGAAAATTTGCGTCCAAATCATAAAAAAATATGTAAGAAATTCGTAAGAGTTCAGTTTTTGTATATTATACCTACTAAGCCAATACAATCATAAAAGGAGCAGAAATACTGTCTTTGGCTTTTGCCTCCATATCTGAAAATCTGGATCGCATTTATTGAACTTAGTCGTGTAATAATCCATAAGGGTAGTTTTCAATGTTCTGTGATTTTGCTCCACGCTATTATTAACGTCATTCCCATTTCCAACTTACTCATTTTTGAAACTCGTCCGTCAGCTTAACTATAGATATATGTAGATACGGCACTCTACCTTTTGATTTGGGTCATTGAAAATACCTGCTAAATATTCTTGCTTACTATGAATTACATAAATGTATCTTCGTAGCATCACTTTCGGCTGACGATCTCGTGTCCGTACAACATTTTCAAGATATGTATATTAGAAGAAATTTTTTTCCTTGCCATAGAAGGTATAAAAGCAGAAAATATGTATATGTAAGTTTTCAATGTCTGCAGTGACGGAGAAAAAATATAGCTAGTGCAGCTAAGGTACAATTCCGCCATAACTTCAAATGGAATAACCTAATTCAAATTATTAATGTAAAATAGCTTACCTCATTCCCGTTATTCTTGTTTATATCTTCCATCATTCGCTACATAAAGCATTCCTTGATTTGGTAGGTATACATAATTAGAAAATTAACTTAATAAGTCGTTTAAACCGCTCTATCAGACGAGAAAAATAAATAATGTACATTCAATGTAGTATAAAGTACATATATGGAATTTTCTGATTTCCTCCATTCATACCCTTGACCCAATATTAGGTCTAACCTATATTTCCTATATCTATACCTAGATACTTTGTTGTCATTGAAAAATATGATTTTACTTTAAAATGTTTGCAGTTTGATTGTAAACTTACTACTGGTATTACACTTTACACCCAAGTTAAATTGACTTCAAAGCTATACCCCCGTCAGTAAATAAATCCAGGTACAATGTCGTGCAACACGCACAGCATTTTTCAAAACCTTTATTTAGAGTTTAATGGAAGTACAGCTCCGAAAGGATGCTATGAAAATGTAAATTTGTATTTATTAGTGTGCTAGTGTAGCTATATCCCACTTGAGTAAATCAGTTCAGTTCTATGTATCTGGTACAGTAGTTACTTTCCGAATACCACCATGATGTAATGCCCTCGTATATCTGAGACCTTGAGTGGCGATGAAAAGGCTTTGCAGAGTCGACGCTTATGTAACCAGTTCCGCAACTGTGCGTGAGCGCTTGCGGTGATATCTAGAAGTTTTGGTCGAGGTTAGAAACGCTGGAATGATTTTCGACTCGGCGATAGGGGAAAAGATATTGTGAAAGAAAGGTCTTCAAGATTTTAATTTGGCTAGACAATTTAATGGCATGCTTTATTTACCACAAATTAAAAGGTGACAGTTTCCCAAGTCGGGGTATTCATGCATCGGTCACCTTAGTAAACTTCAAGAGGTGTTTCTGATAGTTAATGGTGATAGGGTAATTACTCAAACAAACTTTTTATCAGTAAACTTCTGCTGAAGAGTAGTAATATGGACTGCCCTATGAAAGCAATACGACGACTATCTTCCAGGTGAGGAATGCTCCTTTACATCGAAGAATTTAACAAATCTCTAATGGATCAAAGTAGGTAATAGTTAAAATAGGGAATCGATTGTCTCTTAGGCTGAGTATCTATCAAATGAATAATTATGTCAATACACTTCAATTTTTCTACAATCTTTTCTATATTCTCCTATGAATACTATTGTTTGTGTATATGTTACCAGCAATCTGTATAAGCCGGTATTCTATACATTCCCTAGGTAAAACCTAAAACATGTAGGCAATGCATGAAATATTATTTGTTTTATACCTTGGTAAGGTATATATTCTATACAATACCGAATGCGCTGCCGGTAATGTAACATGTGTATGTAAAAGGAGTGAGGAACGGATTGTACCTAAGTACCGGCAGGCAGGCAATAAAAGAGTTGCATACTTGCAAGCAAAGACAATTACATTATGTTACTCATAGCCAGATTAATTTTTAGTTTCACATTAATTTTACTGTGATTTTAATGTAGTAACAGAAAGGTGTTTTTCTTGTACGCTTTTCATAGAGCACTCTAATTGTTAATTTTAATAAAGTTGACTTTAAATAATGTAACTTGTTTCATTTGCCCGTTCATTACGTAGGTATGGCGGTTAAAATTGATAAATTTAGACCAAGATCTATTTATTTTACACGTTGCCGGTGGAATAGCAGGTACCCTATACAATCCCTAGGAATTGTATTCATTACCTAGGTGAACTATGTAATGGATAATAATATTCATAATATTTCATACATTGCCTGGGCAACCCAGGTATTCTATTCATTGCCTAGGTTTTGTATAGATCACCGGAATTGTAGAGATTACCGGAAACGTATATACCATATATCTTGAACCTTTTTTGCAAGATCTAGTCAAAAACGTCAAAGAGACTAATTTTACAGTAAAAGTAACACATGAATTAGACCAGAGTTCCCCAAACTTTTTTATGTCGTAGACCCCTTGCCATGTTTTTCCGTGTTGGGTAGACCCCCTACTTACCTGATATTGATTTCCTGTAAATTTCTAACTGTAGTGAAGTTTAGTGTTAAAAACTTGAAGTAAAAACACATGTTAATTTATACATTTATTAATTGAATTTAAATTAAAACCACTCAAAATAAAATTTTGTATCTGTTATGTAAAATATACGTAACATTAAATAAACAGGTGTCTGACCAATAAGTGCCCGCATTGGTAATAAGTGCCCACATTGAAAACAAAATAAGAGGGATAGAATAAAAAAAAGTGAAAAATAACAAAAAAAAAGTTTTTTTACTTAAAATAGTACAATAAGCGAGTTCGTTTATTAATTATAACATAAACGTGTGTTCTACAATAATTTCACTGTTAGTTTGATTAAATTCCGCTTCTTATACGTTTAAGTTATCTAAAAATAGGCAACAAATTAACGAATTTTAGTGTGTACCTATGCTTGAATTTTCAGAATAATAAAAAAAAATATTTTCTATAAAGGGGGGTTCTTTAAAAAAATCAATGCGGGCACTTATTCCCAATGCGGGCATTTATTGGTCAGACACCAATAAACATAAAATAAACTATAAATAAAATAACATAAGCAATAAGTCAATATTTTTAGTGAGAATAATGAACCTGATGCTTTAATAATAAATTATCAACATTTGGCGTCAATTTTGCAAGGGTTAATCTTAAATCTCCTCAGCTAATGATGTCCAGTCTGTTTCTTTTTTCCGTTAGGAGATTGGTAACAGCGCTGAACCCCCTTTCCACTAGGTATGACGATGGAAAGGAAATTAAAAATTTCCTCGCTATATTCCATAATACGGGATAAGTAACGGGTATGTTGTTTTGCAGCCAGAATTGCTGATATCAGTTTTTGAACTGAACCTTAAGTTCTTCGTTTGTACTTAGTTCAGTCAGTTCCTCTTGTATTATGACATTCGTTTCTTCTATGTCACCATATGGATTAATTATCCACGGTGGTATTACCATAGTCAAAATATCCTCAAACCTAGATTCAAAATCTGAATAGAGGGCATTTAGATGTTGAACGTAAGTTGAAACGTCGTCTTCCTGGCAGCTTGTCTGTGACAAATTGGGGAACTGAGAAAATTCGCCCCGTCCAATATTTTGCTTCATTAGTTTAACTCTGGCAAGAAACGCTGATAAGATGGACTTTGTTTTAATCAAATTTAAACTGTCGCCTTGTAATTGCAAATTAACCATATTAAATTTTGTAAACAAATCTGTTAAATAGGCGATGTCTGTTTTCCTCTTCATTAAATTTTCTTTTAAAATTTTATCTATCTTTATTAGTATCCAGAAATTCTAAAATAGTCTCAAAAAGTGCAAAAAATCTTGTCAAAGATAAGCCTTTCGACAGCCAGCGTACTTCAGTGTGAAGGAGTAATTGATGAAAGTGTTCGTCATTTTCTTCACACAACTGCGCAAAGAACCACGTATTCAACGCGTTGCTTCGGATTCGGTTTACTGCATCAATGACTAAATGAAGTGATTCATGCAATCTAACACTCAAATTTTTAGCAACTAAATGTTGTCGATGGATGACGCAATGTATTGCTAACATCCCTGACACATTTTGTTTTAAATAGCTTATAAATCCACGATAACGTCCAACCATGGCAGGTGCCCCATCTGTAGCAACTGATATTATATTTGATAAAGGAATTGCTTTTTCAATGAAGTAATCCTTCAAAACATGAAATATTGATTCACCTTTAGTGTCGGTTATCAAAGTTCTTGCGAAGAGCAGTTCTTCGTAGATTTCTTGACTCATAATAAAACGAGCATATGCCAATAATAATGCTGCATTATCAGGTGAAGTTGACTCGTCCAGTTGTATAGAGAAATGGGTCGTTTGCAAATAATTACATAAGAAGCTTTCAATATCAGAACTCATTTCATCAATACGTCTTTCAACAGTATTGTTGCTTAAGGGAATTCTTTTAATTATATCAGATGCAGGTTTGTGTAAAACAGTTTTTAAAACCTCTTCAACGGCTGGCAAAATTAACTTCTCTCCGATAGTATGCGGTTTTCCGGATTTTGCTATAAGTAACGAGATATTGTAAGACGCCGCAAACCATCATCATTTCTTTGTGACGTCGAAGCCAACATTCTGTCCAGTGTAGGTCTCTTCTAAAATTTATCTTTGAGTGCTTGAAAGTATTTCAAATCTTTCTCTGTTTTATCAGGGTGGCATCTTCTCAGATGATCTTGCAGTTTAGATGGTTTCATAGCGTCATTGCCCAAAACTTTGTTGCATAAAAGGCACATAGGCGATTGTTTGTCCGGCAATGATGGAATGAAGCCAAATTTCAAATAATCAACACTGTACTGTCTACATTCCTTTTTAGATTCGGACATGGCATCAGTCATCTGTGGGCAAAATTAAATTATTTAAATAAGACAGAAAATCCAGCAGCTGTATATTAAAAATATTTTTTGATTTTTCCGAAAACATTCCATAATTCGAACATCTTCTTGCAACAATTAGCTCGAATTACGGAGATTGCATTGTAATTATATTACCGATTGCTAGAACTTTCAAAAAGAAACTATTGAGGAGTACTCGTGTAATTTTGCATGATTTAACTACTAATAACTAAAGTCATGATTGGCGTAATTTATCTATCTTTGATAACTACGAGTACAAAACTAAAATTTAATAAAAAATAATGTACTTACTTTTCTCCAGCACTCTCAAACAAAATAACACTGACTCACTATAATTTGTGTAATATACTATCTGTTTATATTTTTTAAAATATTTTCTTAGCACTTTCCTTTTCAAGATTCAGGAAACGAATAAACGTATTTGTCCCACATTCGTATTTATAGAGTGACGAATTGAACAAGTCAGTGCAAGGTAGCGAAGCTCTGAGACTGCGACTCTCAGGTTTTTACAAGTTCAAAATGTATTGCGACCACAAAGCGAATACCAACATCCTACAACTTACACAATTTTATAAACATATATAATAAATTTTTTACTTCATAGGTACTTTTATAAATAATGTATATGTTTTGATATTATAAGATAGTATGATGTAAGTAAATAGGTACTATCAATGTATGTGTTGAGATCCACTATCGTGGACTCCCATATTCATTTCATGGACCCCCAAATTTTTTTTCGCTGACGTAGACCACTTGCAGGTTGTCATAGACCCCTAGGGGTCGATATAGACCACTTTGGGAATCAATGAATTAGACTAACAATTCTGATAAATATATCCAAAATTGAACGAACTTATATACTAAGTGACATATAAATCCGAACACCCAGTTTAAATGGTTATATTTTAATAAAATTTTGTATAAGTACTTAATGAAGCATAATAAGTAAATGATAAAAATTTGAAAATGATTGCACTGCTTTAAAGCCCTTTGACCTTTAATAATGTGTGGATGCACCCTGATGTGCTACGCATTCTCCAACGCGCCTAGGCATGCTTCTGATCAGGTGGTCAATGTCCTCCTGTGGTATCTCATTCCAGGCAACCACCAACTCCTCTCGAAGTGCTCCTAGAGTCTGAGGAGGACGTTGCAAATTACCACCATATCCCACACGTGCTCAATTGGGGATAAGTCGGGAGATCTTGGTGGCCATGGCAACAATGTGACATCATTATGTTGAAAGAAGTCTATTGTGACTCTTGCAACATGTGGTCGGGCATTATCTTGTTGGAAAGTTGGATCTGCCAGGGTGTCAAGATAGGGTAAAAGACGGGGTTCTAGAACTTCGTGGATATAACGCTGCGCGTTCATGTTACCTCTGATGAAGATTAAAGGTGACCTGGAACCATAAGCTATAGCACCCCAAACCATAACTCCAACAGTGTGATGAACATGTCTTTCAACAAAAAACTGTGGATTCCTCCTTTCACCACGTCGCCTTCTAACCCTGGCACGACCATCGTGCATGCCTAAACAAAATCGAGACTCGTCACTAAAGACAATACTTTTCCATTCCTGATCCCAGAGGGACCGTTGTCTGCACCACTCAAGGCGATTACGTCGGTGTTCTCGAGTTAAAGAGAGGACCCAGTGAGGGCGGTATGAAAACAAGCCAAAACTTCTCATTCGTCGGTAAACACTTCGCATGCCAATAGGTCTTCCGTGTTCTGCAAACCATTCATTTGCAATGGACCTGGTAGTGGAGAAACGGTCCCTTAAGGCCAATAATCTTAGGTGGCGATCTTCACGGTCTGTTGTTCTACGGCGGCGTCCAGTGCCCCTTGCGCTTTGCGTACGGCCTTCTCGAAGCCATGCCTGATAACACCTAACCACAGTGTCTACACTTCTTTGCACTCTAACTGCAATTGCCCGAAAAGAAAGTCCAGCTTCCCGAAGTCCCACTATACGGCCCCTATCAAACTCACTAAGTTGACGAAATCGTACAGGTCTCCGTACTCTAAGCGTCGTAACCGATCGTAAAGGATGTCAAGAACCAAAATCCGCCAACGTTGATTCTTTACTGCGGCTGAAATATTCATTTTTAGAGCGTTAGTGAATTAAAAAAAAGCAGTATAAAAACCGGAATGTCCAACTGATAAGGCTGAAAATTTTTTCACTTGTTATTTACAGTAAGATAAATACATTCACCACTTTTTATAAAATTAAATTAAAATAAAACCATTTAAACTGGGTGTTCGGATTTATATGTCACTTAGTATATAATAGCAGCGAAAATAAACGCGTTTGGAAGAAAATATGCACGATATCCATATCTGCCTGAATGAGAATCAGCCTCTGAGTGATGTAATGCGCGCGTCAGACGAACACTGAGGAACGGAATTACGGAATATCCGACTCTGGAAACATCCCTGGCTACCCAGTTCCCTTCATCATAACTGGTACTAGATCCGTATCATTGTACGCGCATTCACCAAAATCTGTAGTTATGTAAAAGTGACCATACATGGGTTGATATCAAGTCCAGAAAGTTCGGCTACAGTTCTAATTTCTATCGCTTTTGTCTTTGCAGCAAAACACACAAAAGGTGAGGCTGTTTCACTCACATCCAAGGTACGTGAGGTCACGAGGTCATCACGTACTACCCACTACCCACTACCCACTACCACTAAAATAAAATGTGAAGCATGACTTTCCACCTTCGTATGCTTCCGACGGCCCTTAGAATTTCTCCGTTGCCTCTTCCAAATTCTCTGGACTTTTGTTGGAATGCATTTACAGCTAGTTTTCTGTAACTGTAATGAAAAATTGCCCATATCAAGTATTCAAGATTTTCCAAAATTGTAGATGACAGTATACAGGGCGTTCGGAAGGTCAGTACCCTCCTTTCTAGGGGTGAGATCTTAGAAAAAAATTAAAATCATGCGATAAACAATCGCTTGTTCAATAATGAAGAGTAACAGCTTTGTTGTCTTATTTTTATCATTTAACTTGAGGTATAGTATCCCTAAAACAATGGTTTTCAAGTTATCTAAATATTGCGTACACGTTATAAAAAATTTGTTGGTTTATTGAATCGTTAGATTTTCTAGTGCGTCTTGGCTTTTCGAACTTTACAACAGTCGTTCAAAATTATAACAAACTTCCTCCACTTTTGCTCTTTCTTATGGTAAAATGTTAGATCAAACAGAATGTCATCGAAATTACAAAAAAATATAAAATCCACTTTTCCTGAAACACACAAAATTATTCATTCATTCGATAACAAAATACAAATTGTTATTTCTTACCCATAGTAATTATATTTCTATATATAAAATTTTGTGTTTTTCTTTTTCTAATATTTTGAATTTGCGCAGGGGCTATATCTTAGCGAACTGACTACTGTAACAGGAATACGAAACAAGGGAGTAAGAAATTACTATTTGAATTTTCTTACCATTTGGATTAATACTTTTCTCAATATCAAGAGCCTTGTTTCATGAAAGTGGATATTATAATTTTACTTCCCACGTCTACTATCGGGGAAGCAATCGCGAAAAATGAGATATCATATCGTTTGGACGTTATTAACAACCCATTAAACACAGATATATAAATGTTACCTAAATTTTATATTTATTTGTTGTTAGTTAGAAAATATCCAGAACAGTTTACTTCTCTATGCATGTAGTATTTATGTAAATGCAGTTACTTTAGTTCTACGAGAATATAATATTTATATATCAGCGACAGTTTCGTTATTTCATATTTATTCAGAAATTACGTAACACTTATATTCAAGAATTGACGTAATTGTTACACCAGAAATTTATTCCATTCCATTCAACTGGCCAATAAATAAGACTACAGAACAGGTGATAGAGAAGCTTACGAACGATTCGGCTACCTCGGTAGTCTTCTTCAAAATACAACATTAAAAAAAATTAGAATATAAAGTATAGAAGGGACTTCTGGAACATTTTCTTCCAGAAGATGTTCCTTCCATATTTTATTAATGGAATAAAAAAGGAGTACCAGAGTATCCGAAATGTTAGTTCACATTTTTACATTCAATTCAGTGGTATTATTTATTGTCCACTTTAACGAAATAGAATTAGCCGATAATCATAGGTTAAGTATCGAGAACAGCAGTATTTACAACAATTTACTTAAAAACTTGTATGCACACTGTGTCATAAATTTCCGCAAATAGTAATTACTTATGTGGTAGCATAATATGCTGAATGTTATGTGTTAATTTGTATACAATAAAGGCAGATTCACCAAGATCCACATTAGTAACTTAGATTAGTGGAAATTTATTGCACAGCAGCTTCAAACAAAATAATATAAAGTAAATTATGTTATAAGAGGGAATGCGAAGTTTGAACAATTCATCTTTTTAGTCAAACAAAAAAATATCTAAATACATAAATATACATTTCAATATATTTATTAATACATAAAATAGTATCATTATTTATACAACTCAATCAAGCTGCCAGATTGATCTTTATTATCTGGTAACTCAGCCAGAGCCCCTCACTGAAAGCATTTTCCACAATGTACTTATTGGTACGTATTCCTGACGATATGGTATTTGGAAACAATCGAAACAAAATCAAACAAATACAATATGGTTTGAAATGTTATGATATAAAACATATTTTTCTAAGGATATGTTAGTATCTGGACCTCAAATTCATACTAGGTTAAGTCCAAATAAGTAGATTTGAAATAATTGCAATTGGAATAATTATCTTATATTGTATGTGAGTTAATCTATAAAGTCATAACTTGCTAATTTTTACAGGTAGGTGTACGCTGTAAGTAGCAAATAAGAACTTAAAATATATCACGAACTTAACATATAAAACTTATTTTAGGAAAAATGGACTAGTATGGCTCTGAGGTACAGACTTAAAATCAATTTACATACCTAGCTAGGCTTTCATGAAGTAGAGGTGTACAAGGCAAAAGTTGTTTCTATGAGCATCCAAAGAACAAGTTCCCAATTCATCGGTGAACATGACTGTTTCCAAAGTAGTCTGCGTCTTTGCCTCCTAATAGATTTGATGAAGTTTACCTGAACCCAAATTGTCAGATTAGTCGAATATACATGTTTTAGCATGTAACTAACTCACCTTACTTTAATCTGAAGCGCTCGACAGTTTCAGATGATCATTTTTTTTTTACTAATCTGATCCTTTATCCTTAATGGGCGAAGTTGAGTCATTTATTTTAACAGTGAGTAGATCTGATCAAAGAAATGCTTTTTTCCTTTAACATTTTTCTGGTTAAATTAAAGTAACAAAGTTATAGCCCTTTAGAAGTTTGAGTACCGCCCTGTCCCAATAATAATATTATGTGCGTGTTTGGCAACAACGAATGTAATCCGCCTTATCCGTTCATCGCATCGGAAACAAAAAAGCGAAAGAATTTGAAACGATGTTTTTACTACAATGTACAATTTTATTCAGTTGTTTTCCGTCAATGTGTCAGTCGGTAACGCGTGAGTGAATAGTGGTGTTTGTTGCGTGGCTCAAACGAAATAAAAAATGCACATGTTTACCAAAAAGCTGAACTTGTGGACATGATTCTTATTTACAGGGGGGGGAGTCTTTATGCGGATCGGTTTCCCAATCGAGTGCAACCAACCCCTCGTGCCTTTGTTAATGTAGTACAAAGGGCTCGTGAATCAGGTGACTTAAGACCTCACAGGAGAAGGCATGCCGGTGCTCCAAGACCGCACGATCAAATACAGGTCCGCACTGAAATACTTGTTGGGAGGATACTTTATAAAACACGGTAACATTTCTTTTAATTTTTATTTTTATTTTTACACACATATTTTGGTTTATCTTCCTTCTACAATCATTATCTGAAAATTAATGACTCAACTTCAAAGTCACCCTGTATAAGGGGCTCATATTTGGTGGAAGTACTTAAATGGGTACAAGGTATACTCCTGCATATTCATCCGCCGCGCTTTAGTAAATCCCGTAATCCCCGCTTGGGCTCCCCTACTACAAGGCGTAAAGTGTGGGGACATTGAAACAGATTATAGTCGTTACAACTATAAAACTATTCTTTTTCTCAAAATGTGTCTCTTGATTCAACTCAGGGCTTAATCAGGTTTCCCTGAAATTGGAGTGCACTTTGCAGTTCAGGAAACTAAGATGATTAGTTGGGGTAGAATCGAAGATTTTGGTCTCCACCAAGAAAATCATGGAGTGACGATTTGACTGTAGATAGTGGTGGATAGCATCAATTCTGCTGCTGATCTCGCAGTTATTCGTAAGGGAGATTTTAGCATCTACCTCTCGAGTCCACCCTCCTCCATTCCGAGAGTAGTTTCAGTTCACTACCGGAATTTTTAGCTATGGAGGGGAAGGGGAAGAAGAAAAATCCGACAGCATAATATAGGTGGCGCACATTTTTAAGACATACTCTGGAAAAAGCTAGCAGGTGGTACCGCCTCGGTCGACTGGCCCTTGTCTTCTGTCTGTTTTTGAATGATGTTAAATAGACCTGAAGTTGTCCGTTGGTGGACTTGCACCGCCACTCGGCAATCGGTACTGAGGTATTCCTTAACGCATGTGTAATCGCTTGAACAGGAAGAAGTTGTATACTGAGTGAAACAATTTCCAGAACAAGCATTTGCCACGGCCCTGCTGAGTAGCTTCTCCGCCGTCGTTCTGCCGACTGCATTGATGGTTCTAAGTGGAAGATGAAGAAAAGTCCAATATGCATGTCTGCAGTAAGGCCATGTGCATAGTGTAGAGCTCACTCATGATGCTTGGAATCACTAAACTAACCCAAATTGATACTACATATGGTTCCAACAATACAACAAAACATCATACGTGCGAAAACGTGCGGGAGTAAACAAAAGGTCGCGATTAATTAACGTAAAACGAAAACGTTTTGGAAAAGCATGCACGTCGTCTAAAAATAGAGTACAAGCTCGGCTATGGAATCGGTGGTCGCGACTCTACAACCGACAGTTGAGAATCGCGAGGCTCACCGACGCGTATGTTCACCTGAAACGGGTCCCGACGTGGTTCTTCGGCTTTCGGCTTCCTCCGCGCACCTCAGTTTCTCGTGGTACGACTTACCAGTCGGCGGTACCCGTCTACCTGCTCGTTGAAATTCTCGCTAATAAGGACAGCGCCGCTGAAAACGCGTGCCGAGCATCGCTAGTGTGACCGTTGTGCAATTTGACCGGGTGTCGATCCACCCTGGAAGTGTCAGTGATAGCTAAAGTGATTGGTTACAGTGTGGATGCAAGTGGTACCAGTTATGTGAGGAATCGATGATCGCTATATGCACGCTTGAAGTACCAACAAGGCAGCGAGGAATGTGAAAAAGGTTCGTTGAATATTCTGGGTGATTATGTATTTGAAATTCATCCAGTTTCGGTTGCCTAACCATTATATATTGTACAATAATCTTGAGATATGACCTTGGCTATGATGACTGTAAGCGTTAAAACCCCTGAGCATAGGATATAGGATAGTTTGAAGCCGCATATGAGCTGTCAGCGATACTATTTCTCCTAAGTTGATCATTGACTCGCTTCATACCATAATCATTAACTTCTAGAAACCAGATCCCATAAAGTGTTGTTCACATTCTTACTAACGATGAGAATGAGCTTAGAGACCGAGTCCTCTATAGCTGTATGAGTATGGAGTATATAGCGACAATATTTCAGACAGAAGTGACAGTCATCTAGGTGTGTGCTAGAAGAGTTCATAAGGCAGATAACTGTCTACTGGTCAATCGCCATCTGCTCAAATACCCAAATAGCCATAAAATTTCGCGCAAATGTAGATCAGACTGGTTGAGTATTGGCTGAGTACACTCGGAGATCTGAGAAAACCGAAGGTGACTTTGAAGTGGGCACTGGGACTATCCAATGGAACGCACAAAGAAAATGGGAAATGGATCATCTTTGAAAAGGTGCAATCAGTCGCTTAATGGTGCTGGACCTTTCTGTGATGATTAGAGCTCGCATTAATCCGTAGTGAATGAGACTAAGAAGAAATCCCTTTAATGGTCGAATAGTCAAAGGAGAGAGAGAGAGAGAGGCAGCTAAAAAAATGCATAAACAACCGAATGCTGCGTTCAGGAATACTTGTTCAGATTTAATAGCTAGTCCATAAGGCCTATGGTGGATCCTTCAGCAGGATGATGTCGTGTAAGCCACCATATGTCACTTTCAAACCTAGCACAACACGCTATGGCTACGCAGTGGTTCAACAGAAAACACGAAGGAATTCAGGTGCGTCTCATGTGTCACTGCGAAGAATTGACAAAGCTAAAGTTTTAGACTTTTGGGTCTACAAGTCCAAAAGCGAGATGCTGTTTGCAAATGCCTGTGCTAAAGATATGGATTCTGAATAGATCCGTGACATAGTAAACAGGAATGCGTAAAATAAGCGCCAAAACGTTGACCGTTTGAAAAAAATACACCTCTTAACACTTGCTTTCCATCAAATCAGCCCGAAGAACTTATAAGTCACTAGGACAAGGACATATTTCTTGTTTTGTATGTATACTCGTATGTATGCAAAAAAGAATTAAAGATTTCACAGAACAAGTTCCAGTTATGTAGGCGTTTTCCAACAGGTATACTTATGATTCAGAGCTTAAAGGGATTCTTCAATTATTCAGTGTCTTAATAAGCTGCGCTCCAGAGACTTTAATTTTTCAACAGCGAGTTTCAGTCATTTAACAAGATCTTCTCTATCTTTGGCGGATAATAAATATTTAGAATCCTTAAAAGTTTCCTCACGCATATAATGTCTTATTTATCGTAGATTTTGGCTTTACTGTACTTTTCGGTACCTATTAACAGGAAAAAATTGATAATCTGTATTGATTATTTAATGCTGGGTTATCGTACTTTGACATTTTCTACGGAAGACGGGAGTCATTCGAAATGTGAAACTACGTAACGGGCCATCTTCTTTACATTTAGATACTCCACCCTAAATTGACATTGTATAAACATCACCATGATAAAATTGGTTAGTTAAGATTTGATTTGAGGACTGAAACATTCTACTGACACCAGGCATTATTAAATTGGTGGTCCAGTGAGTTGTATTGTTTCTTTATCTCTGATACCATTACCAACTCTTGATATTTTCTCGGATCTTGTCCACCGTATATCTTCTAGAAGCACACTAGACCTTACGCAGTTACTTTGAAGTCTCATAGTGTCTCAAGCTGTTTGGTAATTTTGTTAGTAGCGTTGAGGGTCAAACATCATTGCGATACTTATTGTTTTGACTACTGGCTGAGTATCCGAGCAGACAGTCAGCTGCCATTAGCATCATGCTTAGTTTATTACTAGTATGGTAGTATTTTCTTAAGTCACACCTGAATCAGAAACAGTTGTTCTGAATCATTTGCCATCGCCTTTTGGTGAGCTGATCCAAGCAAGGAATTCAGCTGGCTTTTTTCGCAATGCAGATAACAGAATACATCAATTTGCATATAAAACACAATGTGTCTCAGCGCCATCGTAGGCCGGATGCAGACATATCGAAACATTTTGTCTCGAACAAACAAAATGATTCGATATGTTTCGGTTACTCGCACCCCCCGCATACAGGTCGAAATATGTTTGGTTCCAAACAACGTTTCTGCACACAATCTCCATTTTACTTTCAATCCAATAGTGACTTTCTACCCTACCGGTTGTTTCATATCAGAAAATTAATCTTTACGAATAGAATCGAACATGTTATTTTAATAGCATCGGTAAAAAGCATGCGACAAGAAAACAAAACAATCCTCCAATGAAGAAGCATTTTGCTTCGAAATGTAATTCAGAGATTGTTGACGTAGAAATGTTGCGGTACTAATAAGCTAAATGATATGATATGAAGTCGATTGAATTGAATTCAATTAAATGACATAATAGCATATAATACAGTGATAACAGTCCAAAAATCGAGCCCATTTGTTCGTAGCATAGATCCACCTACCTCCCTTGCTATCTGTTGACCGCTCATATGGCGGACAGTCAGTATACGAATGTTTCATCTGAAATTTTAATTGGGAAACAGCGAAATTCAGGCGGTGAATACTAAGCAGGCGATGAAAGTCACATCACCGCCGCTCAAGCCGTACGTAAAACAATCGTGTATCGGCAGCATACGAGGTGCCAATCAGATTTATTATCGAAATATAATCTGTTTATTTTCGGTGGATATTAAAGTTTCTTGCACGCTGCGGAGCCAAAAATTCAGCAAAATGCGGAATTCGAATCTAACTATAAACGGTTCATTACTCTGAAGCTTGTGTATGTGTTACGTATTTAACCTTCCAAGTCAACCCTCCAAAAAAGTCTAAATCTAAATTTTTCTTGCCACATCACAATCTAAGGTAATGCCATAGATCAATGACCCACTGGGAACTTCTGAACACAGAATCATAGTTCACAGGTTTTATACATTTTTACCTGTCAGGGCTTTGACAGCTAACCTAAATGAGCAGGCCAACAAAGTTTTCATTAACATGTAGGAAAATACGCCTGGCTACTCATAGGATCATTTTTCAGCTTTCCTAGAGTCGAAATCGGGAAATGCTACTTCAGAAAACAGCTTCAGTTTGCTACTGGATTTGCGGCTGAGCAGTGTTAAGCAAGAAAAAGAAAGTTGTATGAAACTACATTCTTATGAAGCGTGCATTAACCGGAAGATAGGTAGTTAATCACTTGTTATGTGACTGGTCAGCTATTCTATAAATACTGGAATGATTCTTGGCCTTCCATGGCTTCTAAGGGAAGTTATGCTGCATCGCAATAGTACTTATTACGAAGTCGGATTAGGTAGAAGGAGAAAGCTTACGATTTGCTTGAAACCAAAATTACCAAAAAGCATGCAATTTTTCCTACAACCCCTTGATGATTACGAGTATCAAAGAAACATATACGGATATAATGTGTGTGTGTGTTTGGTGAATATATCTGACTCATGTTTTATATTCTAATTATGATATTGGTTTCGCTTGGGGTGTTCAATTTGCGCGGGTTTCACCTAAGCTCTAAGGAGCATGTACAAGTGATCCGTTGTGGTCTAACTTCTGTGAGAATGGTTGATTACCCTTACTGTTTTATTTAATACTGAATGTAGGATCGTAACTTTCAGATGAATGGCCTGATTTCGTTTTAGTTTTTTAATGTCTAAAATGGGACTTAATCGCCATTTATGATTGGAAGAGATCTCATAGTCACAAATAGTATTTGGCTGATGCTGATGAAACTGTACTAGCGGCCCAGTTGATGTCAAGCATTCTGATTCATAACAAGTTACATGATGCAGTGGATAAAATATTGGAATGGGTCGATCAAAATGAACTACTCGAAAACGCACTCGATCGATTGAACGAGAACATAGTTTGAAGTCTATGATTGGAGCACTGGTAGTAGCAGTAGTAGTAGTGATAGTAATAGTAGAAGTGGTGGGCCTGGCGAGAAGGTCACTTTTGGCGCCTTGGTCCACCTCAATTGTATTAACACAATGTTTACCTAGTCTCTTCTTCTCGATTTGCCAATGAACGTTAGGATCTCCGACGATGAAGCTCTGGTAGTATGAGACAAAATATTGGAATACTTCAATGCAGTGCTGAGAGGGATACTGAGCCTACAAGGTTATAAAAATGAATAAGTTCTTAGAGAAGTCTCCATTGCAGCATACATTAATGGATGGCAAATCCTTTTGTGAAAGTAGAATTTAATTTCATCACTGGTCTATGGAAGAGACGAAGGCTGTATGTAGGACAGCGCAAATTTAAAATACAAAATGAAATTATTTTTCCTCATTCGGTTAGATTGATTTAAAGATCATTTCATTCAACAACCGGCAAGTTTACTAGCTGTCGGTTGTCGGTAAGCTAATTGTAGAATGCATAAACAAACGAGATGTATGAACATATACACGGATTTTTTACTTATAGAGTGCTAAAAGCGTCGAGAATCGTAAATTTTGTATGTAAACAGACGAACGAAGAGAGATGGAATAATAATACAGTTAAAGTGACATTCAAATAAGTTACAAAATCAATATTTTACAGTTGGTGCTATTATTAAAGCATCTTGTTATTCCACACATTTATGTGAATGCAGATACTAATTTCACAGATCTCAAAGGTTGTACCTCCGACTCTTCAAATGTACTTGTTGATGTGATTCACCGAAACTCATTTTCTATAATGGATGTGCCAGGCCCTTTTTGCTAAGAAGTTAATTTGCAGAAATTGTTTTTCTGCCCTCTTTTTACTAACCACATCAATTGACGAGGAAGTATTGTAAAAATTTCGAAAATGATATGTTTCTGGATGTTCTATGATATGTATATACGTCACAAAAGATCATGTCATCCATTTCCGTCGGTCTGGCTGACGGTTTGTCTGTCTGTTCGCTGATCCATGGCTCCTCGATAAGTTGGAAGGTTGCTCTCAGATTTTTATTAAATTTTGATCAAAAGGTTAAAAGTATACCAAGGATGAAAAAGCTTTTTAGGTTTAATAAATTCTCTCCTACCGACCTAAAAATCGGTCAAACTTCGTTTCTTGAATTTCAAGAGGATCCTGCTCATTCACAAAAAAAAAAAAATAGGTGGTATCAGTGAAAGACGTTCTATTATTAAGAAGCCGTCAGATGATCTGAAAAAATAAATATTTACACATATTGTCCACACATTTGAAATTGGAACAGAAATCTAACAGATCTATTCTTTATAGTTTGAGATGTAGATTTTGTCGATATAATAATACACGTTTTTTACTTCCCATGCAACTAGCTGGGAATTATTGTAATCGCGAAAAATGTCGAAGATGAGGTTATTTTTTGTAAGTATATACATGACATCTAAATAACGAAAATCCAAGTAACTCATTTGCGTTGGTTCCCGTCAATAACTTGAACGGTACCGCCCAGATTTTGGTAAAATTTTCACACAAAGAAGTACAGACTTTGTAGTTTTTGAAAATTGTTACACTAGCAGCGGAGCTGAAGGCGAAAACGGAAACAGTAATAAATTGTCCAAACTATTGTCATAATCCACACATATGACCTTAAGACTGATGGAAATATTTTTTTATACGTAGAAAGTGAGCTGCTTAGGCTAACTACTACGCGATGAATTTACCTGAAGAGCCGAGAAGATGTCGCCAACAATAACCCAGCGATGTAACAATTGCGACTGCCAGTGGAACGTAATTTATTGAATACAAATAATCAGATGCGGTGACATGACAACATTAAGGCTGTAGTTATTGAGGTGTGAGCCTTCTGCGAATATAACAATATTTCGTGGAATGCAGAATCGAATCTATTTTTAGTACATACCTTTTCCTCAAACAAATAATACCAGTGCGTACGAAAGTTATTATTATCTCAAATAAATAAATAAGAAATAAAATTAAACTGACAATTCATTTTCTTCAATCATAGATATTCATTATATTACATGACCAGCTGTAAGGATTTCCATAGCCGACTAACAGTTAACATAATTGAATGTAAGAAAGTTGATTCAGGAATTCAAAATCAAAGAGTAAAGATACCAGAGCGTACAAAAGTTGACTCAGTTGCTATACATGACGCATATACAAACTCTATTTGTCCAGAATTGGGTGGAAAGTACAAAGTTAACCCGTTTAACCCCATTGTTTATTTTGTACAATAATTGGTGTACTTATCGTAATTGAACGATCATACCTAGTTAGGTATCGATTTCATTAGAGTCTTTCAAATGAGCTCTGTGTCAAGCAAGTCGACTCTATATCTCATATACAATTGTTTTGATCACTTTGGCTTGAATCATAGTTCACATGATGTTATATCTGGGAATAAACCGGTCATCTAATTGATGACTTAATTGCGTTGGAAGTATACAGGTAACCTGATTTACGCCATTTTTTTTGTTCCTGAACTGTGCATCGTCTTCATTGTTTAAATTCATTTCAATCGACTTTATTGTAACAAAATGCATGGAGTACAGTTCCAAATGGCGGAATGCTCATTTTGACTTCAATTTTCCATTCCTGTATCCTAGAAGGTTGGACCAGCGGAGAAAAAGTGAACTTTACTTGATCTTTACTTAAATGCAGTTTAACTGCACCAGAATTAGATCGGGAGCTAAATGTGCATGAAATCAGCTGGTGCACTTGTTTCACCATGAAGTTTTTGTTTTATTTTCAGTGTATGTTTCTCATGTTTGTTTTCTTTACAGTTAAATCGGAACCAGTAGATCTCTGTCTGACTATTCAACTTCGAGTTGTAGTTTTATCACGGCTTTTGCGTGAGATCATTATGATGTTGATGGTGGTGATACGTTATCGTTAAAAATGAAATAAGGTTTAGTCCACAGATGCACACTATATGCGAGCAGCTTGAACTTCCCTTTTTGGGTTAACCGCATTTGTTTTATTGGCCCTTAAGAAAGATTAGGCTGTCTTCTAACAGACAATGCTGTTTTTATCAGTTTCTTAATTCGGGGTGTCCCATAATAATACAGGCATTAATTTTGTAAGGCTAAGTTTGGGCCTTTGTCACCTTGAGAGCTGCAATCGCGCTTAGATGTCTAGCGGAATCGCATGCCAATCGCGTTTCGTAAGTCAGCTCAACATGTACGTGAGCACGAAATTAAGTTGTGTAAAACTCAGGTTCAACCAAATCCGAATCTTTCCATTTAACAAATCTCCAAAATTGATTTTGTATTCTAATTATACATTTCCAAATCTCAGTTAGCAAGTTGTGGCTCCTCTCTAACCTACCTAACCTATGCACTTCTTTACCTCTTTAATCTTCCCCTTCGCACATTCCGTAACTTCGTCTCGTGTCCAAGGAACCAGATATGACAAACCTTTGACATAATAAAGAACATAGTCGGCTCTGAATGACAACTCGTACGGCTTTAACTCCGAGGAACAAGATGCTTAGAAAATATAGCCCTACATTCTATTTAAAGGGGTAAAAAAATTCAATAACCTCATAATTGAACACTACCTTCAGTGATATTCCAAAATAGGTTAAAATTAAACCTGCTACATATACACTACAGTATATTGTATCTGACTCTGGCAATTCCAGGGCATCAGCATAAAGCATGCTTTGCAATGACTGGTCTTTAAGGTTATACCTGTTTAGCCGCAGCAGTGGTACTGTTATCTTTTTTGCTAAGACTATTATGGTTGCCCTAGCATGGGTTAAGCCTTAACTCTACAGAGATTACTTGTATAGCTGTATTGTACGCGATCCCAATCACCGGCTCCGGCTCTATGACGGTTTGCTAGCCCCACTCTTTGCAGAGTGTCGGCTGCTTCGTTACCCTTCATTCCTGTGTGTCCTGGTATTCATATGAGACCGACCTTATTTCCATACCCTATGCTACCAAGACCCTCTTTAGATTTCTTTGAAATTACGATGTTGAGGAGGTGGAGTCAAGTGCTGGAGAAAGTGTTTATAGTTATGTACCTCAATTGACGTCCTGCGATCATTCTGGCACACAGTTCTTTAGCTTATAGCTTTGCCTGGAAAATCGATGCATAGGTCCCTACGCAGATTGATTCCGTCATCTTCACCTTCGGCATGAAGATACCAGCCCCAAGATTTACTTCGGCAATTTGTGCATGCAGTATCTTTCCCTAATAGGTCAGTTTGCTGTTTCCACTCATTCCTTTGAGCAATTATCACTAAGAAGGTCTACGCACACCTTATTATTTTTGGCATTATATCAGAAGGCATTCTCAGACAGTGGTGGTTTTGTATGTCTATCAACATATCCGTCTCCTCCAAAGTGATATTGTACATTATACTATTTACATTAACTTACTTAGTATATCAATATCTCGCTTTTGTTTTAGTAAAACCGGAATCACGTATATTAGTACCTATATGAAAAAGAGTACACTTGTTAAGACGGAAAACCGTAAAAGTACGAGTACTACCCCAACAATCTGTGTTATTTCATAGCTCGGTATCATCCATAGCTGAGATTATCTGACCTTTTTACCGTAGTAATTGTATGTGAGGCAAAATAACAGGATAGTAGGTATCCACAAATTAGTATGATATTTTAAGTCAAGAAAATCTATTCCTGTGTTCAGGTTGTTGACATAAAGTCCAGTTTACGTGCCGTCGTTCATCTTTCTTCTGTGTCGTCGAAAATTTGCTTAGGAACCACTGATCATACTTACAATATTATAGGTATAGGTTGTAAAATCAGGAAAGGAGAAAAAGAAAGCAACCTCATATATCTCCAAAACTCACTCCAAAATGACTACACTCAAGTGTTGGTCGAAATAACCAGTAATCTTGTAATTACTGATAGTTTTGGTACTCCTGTCATATTATCTTGTAACCTTATTATTTGATTTTGATATTTTTTACTGAACTCCACTAAAGTGCCAGTAAATGAAAGCGTTCTCAATACTATTTCGCTATGACCAGACATTTCCTGCCATTTTTCGATATGGCCATGTTTAATTCGATGAAGTAAAAAAAATGCAATTACTATACTGATACGGTAGGCTCTTTAAAGGAAATGGGAGAAAGCCGTTGTTTCTTTTGCTCATTTGAAATTAAATGCTTCCATATTCTGTTACGCACCTAATAACATGGCGCTGAAATAAAATTCCTGATAAAAATCTCTAGATTTCATCTACGGTTAGTCGTCCTGCTATAGCGCTTTCATTTTTGCGAGTCATCAAGGTATTATGCCTTGCTTTTGTATTTTATCTCTGATAATGGTGCATTCATATGACAACGATGCGTTTCTTTGAGGTTGAAAGATGTTAGCAGCCAAGCGATAATGGGATGACACAAACATGCTAGAGCATGTTGAAACCGTATGTGAAGACTTCATCGATAATAGAATCTTTAGAAAGCAATTGATGGACCGCTTGTATTGTGACATAATTTTTATATAAGGACCAGCAACAACTGACTCTGTCCGTTTCAGCTTCATGTGGATACAGGATGTACTATACTAAGTGACATATAAATCCGAACATCCAGTTTAAATGGTTTTATTTTAATAAAAATTGGTGAATGTATTTATCTTACTGTAAATAACAAGTGAAAAAATGTTCAGCCTTATCAGTTGGACATTCCGGTTTTTATACTGCTTTTTTTTAATTCACTAACGCTCTAAAAATGAATATTTCAGCCGCAGTAAAGAATCAACGTTGGCGGATTTTGGTTCTTGACATCCTTTACGATCGGTTACGATGCCTAGAGTACGGAGACCTGTACGATTTCGTCAACTTAGTGAGTTTGATAGGGGCCGCATAGTGAGACTTCGGGAAGCTGGACTTTGTTTTCGGGCAATTGCAGTTAGAGTGCAAAGAAGTGTAGACACTGTGGGTAGGTGTTGTCAGGCATGGCTTCGAGAAGGCCGTACGCAAAGAGCAAGGGGCACTGGACGCCGGAGTAGAACAACAGACCGTGAAGATCGCCGCCTAAGATTATTGGCCTTAAAGGACCGTTTCTCCACTACCAGGTCCATTGCAAATGAATGGTTTGCAGAACATGGAAGACCTATTGGCATGCGAAGTGTTTACCGACGAATGAGAAGTTTTGGCTTGTTTTCATACCGGCCACACTGGGTCCTCCCTTTAACACTAGAACACCGACGTAACCGCCTTGAGTGGTGCAGACAACGGTCACTCTGGGATCAGGAATGGAACAGTATTGTCTTTAGTGACGAGTCTCGATTTTGTTTAGGCATGCACGATGGTCGTGCCAGGGTTAGAAGGCGACGTGGTGAAAGGAGGAATCCTCAGTTTTTTGTTGAAAGACATGTTCATCACACTGTTGGAGTTATGGTTTGGGGTGCTATAGCTTATGGCTCCAGGTCACCTTTAATCTTCATCAGAGGTAACATGAACGTGCAGCGTTATATCCACGAAATTCTAGAACCCCATCTTTTACCCTATCTTGACACCCTGGCAGATCCGACTTTCCAACAAGATAATGTCCGACCACATGTTGCAAGAGTCACAATAGACTTCTTTCAACATAATGATGTCACGTTGTTACCATGGCCACCAAGATCTCCCGACTTATCCCCAATTGAGCACGTGTGGGATATGATGGGTAGGAGATTGCTCAATTTGCAACGTCCTCCTCAGACTCTAGAAGCACTTCGAGAGGAGTTGGTGGTTGCCTAGAATGAGATACCACAGGAGGACATTGACCACCTGATCAGAAGCATGCCTAGGCGCGTTGGAGAATGCGTAGCACATCAGGGTGCATCCACACATTATTAAAGGTCAAAGGGCTTTAAAGCAGTGCAATCATTTTGAAATTTTTATCATTTACTTATTATGCTTCATTAAGTACTTATACAAAATTTTATTAAAATAAAACCATTTAAATTGGGTGTTCGGATTTATATGTCACTTAGTATATTTTGATGTTATCACAGTAGAAACTCCTTTACCACAATACTTTTCCGATGAGCGCATCCGTAACAGCGAGTATGTTTAGTTAACAACAAGAGAAAGGAAAAACGGGCCGTCGGCGCCCATTTTACGTATTCAGGCTACTTACCGTCTTCACGCAGTGGTAGCGTGGTAAGTGCACACGAGACGGCGCGGCGTAGTGCAACTTTAAAGCGACTCTGGGTTGCTTCACTTGAACGCCTCCAGATGGAGCATCAAGCAGCTTAAAAGAACAGGGGACGTCGGTAGAATTGAACTTGCATCTAGTCGGTCGAGAAAGTTGGTTGACAGCTGGTGCTGTAGACTAACTGGTTAGGTTTGTTCCTCAGAATGCATGAGAAGCGGGTTCGAATCCCGCCTGTGCCTATTTTTTCTCTCTCTCAAGTTGTTGTTTACTAAACATGCTCAATAAATGTGGTCTTATTAATCGTGATATTGTACCAGGTTTGACCCATGCTTCAAAGAAGGCGCAAATAATTATTTTTGACGGTATAGTAAAATCGAGTCTTGGAAATGTACAAAAAAGTTTTGTTGTTCTCCGAACATGCAAATCGCGGTTTTAGCATTATCCGTCGATCTCTCTGGAAAAAAAAAACAGAATAGATACGGAATTCTAACTTACCCTACGTAAGAGTTTCCGTCTAGGTTGCAATTTCACAATAATTGAATATCATAAAACTAAGAACACCACCCAATATTTTTATTTTCGCTCGCTGTGTCTTTAAGTGAACGAAACTCGGTATGCTGGCGCTGGGGTAATTTGGGCCGCTGATTTCAAATGGTGCTGTGTCATGAAGCTCTATTTTTTAGTTTCATATGTCAGCAATCAAGAATGAGTAAATAGGTTATAAAAATTAACAGTTCATTTTTGTGATGCATTTCCATTCTTTTTATACAGGGTGTAAACGTTATGATAGTCATTATTTAAATGGGTGATAAAAGGGGTTAAAGGACGCAAAAACTTTCATATGACATGGGGGTCAAAACGGCAACGCCGCAATGCCGGACGCAAATTACGACGGAACGCAGTGTAAATAAAGATGGAGTTTGTTCTTTTTGGCTCTTAGGTATTATTTCATTATTTCATAATGTACTCGTAAAATGCAAACAATTAAAAAAACGGACTTACCACTAACTGTCTCAGCGCTTCACCTGGTGTGTGAAAGTTTATTGAACGTATTAAGAAAATCCACTTATAAATAGGGATCACAATTTTGAAACATACATTGTTTTTGTTTTTAAAACCCACACTGCACTTTTTTTGTATTTAAAGAATGTGTTCAAAATGTCGTCCTCCACTTTCCACACAAGCTTCATTACGACGAACCCAGTTTCTTCTTACTCTAGGTCCTCGAAGTTGTCCATTTATTATTTCAGCCGCATTAAAAATTTGTTCACGAAGTTGTGTTTCAGTTGTTATTGGAGCAGCCCCATAAATCATACCTTTAAGTTTTCCCCAATACCAAAAATTCGTCGGATTGAGGTCAGGAGATCTTGCTGGCCATTTTCGAGGATCAGGAGCATCTCGACCGATCCAGCGATTTGGATAATGTTCATTCAAATACTGAATGACGCGTCTAAAAATGTGTGTGGTGGTGCCTCGTCATGAAGAGACCACAAATTCTGTCTCCGTTGTAATGGCATGTTGTCTAAGGTCTGTTCCAAAAGTTCTGGTAGGTTATTGGCTAGGAGGCTAAGGTATCCTTTTAGTGACAACTTTGGGGGTAACTCGAAAGGGCCAATTACCTGATCGTCAAGAATACCCGCCCAAATATTTATTTTAAAACGTTGTTGGAAATGACCTTCACGAATGGTATGAGGTTTTTCTTGGGTCCACGTATGAGTATTATGGAAATTTAATATCCCGTCTCGCGTAAAAGTGCATTGGTCTGTCGCTAGAATGTTTTTAAAAAATTCCGGATTTTCAATGATTTGGTGCAAAAACCACTGACAGAATGTTAGTCTGCGAGGATAGTCTTCTGGTAATAAGGCCATCACTCTTTGTACATGGTAGGGATAAAGCAAATTTTCCCGTAGGATTCTATGGACTATGGTATGTGATAGTCCTACGTGGCGGCCTAATTCCCGAGTGCTGATATCTGCATTGATTTCCATGATATTTAAAATGTGTTCCTCCTGCTCTACAGTAACCCGTCTTTCACAAGTGCGCATATTAGAGGCTGAACACTTCCCGTATCTCGAAGTCTTTGGTACACTTGCACAAATGTCCTTCTGTCTGGGTGTACCCGTTGGCGAAATCTGTCGCGATAAATTAAACTCTGCGAGTCCCTTATCCTGTCAAAATTATCTTACGGTGACTCTGTTTATGGACCTGTTTTTTTACAACGTGATTCCGAGCGGATTCAGATAATACAAAACTCATGCATCAGATTTTCTTATGGAATCCGTAAATTTGATCATATTAGTAGCGCTTTTGACCAATCGGGAAGGCTTAAGATGAACAAATTGAGGAAACTGCATTGCCTATCTCTGGTACATAAGACCCTTATCCTTAAAGCGCCATATTATCTTTATACAAAACTAAGCCTCCTCTGCCAGTACGATCAAAGATCCTCTAGGAATAAACTCATCTTACTTATCCCGCGGCATTCGACAGCATTGTTCACACGCAGTTTCTCGTACTGGGCACCCAAACTATATAACTGCTTATCCAGTGAGTATAAAGAATATAGCCTAAGCAATTTTAAAAAAAGGTTAAAGATGAGTTTAAAGCAGTCGGATGGCTAAAATTTTACTTTATGCATATCCACAGGTAATTGATTGTTTATTTTCTCTGATAAGTGTTATATTCTAAGTTTTTTTTTCTCTCTCTCTATAGTTTGTGTCAATGTTTTCCAGGTCGGGTTGAAAAACAGCATAAGCTGAAACTCCACCTTTTCGTCACTGTTCCTTTTAAACCAATTATTTTGTAATCGTGTGACGAATAAAGGCCATTTATTATTATTATTATTATTATCATAAATTTGAGCTGCAATATTTGAATTCTGACGAGCTTCACCGTAAACTAACAACATGTCGGCGAACTCTTGATTTCAGAACATTGTAAATAAGCACGACGACGTACGCGAACAAAAACAAAACAACACGCCCGATGCTCTGCTCGACAAAACGATAAAGTAATTTATCTATGCAAAACGATAACTAACCACTGTTACCGTTTGGGATCGATTACCGGTTAGATAAGAGTGATGAAAGACCGACGCGCTGTTGTAATGTGTGTTTTAAATATTCAATTTATTGAAACTTACTTACTGACTACAGATTTTGCCTTAACTTGGAAAAACTTAATGCCATTTATTTGTTAATTACCCAATTTAAAAACGTTTAGATTATATGATATAGATTAGATTATATGTAAAAATTAGTAAGATTGTGGTGATTGTGGTCGACATAAAGCACTTAAAGTTGTAAACTATAAAGCCATTTAGACAAAAATCTATTGACTTTTGGACCATGGGTCATATGAACCTTTTGACTTGTTTTGACCCCCCCCCCCCTATTACCCATTTCAATAATGACTACCATAACGTTTTCACCCTGTATATCCATACCACTCTGTGATAAAAATGGAGAGACCTTCTGGTCTAGGTAGTCGTAGTTAAAGAAGGGGAGCATAGCCGGCATTATACACTAGCGTCCAAACAGCTAGAGGGAGACTGGATTTCGACCAGGTATATATTACTTTACGGTCGTGGAGTCCTTTTTCTAAAATGAACCACACATTTGGCTCTGACATGATTATGATAGTGCTTTCTCTGTCGAAATCTTATTTCTAGGTTACTCTATTTTCTCCGAGATGACACATCTTCAGCTGATCAGAATCTCCTAAGCGTACCTATTCAGATCATGAAGTTTGTAGCATCCTCAAGCAAGCACGAATATAATTTAATACTGGAAGGAAACAAAGCAATATATTCCTTCCATTGTTAAGCAGTTGTTGATATATTGAAAGATTCTTGACCAACAGTGTAATTTTTATCTCACCAGTTACGCAGCAAGAATTGAAATATCAACAAAACTTGAATAATTGATCTTGTCATTAAAGATTTCTTTCTGAAGACCTCGCTATGCCGACGAGTATTCAGAAGTATGGAGTAAATTAAAAGAAGAATTGCCTCCAATGATAGACAGATTCCAATAATCGATGATACCATTCTACTTTTTCTGAAATAACCTGGAACCCTTCTTCCTTCATAATCCAATCGAGCTACTAAAAAGATGACGTTTACAAGAAGTGCCATAAAATGATGTGCCTGCTCCCCTTTTTCCTTTCTCCCAAGTTGTTGTTTGATAAACATGTTCAATAGCTCTTATCATATTATAAAATCTGGCCTTAGAAAAGTACGAATAAAGTTTGTTGTTCTCCAAACAAGCAAATCGAGGTTTTGGCACTTTCCGCCGATCTATGACAGAAACTGACAATAGTTACGCAATATCTGCTTCTAACTTACCCTAGGGACGAGTTCCCGTCTAGATTGCAAATTCACAATAATTGAGTATTTTGATCATATAACTTTAGTAATTCACCATGCAATATTTTTACCTTTGTTTGCCGTGTCTTCAAGCGAATGAAACTCGGTATGTTGGCGCTGCGGTAATTTGTGACGCTGTGACACTGATTTCAAATGGTCATCAAGAAAATCCAAAGGTATCGCGAAGCTCTATTTTTTCGTTTTATACATTCACATCTTTTTACACATTCACATGGCAATGTGACAATAGTGGAGATACTTTTTGGTCTAGGTAGCCGTAATTAAAGAGGGGGCAGCATAATTGGTATTGTACTCGAGCGCCCAAACAGCTAGAGATGACTTTGGATTTGGAGTAGATTCACGGACATCTTTTTTTATAAAATGAAGACTCTCACAATTTTCTCTGATATGACCATGGTCGTGCTTTCTTAGTCGAAATCTTGTTTCTAGGTTATTTTATTTTCTTCGAGATATCATATACGAGGTTTGTCCGGAAAATATGTATAAAAGTGGAATAATAACTGTATTTTACAATTGTTCAGGTATTTCTATATGGTCTCCTTCACAGCACTCTCCCTGAGACAAGATGCACTTCTGCCAACGTCGCTTCCACTGTTGATACGATCGCTGAAGCTTTCCAATTGTGAGGCTCTTCATTTGCCGTGTCGTTTCTGCCTTGATAGCTTTCACATCCCTCATGTTCCGCCACCGAAGCACCATTTTGCATTTTTAGAACAGGGAGAAGTCGCAAGCGGATAAATTGGGTGAATAAGACGGGTGTTCTGTCTCGGTGATTAAGCTTTGGGCCAAAAACTCACGCACAACGAAAGACATGTGAGCAGAGCTCTGATACGACGCAAAACTTCAATGTAGATATTTTCGTTCACTGTCTAGCCGGGAGGCACAAATTCCTGGTGAACAATGCCCCAACAATAAAAAAAAAACAATCAACATTGTTTTCACATTGGACCTTGATTTTTTCGGTCTTGTTGTCCTCGGTTCCCATGCCGCTTCCACTCCATGCTTTGATATTTCAGCTCCACATCGAATTTGTAGAACCGAGACTCGTCTCCAGTGATCACCCTGTTGAGAACGTCCCCCATTTCCTCTGTTTCCAACCAATCCTCACAGTAAGCAACCTTCCTTGCTTTCTGTTCTGGAGTCAAGAGCTTCGGAACGATTCCTCAGTTATCATTCTAACTGTCAATCGACGGTTCTTAAGAACACAGCCCCGAATTCGTTCAGCATTTCCATCAGAGCCGATGTGGAGGGGCGTCCTGAGCGTTGGTCATCTTTCACATCTTCTTGGCCTTCCCGAAAACTTTCCAACCACTTGTGAACGGTTGGTTCCTTCAGAGAATTGTTCCGTAAACCTGTTCCAAAACACTCAAAAATATCACGACGATTCTTGCCTAGCTTTGCAAGAAACAAAGCGCCGGCTCGAACTGAGCATAGAGGGGATTGCATAGAGAGAGGGAACCACCGGGCCACTCCTCCACAACGCCTTGACACGACACCCCGAATCTTTTATACGTATTTTCCCAGATAAACCTCGTATCTTCAGCTGATCAGAATCTCCCAAACCTACCTATTCGGATCATGCAGTTTGAAGCATCCTTAAATAAGCACGAATATTAACTAAATGCTGGAAGGGAGCAAAGCAATGTTTTTCTTCTAATGTTAAGGAGTTATTGATATATTAAAAGGTTCTTGACCTACAGTGTAATTTTTTTCACCAGCCAGTTACGCATCAAGAATTGAAATCTCAACAAAACGTGAAAAATTGATCTTGCCATTAAATATTTCTTTCCGAAGATCTCGCTATGCCGACGAGTATTCACAAGTGGAATAAATTAAAACGTTTGAATTCAAAGGAGAACGAAGGTGCGTGAAACGGTGTGGACTAGGATGAAGGAACTTATCATATTTTTAATAGGAAATTCAATTTCACGAGGGAGCTTAACTCAAGTTACGCCAATTTGTGAAATTATAAAATATCAAACAGCATTATTTACTAAAAAAGAATGGACACCTAAGCTATAAGCGCGTGTGTCTCACAGAATATACAAATTCAATGCATGGCTAATGGTCATAAAGTGTATTATGAGCAAATGTATATATAAAAAAAAGAAATAAAAACATTAGGTAGAAACGAAATGACTGGGTTGAGTCAAGCTACAATCGATGCTAGCATGTCAAAGTGATTTAAGATGAACTTCTTAATTCTGTTTTTGAAACTAACCTTCGAGAGGATATTATATTCTAGGGGTAATTTATTATACAACCTAATACCATCAAACTTTATGCATTTTTGGCAAACAGATTTATTCACTCTGGTATAAGTGTAACTTATATTTATTTTAGGTTCTTGTTTCGTAAGCGTGGCTGGTTGGAACATTGTTTCTGGTGTGAACAAATTTCAGAGCAGCAAAAATATATAAGCCTCTAACATTCAAAAGATCATTTTCAATGTAAACGAATCTGCAACTTGACCTACATGGGATACGAAAAATATAATTTTGCGTGGTTTTTAATATTTTTAAAGTACTAGTGTATGCGGATCCCCATATACTTATCCCGTAAGCTAGTACAAGAGAGTTTTATATTGAAAGAAGACTCTTTCTGCTTAAAATATTCCTAAGAATGAAACACTTATGAATAATTCTCCTTAATTTCGATGCCAAAAGCTCGGCATGACTCTGCCATTTTTAATTACTGTCAACAATGATTCCTAAGTATCTAATAACTTCAACTCTTTCAACAGTGTCAGCACTATCATTTATAATTAATGTTCGATGGTGTAATGGCATGCCTGCCTTAGTTGGAGAAAACGTCACTACTTAGTTTTAGAGACATTAAGTTGAAGTAAATTGTTATTCAACCAGCATTTGACTTTATTTAATGACAAATCGGCATTCCGTATTGCGTCATCCCATGAATGACCAGTGCAAACTAAAACAGTACCTACCGTCTACATATGATATCATTTTACAGTTAAAATTGCATTGAAGTAGTTCATTTATGTATATGAGGAACAGTGTTGGTCCCAAAACCGTCCCCCGAGGTACACCTATTTTGATCTTTTGAATGCTGCTTAAGTCTGACCCTACCTTAACTTGTTGTAATCGATCAGCCAAATATACGTAGTTCTCAAATAAGCTCAGAACTCCACTACGCCCTCCAACACTTTCTAGTTTCTTTAATAAAATTGTACGAGACACTGAATCGAAAGCCTTTTGAAGATCTAGGAAAGCTTCAACAGTCTTATTTCCATCTTGGAAATTTTCAAGCACTTGTCCTATAAGTTCTTGTAGAGATTGCTCTGTATTGCAATTTTTGCAGAACCCAAATTGACAGTTCGATATTATGTCATATTTCTCAAGAAAAGAACAAAGTCTGCTATTCAAACACTTCTCAAATACATTGATAACTGAAATAGGTCTATGATTGAACATATTGTCTTTACTTCGAGACTTAAATATTGGTGTCACTATGCTTTCTTTAAATTGCTGAGGAACTATAAGAATGTTTTTATCCTACAGCTGTCCAGGCAAAATAATATAATTATAATTTCAAATTGGGCCTATTTGGAATACTGGGAGTAGAAATATTGTAATGATGATAGCATGAAGGTTACTGTCAGGTAGATCAACTAGTTCGATAAACATGTAGCGTGCGATTTATCTACGGGTAAATTGCGGTACTTTATTCCTATTGTCAGTATATCTGACAAATCTAATATTGATTTAACAGTGTTGTGAAGTGCTGCATTCCCATTGTTTTTTCATAGGACACGGGTTTGTCTCAAAATCTTCATTTCAACGTTTATAGGTGATCTCAGAACTGGCAACAAGTTTATAAGAATACTTGTACTCAATTGTTCTGTATGTTATGACGTAAGTGTATATCTTCATGACCACAATAGAATTCAACGCATGATTAACTGCATTGGCAGAAACAACTGGCACTTGTATGAAAAAAAAACTTAAAAATAAAATTCGGTTCTCATCATGCGTCTGTATCTGAATAATACATTGGAAAAAGGCAATAATATCATGTTATTAGCAACTAATTATTCACCGTTTATATGATAAACATTAATTGTATTCCTACTTTTAAAAATAGTCCAATATGTTTGCAATTTGCATCAGTTGTCAACCAAAAAATGAATTATGCTATGATGAAATTCCTTTGTATCTATGTATCTATCTATCAATAATTAAAATCACATTCCGTAACGTCACATACATCATACTGATGATTCCTAGTGATAGTTAAACATAGTTCTATTGATTAGTTGCGTGGACTAAAGCAAATAAATTTTTGGAATTTGAAGTTGACCTTTCTTTTCAGAGTTCAACTAAAGCACTTGGAAACATAGCATATGGTCAGGTAATTATTATTGTTAAGATACTTTGTAGGCTGTAGGCATAGGTGTTGGAGCAGAACGATAGAGCAACGACTGAACACTGCCTGAGCTAGTTTGAAGTATAGGTATGGTTTTGGCTGGGCGATATGGTTTTCCCTTTGAAAACATTACAGGAATAGTCATAGAGCATTGCCTTTTAAGAAATATAAAGGAAAGATTAAAGAAAACGTGACATGAAATCGGATGTTCGGATTAGCCACGCAAGCACAAGACGTTCGTAACTGCATCGGGAGAAATATGATATAGAAGAAAATCGTGACTACAAGAACACTGGAAGCATTAAAGATGAATATAACTGTTTTGAGTTATTGGAGTGTAATTCAAATAAGAATGTACCATCACAATACGAAAATTATCTGCCGACTCAGATTAAGCAACCTATATTTTGATATCTTGAATATCACACTTACCTTCTTAGATGGGATCTGAAAACTTTATTTGCAGCAGTAATTATGTTGACAAAATGGTTCGTTTTAATGTCATGTCTCCTCAGAACTCTGCCAATCCTGTCCGTAAATCTTGGCACAAATGGAAGATACGCTTGAGAGGTGGTGGGACGCTATTCGGTTTCACGTGGCCTGGCTGATCTCGAGCCTATTGATCTTTCGAAGTCCCTCTTGCTGTAGCCATTTGCTTCGAACGCAGTTTTCAGGTGTTCAAGTTCTGTCTGGAGGTTCTCCGGTTCGTAAATCCCTCGAGCTCGTTCTGTCAGGGTTCTGATGACACCATACTTCTGACTTGAGTGATGATTGGACAAAGCGTGCAGGTATCTGTCTGTGCGCGTTGGTTTCCTGTGCACTGTGTGACCCAGCTTGTTACCTCGCTTCCTGACTAGTACGTCCAAGAAGACCAGTTGTTGGTCACTCTCTATCTCCATGGTAAATTGTATGCTTGGATGCCGATCGTTGAGGTGCTGCAGAAACTCGTTTAGCCTGTCCGTGCTATGTTTCCAAATCGCGAAGGTGTCGTCCACGTACCGGAACCAAATTGCTGGTTTGTTCTCCGATGTCTCTGTAATTATGTTGATGATTCAAATGTTCACAGCTGTTTATAATGCCAAAAATCAGCACGATGCAAATGCTAGGGCCACGGCAAGTTGCAGGGCAATGGCAATATGTTTTTCTGGACTTTTGTCAGTGCAGATCGAAGTAAGCTTTTAAAAAAATAGGTTTCCACTGCTGTCCTGCCAGGACTGAACATAACCAGTTGTAACCGACCTCGAGGCAAAGACAGAAGTACATGCTAAGGTCTTCGCAGCTATGCTAGAGAAAAAGAAAACAGTAATTACCAAGGTGGAACCTAACTTTCTTTTGTCTAGGTTTTCATTCAAAGTTTTGCTTCCTCTGTTACTAGATATTGTTTTTTGGCTTTTGAGAAAAATTATCTCCAATGATATACATATTCTAATAATCGATGAAACCATTCTACCTTTTCTGAAGCAACCTGGAACCTTTCCCCCTCCATGAACCAGTCGAGCTACAAAAAAGATGATGTTCACAAAAGGTGTCACAAAATACGAATGCTATCTTATGAAGCTATTTTAGATATATGTTAATGATGTATGTTTATTTGCAGCAATATATCTTGCCCACTTTTGTTATAATCCAGAGCTCTAGGTTGATCGCTTGTTGAGATACAGCCTTATTTTAATGACCCACCCGGTACCCCTAATTAAAGAATTTCTGGCGACGAAATCGATTGACTTGGCGAATAACAAAATTCGGAGTTTCTAGACACTAATAAGCAAATCTGCTTCAGAAAAAGTTGTAAAAAGTTTATTTCGCATCGAGCCGGACGTAAAATTTTTATATCTATTTCAACCGCTGCGGTAATCATTGAGCAATTAATTAAATAAATATTTATCCATATTAATATCGTGTAACACTTTACGAGCGAAATATGTTGTGTTGATTTATAGTCTTGATTCAGACGAGGACAGCAATGTATAGTACTTTTAAAAATGTTAGAGGAGTCAAAAAGCCAGACAAGGTTCAACAATAGTTATTTATGTATCTAGCGCGTAAAGGGGTCGTTTGTGGAAGCGAATGGGTAAGAAATTAAGAGCGGTTTTCACAAGTACAATCAAAAGTAATGCTAACTTATTTTATTACCCCAGGAATTCGTGGAACACCTATTCGTGAAGCACTGTTTTCGACCGATCGTAGGGTTATGAGTATTGAGTAACCGATATACCGATGATGTAATTGTAATTCACAAGAAAATCAGACCTATCACTGATACTTTATCAGCGACGGCGATTTTGTATTTTTTTACCAACAAAATATGTTTTTCTGACTAAGCACTTCTACGTGATCCAACTGCCCTCCTGCTAGATGTACACGACAAAATTTCGTTTTCCGTTATGCTTTAGTTATCAGCTCTATCAGTCCCTAAAAGCATAGTTATCAAGATATAGAGCGTTGTATATTTTTTACGCCACTGATAGACTCAATGAGGACAACAAATTGTTCAAATTTCGGTATGGTGTGGTAGCAGTACTCTCACAATGTCATACATCAATACTATGATTTGAGCGTATTTTCAAAGTACAGCAGGTTCAACATAATTTTGTTCTGGCGTGCCTCAGGGATACATATTAAGGCATCTCTTCTTCCTCATATAGTCTTTTAATATCGCTAACACTCTTCAACATTGCTGAAGTCAAACGGATGATATCCAAGTTATCTACAGGTTTTCTCCTAACAACTATCACGTTGCTAACAACCTGATTAATCTAGATCTACAACATATGCACATACGCCACAAAACACAATTTACGACTTAACGCATCCAAATCGACAGCTCTACTTTTGTGCTGCAAGAAAAAGCTTGCTTTCCACGACTCAAAATTAAACATTATATCTGACAATAATACCTTGCTGACATTTTCCCATTACGCAAAGAACTTAGGTTTATATTTCGATGAAGATGTCAGGTTCCAGGAGCGTGTTAGCTTATTACCAGTCTTTTTTTAATACTCCAACTACCACGAAGGCCTAAACACCCGTGGGGTACCGTGGGGCTATAGGGGGATACAGGGGAAAGGGGGAACGCCACATGGACTCTGGCGAGGGTACACGAGTGCATGCAACATGTACACATTCAGGCCCCGCCTACGAGATCCGCCGGGTGGTACCTCCGCGTTCGACAGTCAGAGACCGTCTTCCACCTACGGACAATCACAACATCCACAGCCAAGATAAAAGTTTCTCCTGGGACTGGATTTGAGCCCGCACAGCACACGGCGACTGATCAAGAGACCGAAGAGTCTACTATTACGGCCACCGCTGCTGCCGTCTGGACGAAATAACAAAAAAAAGTATGCGCAAAAATTCAAACTACATGCTCCCTGTATCTATGCAATTAAGGAAGGTACGATCACGTTTCTCACTCAAGAGCTTTCGTGAATTAAGTAAAAATATCCGATAAGTTCAAATACAGCTTTGTCACATTTGTCATCAAAATATTAAATGAGAGAATTAAAGATAAAATGATTAATTATTTTTTTTTCTCTAAAGTTTCAATTACAAGTTCATTTTATGCCTCATCCTGATCCATCGGATTAGTACCAAGGCCGTCTAGGCCCTCTGCTTTTGGATTACTTTTTTTATATTACCCAATTGTTTTCCTTTAGGGTAGGTTCTGGTTAAGCTGGTAATAAGCGTTATGACATGGTTAAGTGTGAATACTTCTCCATTTGTAACTGTACTCTAAGTATTTGTTACAAGAAAGACGATTGAATTGAATTGAATTGAATATAGATGTTAGCTCAAATACTCAAACCAGTTTTTCTCCAAAGGGAGATGCCTTTTAAAATGTTCTCAATGAAAGTGATTTATATTTCATTTAAAAACTTCCCACAATGGATTTACTGAAAACCACTGATTAAAAGAAAAAAGCGTATAAAATTTGTCAAATGGGGACAACTTTTCAACCAAAAACTACTTCAACACCTTTCACCCTCTGTCCCCCAGCGTCGTCCCATTAAAAATTTTAAATGACAACGGGTATCGAGTTATAGCTTGTTTGAAAGGTCGTTCTAAGTCCTTTATTTAAACGTTTGTTTTTTTAAAGACGGTCGATTCGTTTTCAAGAAAATTATGAAAATCTTTATTTATCTTAATTTGTTCAGATAGAAAACAAAAACACACGAAAATATCACTTTCGAGTATGCGTTGACGAACTTCATCCAAACTTTCAGGTTGGGGAGTAAACACAATAGATTTCAGATGACCTTATAGAAAAAAGTGTAATGGCGTCACATCAGGAGATCCAGCAGGCCATTCTTCGCCCTATCCATTTATCTGGAAACTCGTCGTCTAGCCACTGCCGAACGGGAAGAACATAGTGAGGAGGAAATGTTGAAAATATATTTTAGTCTCATCAAGTTAAAGTACTACTTACAGCACTGCTGTCCTGTCCCCCCTGGGTAACTCAGATCACGGTGTTGTGGAGGTTAGGTTTCGGTCAGAAGCCGCTGTGTCAGCAGAAACTCACACATGCCGCAAAACTTGGCATTACGGACATGCCGACTGGGAGGGGCTCAGAGACTTCTTCTCTATCTTCCCTTGGAGAGATGTCTGTTTCACTGACGCGGATGCGTCGACTGTCTGTTCTTCAATAACCGAAATTATCCACGTCGGAATGGAGGAATACATCCCTCACACAGTGAAAGTTCCTAAACCAGGGTCCAACGGCTGGTTCAACAAATCGTGTGACACTGCTCGCCAGCAGAAGATCAAGGCCCACAGAACCTACTTACAAAACCCCACTGTAGAGAACAGACAAGCCGACGTCGAGTCCAGAAACAAATATAACGAAGCGGTTCGCAATGCCAAAAACCAGCATGATATAAAGATTAGGCACAGGGTAATGTCGCAGCGCAATGGTAGTCGGTCTTTCTGGACGCTGGCCAAGCAGATTGAAAACAACTTCTCACACAGTAGCCTTCCACCACTTACGTGTCAGGATGGAACTATTGTATTCGACTCAAAGGCCAAGGCGGAAGTGCTAGCCAAGATCTTTGCTGCCAACTCCACCATGGACGTCCCCACCAACGCCCAAGTGCCGTCAATTCAAAGGGTTCCCCACACTATGCGGGAGGTAACATTCAGGCATAAGACCGTAAGACGAGTGCTCTTGTCGCTCGACATCAACAAAGCTTCTGGTCCGGACTTGATTCCTGCCATTGTACTGAAGAGATGTGCAGCGGAGCTTGCTCCAGTTCTTTCGCGTCTCTTCCAGATATCTTATGAATCCGGCACCTTCCCAGAAAACTGGAAATTTGCTCATGTACAGCCCATCCCAAAAAAAGGATCTAAAACCGACCCTTACAACTACAGGCCTATAGCTCTGCTCTCTGTTATAAGTAAAGTGATGGAGAGGTGCATAAATCGCGAGCTTCTGGACTACCTCGAACGTCACAGCTTGATTAGCGACAGGCAGTACGGTTTCCGGCACCAACGATCCACAGGGGACCTCCTAGCTTACGTCTCGCAACTGTGGAGTAAACTCATCCAGTCTCATGGTGAGGCTCATGTCGTTGCTCTTGACATCACGAAAGCGTTCGATCAGCTGTGGCACGCTGCCCTCTTAAGCAAACTTCCATCCTACGGCCTCCCAGAAAAGCTTTGCAGATGGGTGGCTGACTTTATCTCTGGCCGCAAGATATCCGTCGTAATTGACGGATTCTCCTCTTCATCCCACAACGTCAACGCGGGTGTTCCCCAGGGATCGGTCTTGGCTCCAACACTGTTTCTCTTACATATCAACGACCTCCTTTCCTGCACGATCAACCCAATCCACAGCTTCGCTGATGACAGCACTCTACATGCAGGAATTCAGAGTGACAAGCCGATCTCTGCCGCTGAGCTGGAAAAAAGAAGACTAGCGACGACTTCTTCTCTGACAAGAGACCTGGACGCTATCACTGCTTGGGGACGCAACAATCTTGTACAGTTCAATGCTTCCAAAACACAGTACTGTACTTTGACGAACAAAAAGCGTCCTAGCGCTCATACAGTTTCGATGGACGGTCGAGTTCTACCAAAGAGCCATTCATTTCGGCTGGTCGGAGTCCAGATCACCGAGGACCTGATCTGGCACGAACACATCTCTTCAATAGCTGCAGCTGCTGGGAAAAAGCTAGGCTATTTGTTTAGGGCTAAGAAGTACTTTTCTCCGCATGACCTTCTCACTCTATACAAGGCCCAGATAAGGCCTAGCCTCGAGTATTGCTCACACATTTGGGGTGCTGCCGCCCCGACTACATTGTCCATGCTCGATGCTGTCCAGAGGAGGGCGGTCCGACTGATCGATGACTCTTCTCTAACAGACAGTCTCGGGACTCTTTCGCACCGGCGGGCCGTCGGCGATCTAGCTCTTTTCTATCGCTACACCAACGGGCTTTGCTCCTCAGAGCTCTCTTCCATGATGCCGCCGCGCGATGTGCCTGCCAGACAGACCCGCCTGACTTCGGCGTCCCATCCTAACCGTATCAAACTTCGTACATCCAGAACTGGCCGATACGACCGCTCCTTTGTCCCGAGGGTGTCTAGATTGTGGAACAATCTACTTGAGGAAGCTTTTCCCAGTTCTACTAACCTTAGGCAGTTCAAAAATCGTATTAACAAAATTTCTTTGGGATCATCATAGCAGCCGCGGTGTTCCGGCATTTAGGCTTCTGCCTGCGCGGCTGTTTCGATATATAAAAAAAAAAAAAAAAAAAAAAAAAAAAGTATAGGGTTTCCGTCCTCTTCGTTTGATTTTTAACGGTTTCAGTGATAAGGCGGATTGATGGTATTTTCCAACATATCCAAACAAATGTCTCCATTCAAATTTCCATTAATAAACAATGGCCCAATCACTTTGTTTCCTAACATACCTGCCCATATATTAATTTTTTGGGGGTATTGAGTATGCTCTTCTACAAAATCCATTGAGAAAAAATGTGCATTGATCACTGAAGATATTCTTTACATGAGTGATATCATCATTAATCGCTGCAATCATTTCTTCTCGCCTATCGAAATCATCTTCGATTAACTCTTGCAATATTTTCATTTTGAATGAATGAAATTTATGGAGTTTAGTAGCTGTGTGTACAGAGCCTAATGAAATACCAAAATGCCCCAAAACTTCAACTTGAGCGGCTTCATCCAAAACTCCACGATGATTATTTGCAACAGATCCAGTTTGAGTGAATTTAGTAACAAGGTCCAAAACACACCTATGCGGAGTTATTTTCCCCGGATGTCTGGCGTTAAACGTGACGACAGTTTGCCGACCACATTGATTTTGGGCACCATGAATTAGAATCATTTTCACTCTTACGGCTAGTGTGTGAGCCATTTTGAAAGTAATATCTAAAAATAATGATAAAAGAATGCGAAGAAAATTCGGGTTGTTATTTGATTATTGCCACATCAAACCTTCGGAACTGCTGTTTATGTTAGTAGTTTTTGTTTTAAATTATAAACGAATTGTCGATTTGGCAAACCCTAACGCGCGACATATGAACACTTATCGAAATAAAAAGTGATATTTTCGTGTGTTTTTGTTTTCTATCTGAACAAATTAAGTTAAAATAATATTTTCCTAATTTCCTCGAAAACGAATCGACTGATTTTAAAAAAGCAAACGTCAAAATAAAGGACTTCGAAAGACCTTTCAAACAAGCTATTACTCGATACCCCTAGTCATTTCAAATTTTTAAGGGAATGGCCCTGGGGGTAATCCGTGGTGGGAAGTTTTCAAATGAACCCTCTGTATATTTGAGTACCTTATTCAAAAATGTAATAGATGTATTAAAAAGTCAGTTGGATAGAAAATATTTTTTTTATATTTTGAGGGGTACAAGTTTCTTAATTCCTACGCCACTGGTGTAGTCTCAGACATAAACCATTTTGTATGTATTGGCTATATTTGTACTGTTAGTACTACATGTACACAATTTTAGGTCATCTTAACTCACTTCGAAGATATATTTTTTCGGTTTTGAAATGAAACCAACACCCTGATTCCCGGTAAAGGAGGATTTTAGGACCCATGCTTAGGAGAAGTTTCTCTCTTATTTTTGGATCCCCTTTCTACCTTCTTTCCATTTATAATGTCTCATGCACTCATATGCTTCGCGAAGATGTCTCCTTTTAGTGGTGTTGAGTGGAAAATACGAGTACATTTCGCTGCCTATATGACCTTGCGCGAAAGGCATTTCACATTACAGAGTTCGTAAACCTTGTCTATGATTCAACGTGGTACTAACTATATTATCAAGCCATTTTTGTTTCATAGAGATTATTACTGACATACTTGGATAACATTAGACTTCTTACAAACCAGAAGAAGTGCATGGTGCACTGTAATTTGACCGTAGTTTACTTAATGCATCTAATGGAGGGAAGACTCTAAGAAAGCTATTTATTGTTTTTGTGTATTGAAATGACTTAATGTTTCAGTAGGGGCAATAAGTTTTGATGCTGACCTAGGTGCTTACAAAAAAGTGTAGAAGAATTGTGGCTTTATCTCGCTATCGTAGCCACTGTCTATGCTCTCACGTTGTGACTGACCTGTTCAAGCACTCACCCAGCTTGATCCTCATTTTTTCTGGTGCCACCTTCTTCAATCTCCACACTCTCCACATGAGTCTTTTGCTTAGATAGCTATTTAAAAATGGCATCAAGTAGGTTGACTGTTCTTCCTACGTAACGCTGTCATTAGTACATAAATGATCATATTCCTTACATGTTAGTTCTACTTAGAAAAACTTTGGCAACATTTATCATAAATGCATTGAATCGATTACGTCAGAAAAAACAAGCTCATACAATTAGTGCATAGTCCCCACATATCTGATACCATTGCGATCTAGCCCACCACTCTGTCAGCAACGTGGCGACGGTACTCGCAAACCCAGCACGGTGGCGTTACATAAACTGGTGCTCGCATCACCGCTCAGTTATCCCTTAGCATTCAAAGCAGGCAGACTTGCTGTCATTGAGTTGTCTGGCACGCGTACATCGAAAATGTATCTCATATCATTCAAGTTCTAAGTGCAAATGTATAAGGAAATCTATGATGTATGAATTATGACTAAAGGTGCGTACAATTATCGGCATTGGAAACGTATAAGCTGCCACCCTCTACAACCCACAATATCCAATTTTTAAGCCTTGCAAAGATTTCTTTGAAAACGATCAGAATCCTCTGAAACCTTTGATCGATTTTTCTTTTTCTTTTGGGCCTCTTTTTGACCGCCACTGGACCAATTTTCAAAAACTATAAAGCTCCTTCGCCCTTGGCATAGTAGCAGTCTTGTGTGAAAATTCTATCGAAATTGACGTACTTGCCAGTAGAAAGTAAAAATGAATGAAATCGGTTGAAAAAGTTTAGGTTAAAAAGTGACGAGGAAAATTGCTGGAAATTATGTTTAGCTTCTTGAAACGGCTAAGTTGAGCAAAATATACCAAAATAACTCAATTAAGATATTTTACATTAAAATTTATTTTTACGCTTTTTCATGAGCGCAAGGGCGCCTAGCTATCGCCTGATTTATAAAAAATATTTCTTAGTATTTGAAATATAAACAATTCAGAAAATGCCGCGTTGCTTTTTGTCCTATTTAGATCCACTAAGGGTGCGAATTATGAGATGTGTTACAGCCACGGTAATAGTATAGCGGCTATTTCGTTAGACTTGGGTACTTTACTACTAAAATAACTAAATTATCTTTTAACTTCAAATAAATAGTATTTTAGACAAATATTTTTTTTGAGCGACTCATCTAAATAAAACCTTGGCTCTAGAGGGACACTCACCTAATCAATTTCCAAGTAACTTCCAATGTTTCCCTGTATCTCATTTCTTGATAAATCCCTATCGCGTTCGCGAAACCCACTTGTGTCACCGAATTCAGTTCCAAATAATAATAAAGTCACGTTTATACGATCGGATCTAACAAGCGGGCTCATTAACATTAACTATGTATTTCTGTCAGACTTCAAGAATTATGCCGCGAACCTGACGTCAACCTCTGTTTCAACATGCGCTAATAATATTCTCACATACGAACTATAAATAGGGGCGGTCGGTTATTTTTGATAAGTAAACGAAGTAATAATAGGTTACCCCACTTGCACAATTTACAATATACCAATTTAATATTGTCTTAACCCGCGCTCCTCTGCGATATATCGAAGCGTGAATCAGCTAGATCGTGCACCTGGAATTTTGTAAATCTGTCCAGACGTTGATTGGTATGTTGTGAAGGAGCGGGGAGGTTTACGAACCCGCATATATACGTACGAGGTCTGTAAATTAAGTGATGAGACTGGCAACGTAGCGTTCGATCTGGCAACATTGGAAGTGCCGGGGTTGAAGGGGAGGCAGGGGAGGCAGGGGAGCTTGTGAACTGCCTTCAGTACAAGTTTGAATTCGCTCGAGTCATTTGGTTGTCCAGTTTTTTCTATTGTGATCAAAGAGGGTGACATCAATTTCAAGCAACGGTGTGTTACCATGTTTTGCTTCAGAGTTGGGCACAGAGCAACGGAAACTCTTGCTGAACAGACCTACGGAGAGAGTGTTTTGTCAAGAGCCTAGGTTTTTCGGTTAAGCCATTTTCCGAAGAGAGAGATAGAGAGAGAGAGATATATAGAGAGAGAGATATAGAGAGAGAGAGAGATAGAGAGAGATAGAGAGAGAGAGAGAGAGAGTCGATTGAAGATGAACCACGAAGCCTTTATCTTCTAGAACCGATGAAAATATCGATAGAATCCGGAATTGGGTGCGTTCAGGTCATCAGTTGACAGTCAGAATGATCGGGGAAGAGTTAAATTTCACTCACATCACAGTTAATCAGATAAAAAGTTACTGGGTGTTGCATCACGATAATGCTCCTTGCCACACAGCAATGCCAATTAACGAGTTTTTGGCCAGTAAAGACATTTCTGTGACTCCTCAGCCGCAGCCTCCCAAAGTTGAAAAACCACATCAAGGGAGCTCATTTTATAACCGCTCAGCTGAATGCTATTCCAGTATCGGAGTTCCACCATTGCTATGAAGAGTGGTAGAATCGCCTTCAGCGTTGTGTAGCTTCAGATGGAAGTTATTTTGAGAGTCACAATATAAAATTGTAATTATATTTGAATAAAAAAAATTAGTCTCATCACTTAATTTGCATACCTCGTATAAGAAGAGTTCTGTGGATATTGTCGCTATACAGTGTATTACAAATCAAATTACACAACTTAAGCATTATAAGGAATGTAAGTGGCAATATCGGCTATGGACTTAGTCCACTCTGCCCTTTGCTTCAATCAAATCTCCCAACTGTGGAATGCAAGACTGTCAAATCAGTGTTTCTCCGTTATTATTTTACTTCTTACGCCAACTGGCGGGGAAGTATTGTAGTCGCAAAAAATTTGGATGAAGAGATATTTCGTCATCATTTTTGAAACATTTTCAGAGGTATGAGAGTGTATCGCACTCTTTTGGTGTTGGTATATCAATGCACTTCCAGCCCTGGCAACTCTATGCATCTAATAAGCATATTTCACAAATCATAGATTTCTCCGTACCACTTAGACAAATATTTTCAGATGACGGATCACGTACCTATCGGTCGCACTTGCCATAGCAACTTTGGTAACAGATCTGAGGGACTTACAGTGATCGAAGATGCGGTGATGCGATATGTAGGTACGAAGTGGGCGCGATATGATCTGTATATTGCATATATCTGCATTGTGATTGGAGTGTAATTTAGTATGGTTAATGGATTTCGTGAGAAAATATTATATAGTATATATAGTGTCTAAGTATGCATCAATTTTTTTCTCATAAGAATTTCAAACAGTGCACAGATATTTCTGAAAAAAATCTGCGGTATTTTGATGTAATCGCACAACATGGAAAAACGTACTAGCAGTTGTTTCGGAGGCGTGGGAAGTATAGAGGCAGTCTACTTGACGCCATTATTCACTGTTAGCAAACGACTTAGCATCTTTTTGTATGAAATGAGCACTTACTTATAACACTGCTGATATCACACTATATGTCACTATGAAGGCAAACTGTATTTTGCATGTTACCGTTTGCGTTTTGCTTAAATAAATAAAACTCCTTTTAGTGAAGTCCTCAAGAAAGTATTTTTGCCTTATTGGTACAGTAAATAAAACTGGAGAAATTAAGTTCCTGATAGTATTTCCGAAATATTTTGAGTAGCTGTTATTTGTACCTCCGTGTACGTAAAAAAAGAAAACCTTACTGGCGTCATCCTTTCATCGAAAATAATACTCGTATTAACTGTCGACTATTTGTTGCAGCTAAAGAACTTTCTCATGATGATACAAAATTTTTATCTATGCATAGAATGTCAAAAGAAACATATCAACAGCTTTTGAATCTAATAATTAAACAACACAGGATACTTTTCAATTTCCAGTACTAAAGTTAAATGTATTTTCGCCATTTTGCAGTGCATGTGCGCATACTTGCGGTGAATCCCGAGCGCCGCCTGGACGAGCGTGCCGAGACGCGGTAAACCGAACGGATCCCTCCCCGCTCCGGCACAATCCGCGCTAATCAGAAAGCACTCATTGAAATACAGGGTGTCCGCAAAGTTGGGGCTTTCCTTTACACGACGTGTAGATCTTGAAAACATAAGCAATTTTTCTTAGTACCATATACACCAATGTCTTAAGGGAACCGAGATATAGGGCTCCGCAACATCAAAAATATCTGAATACCGTCCTGTAGCCGCGACCCGCGACATCACCGAGTGGTACAAGGTCACTGGCTCAACCCGACGACAGAACTGGGTCGGGGTCAGTGTGTCAGGTCAGTATGCAACCTTCAACCGACGGTTACGGTCACGCGTGTAGAGGTAAACGAACCCGTATAATCGATTGCGTTTCAAAAAAAAATAATAATGGCACACTCATACAACAATAATGAACTCGTTGATATGTTGTTAATTTATGGCGAATGTCTTCAAAATGCTACAGAGGCTTCGCGAGTGTATGCAGATCTTTTCCCTAGACGACATCATCCAAGGCTCCGCAGATTTGTGTACCTGGTCCAGAGAGCCAGGGATACGGGCCATTTGGAGGAATTGCGAGGTGGGCACAGTGGGAGGCCTAGACAACCACGAATGGTGCAAGTTGAGGAAGAACTACTGAATCGCGTAGACGAGAATCCCTCAACAAGCACTAGAGACGTGGCTAGAGAGGTGCAAGTATCAAAAACTAAGGTGTTGTAAACGCTGCGTGAAGAGGGGCTGTATCCGTTTCACGTCCAACGTGTACAAGCCCTTCAACCTGACGATTTTCCAGCAAGAGTGCGGTTTTGTGAGTGGTTGTTGCATCAACATGACAATAATCCGGACTTTTTGAAGTGCATATTGGTGACAGACGCATCTACGTTCACGCGTAATGGGGTGAATAACTTTCGCAACACTCATGTTTGGTCAGTAGAAAATCCGCACGCTGTCCGTCGGGCACATTTTCAACAAACATTTTCGGTGAATGTTTGGGCTGGCATGGTGAACGGTATGCTCATTGGACCATTTATAATCCCAAATCCATTGGATGGGATGCAATACCTAGACTTTTTACGCAACATTTTGCCTTCCTTGTTAGAAGATGTGCCATTAAGTGTAAGACAATCAATGTGGCTTCTGCACGATGGTGCACCGCCCCATTTTAGACGCGAAGTGCGTGAGTTTTTGAATGAATTATTTCAGAATAGGTGGATCGGACGTAGTGGACCCGTAGCGTGGCCTCCGCGATCTCCAGACTTAACACCATGTGATTTTTTCCTTTGGGGAGAAATAAAACGCTTAGTGTACAAAACTGAAGTGCATACGGTTGACGAACTTCGTCTCAGAATTGAACAAGCTGGTGATTTCATTCGGGGGAGGGACTCCATTCTCAAAGCCTGCACCGATGCTTGGCTACGTCGTGCGGGCTCCTGTGTTTTTGAATCAAACGGCGATAACTTCGAACAATACCTATAAAGTACGTTTACCTAAAAACTGAAAACGCGGCAACGCCGTCATATTTGTTACCTCTGTTCGTGGTCTGCACCACCGCCTGCGTCTGCTCGGTAGCGCATCAGCTGATTTCATTTTCTGTTGGAGCGGTCTGATTTCGGGCAGAGACGTACTTAGCCCTTCTCGTCAACTGGAGAGTGAGTACTTCTTCCTTTATTTTTTTACTTGGTCGCCCTCGTTTCACTACACATTACCTTTGTTATTTCAAGGGTAGTTGTTTCTGAAAAGGACAACCCCAACTTTGCGGACACCCTGTATAGGCGCTCGGTAAGCTTTCGGTACCGCGTATACCGAGCGTACCGCCGCCGCACCGATACCGCACCGACAAATCAGGAAACGGCCTAACAATTGAGAAATTGAGCTTAATTCAAAGATATGTCTTAGAAGCATATCGAAGTCACGGTTCCTCAATTGAAGATAGTTGATCCTGAACCAAGATCACTCTTTTTTGTGTGTATATGTTAGGTATGCACAAAAGGGCCGATAAACTTACAAGGAAATGAATGCCTTTCACATGATGTTGGCCAAGAACTTGACCTGCGGGTGTCAAAAAGCATAATAAGGAAGGGACCAAGCCAAGAAATGGGTAAAGCAACAGCACGGATAGTATTGGAGTAGATCAAAATAAAATGAAATGTCTTCGTCTGTCCGACCAAGAAAATAAGACAGCCAACCATGGACAGCTGTTTCGTGCTTCTTAGCTACTCTTCGACATGGTATAGGCTTGGTCTCTTATCTCTGGACGAACAAACAAAAGCATCACATTGATCCTCTATACCGGAGGTGCGGTTTATCAGCATGAGATAGCGCGAAGTATTGGAATGTTGAAGAGTGTATGTTGGGATCATGCCCAAGAACGCTTAGAGTGACAGGCCACTTAAGAAGGCACAATGGCCTGGGCGAACATGCACAAATTGGGACTGTTTGATGGAGACCTCAAATATGGGAGAGCGGGTCGGTCTTCCCTGTCCTTTGTACCTACAAAGCACTTGATCTCAAGATACAGCAACCTTTGGGGTGCCTATATTACTAAAATCAACGGCATACACAGTGCCAACAAAGTATATATATTCTCACGGGTTTTGGCGAGTCACAGCAAAACCACAGAAATAACTTCCATACATCCATCTCCCTCATGCATACATCTGCAGCCGGTCTCTAAGAGAGGACGTTTGTGTAAGCCCTCAGAAATACGTTTATAGGCTTCCATTGTCTGGCCGAATCAAATAATAACATATATGTTATGTTTTAATTTATTTTTATTGGTTGACCACGGAAGATTTGATCAAGTACAATGACAATACATGACATTATATTTTTGTTCTGCCTTCCATGAGTTCGCTTGTTACTGTCATTATGACAACTTGCTTATCATGAGCGTGCAGTTTGAGTTTACCTATTTAATATTCATAAGTGATATCATAAGGGTAATTTAATTACTCCGTTAGAAATTGAAAAAAACGTTGCTAAGAAATATTTTAACAAGCAAGAGTGCTCGTCATCAACTCGGATCTTTGCACCTGCACGAATGTTTTCTGTTAAAAAAATATTACTTTGTATTGTGCTTTTATCGATTTTTTTCACAGGAAAGAATTAGATGTCCGAATGATATTTGACAAGACTATTTCATGAGTAACAGATTATTCTGCATACACATAGCTTACAATATTACAAAATTTATTGACAATAAAATCAGAAAAATTGTTCAGCGTCGTTTTCTGGTGTCCTAGGAGATCGTAGTTATTTGTTATCAAAGGTATTGTAATTTTTGGTGACAACAGCTGTCAAGTTTTGCCGCGGGTAAATTCAAAAAAACTGCTGACGGGTGCTGTTATACAATTTTTCCATCTAGAAACCAATTGGAATTCAAAATTGCTCGCTTGTGATTGGTATAAATTAAAACGAGGGGAATAGTCGATATAAAACATAGTAATGCCAGAATACAACTACAATGAAGACAGTCTGTATATATTTGTGGATGTGTATGTGTGTGCACAAGAGCGAGTAGCAGCTGAAGAAGTTAAGCTATCATATGCTACAGTTATTCAATTTCTCGAGTGATTCTGTATGACATTCTGGACGTAACTGTCAAGATCCATGGAAATACCTACCTATAATTGTACGAGTTAAAACAAAATTCAAGACTGCAACATTAGATACTCTGAATTATTAGAATGAGGGTGAGGTAACCTCATTAAGCGTTAAAAGCTGGTGTGTCATCGGTCGTCAAAACAAACTGCGCAAAGCCCGTCTATTCTACAGCACATAGAATTCTTCTGACTGACAGCAAAAAAAAACTGGACACGAGTGTCTCCAACCTTCTGGACGCGCAAAACATTCAATCATTTTGTGGTTGAAAATTCCATTAAACTCTCAGAACGGCCCGTCCCTGACCGAATATCTGTATATCACCGGTACACAGGCCATGACGCTCTTACGGTCAGCTGCATAAATTAGAATTCCAAATGAAAAACGGCGAAGGTAGGAAACAGATGATATTTATTCAGGGATATCCATGGACAGTTTCTATTCTGTTTGATTTCTTGTGGTTGGATATTATTCGATATACTGACGTTGTAAAAGAAGACCTACAAAATGGATTGCATTCAGAAGGTGGGCACAAATATACAGAATGTTATAGCTTAGAGCGCAAACACATTCTTATTATTGTTTAATTCAGAATGTGACGAGCGGCAAGAAATATCCGAGCAGACATTCCTCCTGTATTCAATTCGATACCTACTACATGCATGCAAAATCAGTGAGTCGTATTACATTTTGAATTCTCAAACACTTTTCGGCAACTTCTAGCAAATTAATTGAATTCAACAAGAATTACTGCGGTATTAGTATTAGTTATTAAGCTCCAATGTTGATATAGCCCAGCATCCTAAGTTACACTATGGTTACTGCAGGCGAATATGTTGTTTCCCCGATTAAGTTCCAGGTACACCACTGGAGGCTGCAGTACGCTGCACTGAATCATAACAGCTTTTTCAGTGAAATGTCGATGCAGATATTCAAATATAAAAACGTTATATACAGCTAGAGCGCTACAATATTGAGATTTACATGTGCCATGATGCAATGAACGTCAACGCGAACTAATATCCGTTGCGCGACTTCGTACTCTTCACAGAACAACTAAATTTCCAAGTTATTTATGATGAGTTTCACACCATGTGTGATGAAAAACATAACTACGGAACTATTTACTCACCTGTCCATTGAATAGAAATGAACAGAAATTTCACATATTTTTGCTTTTGGTAAATCAGGCCGAAGCAGCCCGTCGGACCTTACCACTTGTGTCAGTTCGTAAGCCTGTCAGTTATGATAATCCAGAAACCATACAATAGCTGCGTTCACTCGTACTCAGCAGCTGAAATAGCAGATGAACTAAGGCCTTCTCTAGACATCGCTAACATCAAGTTGCTGAGTGTGAGTGAACTCGGAAAGAAGCAAGGGAAACACCAAATAGGAAGGGAATCTTTTATGATGGGAAGCGATTAGGCATAGTTAAAATCCATCTGCACATTTTGATATGGTTCAAAAAGATCTGTTATGCAAAAAAGAGAGAAAAACTGAACGAAAGAAGAGAAGAGCAAAGAGAAAGAAGAGAGTATTTTAGGACAGGACGCGATTAGGTATTATTAAAATATGTCGGCAAATTTTCATAACGTCTAAAAATATTTGACTTTGCTTAAGATTTTGTCAAAAAACCTTTAATTAAGAATGATGTGAAAATAAGAGGTAGTTTTGATTACAGTGCGAGCTGTATGTAGTCCCTTGGGCAAGAGATATCGAGGACTTCGTTCATACTTTAAGCGTCATACATTACAGAAGTTGTAGCTAATTAACTCTTGGTCTTATGACCATCCCACCATTTACGCACCCCATTTCACCTTCTGCCTTCCAGGGTCATACCCTTACAAATTTCAAATGACAAGGGGTATCGAATAACAGCTTGTTTGAAAGGTCTTTCGAAGTCCTTTACTTTGACGTTAGATTTTTTAAAACGGTGGATTCGCTTTCAAGAAAATTAGAAAAATCTTTATTTATCTTAATTTGTTCAGAGAGAAAACAAAAATACACGAAAATATCACTTTTTATTTCAATAAGTGTTCCAAATGTTGCCCGGTATTGACCAAACAATGATATAGGCGATATTCAAATTCCTGACGGACATTTTCAAAAACGTGTTGTGTGGGATATCATGGCAGCTTTCGATGATGCGTTGACGAAGTTCATCCAAACTTTCAGGTTGGGGGGTAAACACAATAGATTTCAAATGGCCCCATAGAAAAAAGTCTAATAGAGTCAAATCAGAAGATCTAGCAGGCCATTCTATAGGCCCTCTTCGCCTTATTCATTTATCTGGAAACTAGTCTAGCCATTGCCGAACCTGAAGAACATTGCAGGAAATATATTTCAGCCTCATCAAGTATAGGGCTTCCACCCTCTTCAATTTGATTTTCAGTGATAAGAGTATTGATGGTATTTTCCAACATATCCAAATAAATGCCTCCATCCACATTTCCATTAATAAAGAATGGCCCGATCACTTTGCTTCCTAAAATGCCTCCATTTACAATAATTTTTTGGGGGTACTGGGTATACCTTTCTACAAAAGCATGAGGATTTTCATTGCTCCAATACCTGCAGTTATGCTTATTAATAAATCCATTTAGATAAAATGTGCATTCACCAGTGAAGCAGATATTCTTTACAAGAATGGTATTATCATTAATCGTTGCAGTCATTTGTTTACAAAACTCATATCGCCTATCGAAATAATCTTCGGTTAACTCTAGCAATATTTTCATTTTAAATGGATGAAATTTTTGGAGTTTAGTAACTGAATGTAAAGAGCTTAATGAAATATAAGTTGCAGCAACAATTTTCCGTAATGAAGTATTAGGATTTATTCCAAAATGACCCAAAACTTCAACTTGAGCGGCTTCATCCAAAACTCTCCGATGATCACCTTTTTTATTTGCAATAGATCCAGTTTGAGTAAATTTAGTAACGAGGTCCAAAACATACCTATGCGAAGTTATTTTCCCCGGATGTCTGGCGTTAAACGTGACGGCAGTTTGCCGAGCACATTGATTTTCGGAACCATAAGTTAAAATCTTTTACACTCTTTCGGCTAGTGTGTAAACCATTTTGGAAGTAAAATCGGAATCAATTTTTGCACTATCCCAAGATTGTCACAAAGGTAACAGACGGCAAATTAAATTCTCTCTATCGCTTAGCAACAAATAACTAAAAAGGTACCTATAACATAAATACAGTTCCCCAGGATATCTGTGTTGATGAGAAAAATGCGGAAAAAAAATCGGGTTGTTGCCACGTCTAATCTTCCGAATTGCTGTTTATGTTGGTAGTTTCCGGTTTAAATTATAAACGGTAGGTAGATTTGGTAAACCCTAATGGGCAACATTTTAAACGCTTATTGAAATAAAAAGTGATATTTTGTGTGTTTTTGTTTTCTATCTGAACAAATTTAGGTAAATAAAGTTTTTCTAATTTTCTCGAAAACCAATCGACTGATTTAAAAAAATCAAACGTCAAAATAAAGGACTTCGAAAGACCTTTTAAACAAGCTGTTTCTAGATACCTCTTGTCATTTTCAAAGGAATCCTTAGGAGCCGAGGGTGAAAGGGGGTGAAGTAGTAAAAAGTTGTCCCCCTTGACAAATATTTTGACGAGCCTCGGCGTTGTTTCTTTTAACCAGTGGTTTTCAATCAATCCGTGGTGGAAAGTTTTAAAATGAATAATCCCATCGTTGAGTTACTTGAATCGTGTTGTTGCGTGCCATAAATGGCGTCAATAAATGAGCGATTAGCGAGATGAATTTTTTTTATCAAGCTTAGTTTTGAACTTTTACAAAACAAACAAACAAAGATCATGATCTCTACGGCTGAGCTGGAGAAGATAATCTTGATAACGGCATCGTCTCTTAAGAAAAAATGTCAACCTAATTTTTTACCCAGCTAAAAAAGAGTTCTAATATCATCGAGTAATCAATGATCTGGCACTCTTCTACAAATTTGCTCGATATGATGACAATCTGTCTGAAGATGCTTTTCTTAATTCTGATAATCTTAAGTAATCCAGAAATCCGATTAAGGTGAATTAAAGAGCCAAGGTACTTTGGTACTCAGGTTCTGCCCTCGTGGCTTCTTGGTATAAGAAAGAAAGCAAAAATTGAAAAATTCTTTATTTGCTATTTATTTATTCACGACAGGATCTGCAAAAAAATGTGTCTACAGTTTTTTCGCATCTGGTAAAGGATCATGTCAAATTTCCATCCAATCATAATTTTTGTAAGAGGAATTTGGGACTTCCATATAAATGACAGAGAGACATACTGACAAAGATAAGTGAAAAGGTATTTATGATAATGTCATAAGGCGTTAAGCATACTATCGATCGGAATTGTTCGGGTAGTAAAATAACATATGGGTAGTCAAACACCCATAGAATTAGTCGAACAAACCGGTAAAGGTGTTTACTATGTATGCTACTTAAGTCAATGTGTATTTACATACGAAATTTGTTGGACAACCGACAATCAGTGATGCGTAACCCAGATTATGATTTCTGCTTTCACTCTTTTATATACTCTTAACTCAAGCTCTGTTTTGCATATAAGTAGGCCAACAATCAACATCCATTACAAGTGAACATGCCACCATACTAACACATTTGCTTGCCGTGATCGACGAATTGATGTTTTTGAATCGTGTCTTTGAAAATGTCAAATCGTGGCCAGATTCCATAACAAGCTTAAAGAACACGTTTTTAGGTCACCGGCCAAAAATACGCTGTGACAAATAATAGATCACAAAAAGAGGTAGTCGAACAAAGAGTGTGGACTTGAGAACCAGATGGAGTTACCTTATTATAATGTGGGTAAACCATGGAAGGCCACGCTAACGAATAGTCGGTTATTATTCCTTCATTTACCGGATAACTGGAAAAAATACATTGTTAAGTGACACTTTGTTCTATTATGTAACTTATATTTTTTTATTGCAGAGTTGATCATTATCCATTTAGCTCAAGTTTTTTATTCCGAACGACCTTTTAACAAGGCACCAGACAAGGCCAATTTAATAAATCAGTCGTATAACTTAGAGCTAACGTGGTGATCAAAATACCTACTCATTCACCTAGGCTATATGCAAAGGTCTTTCATTATAATGAGATACTTAATACTTGCAATAGTATATTCTGATAAAGAATGCTCAATGAACATTACTTTATCTCTATCGTGATACTAAGAATGTACTCGTGAAAATACTTTCAAAATAATTTGAATGAGTACCGATATCAAATACGTTGTAAATATGGTGGCAGTCCTTAATAATTTTTGTTTAAAAACAATTTAAATCAACAAATATTACCTTCTTACATATGGCAAACAATGTCCCAGATGGCGTTAGTAACCTCTAATTGGAAAAATTAAAGAAATAATAGTGTGTATACCTATTTACCTTAAGACACATGTTTTGCGGTGAGCTAGTATTATAATTTCAACGTCGATGACCGATTTCAATAAAGCGTGGGACCGCATTGACAAAGCAATAACGCGATCGAATCCCACCGCGTCTGCCTGTGTCTTTGAGTTCGATGAATGTAGTGTGAGTAGAAAGAATTTGTATTCACATGGTGATAACTAGCACTTTTTAATGGTTGTCCTTACAAAGAGCATATCCTTCCGTGGTCCACCCACCTTACGTTGAGCTGTTTGTTTTCGTCAGTGGAACGTTGTGGGTCTTTCTTTCAGTTTTGGTTTTAAAACATTGTTAAAAGTCAGATTGCGTTACAATTGTCTGTAACATTTGTGCATTAAAACAAAATGCTTTTATTTTGGTGACAATATCAATGAGTCAATGATTCTTATGAAAAATGATTGATTTTCAAACCAGATCTAATAACACATCTATATCACCTTGCACTGAAGATTACTGCGGCTGATAAAACCTGGGAGCTTATCTTTGTGGCTAGCTCGAGAATAGAGAACTGACGAAAGACTTTAGATACAGTGCTATAGTTCAAATAACAGGATCAAACTACTGACGTCTTCCAGCAAACTATTTGCTTTGACGCGGCCTGATAGTGGATATGATTTTTCATAAGAATGCAATATGTAGGAAAGTTCCTACATATTGCACAAGTGTGCCATACCCAGTTACAGTACCCTAGGCTTATAGCCTAGCTAATAGACTAGGGGTACTGTTCACTAACTTGAAGTGCTGTTGCTTCGACTACGAGTATAGTGCGCACTCCATGAGCTCTTCAGAGAAGGGCTTTCTGACAAATCGATACCTTGACAAATATCGATATAATGTCATTTAAATCAGGATAATATCAACTTGTGTACTAGCTAGTCGCTAGTCCACACAACGCGCACTCGCTGTGAGCGCCACCTATGGAGGAGTCCTACAACAACCTATAGTGTAGAATCTACAGCTTAAGCGTTAAGCCATGGGAGCTATGAATAGCGTCACATCAGAGCCAAACCATAGGTGCGTTCGTTTTTGAACCTTGGATGTTTGGGGCTCAAACTTTTCGTTATTTCAGTCATAACTCTCTGCTTTTCTGTGCCATTTTACGGTTCTATAACCTGTTCTAATGGTTTGTGGTTATACTTGCACAATACCAGGATAATAAGCCAATTGCATTTACCTATTTGTAACTATAAATGCAGCGAAATATCACTAAATTACTTAGGCATATAATTTTTCAATAGTCTTCCATGTAAGGTAAGGTCACAAGCAAAAAACAAAATTTGAGTTCTTCTCTAGTAGGCATTTTTAATGTATTATTTGTGTACAATTTTATTCCTATATGTTTCATAACATCCACAAGGAAAATAAATCATTTGAATTTGAACTTGAACACGAAATGAATTGCACCTACTCCCACGATGGAATTTTTTCGAACAAACGTACATAATGTCATTAAAAATCTATATAATGTCACTTTTCAAGTAGCGTAATAAGGATGCCGTGATATTATCGTTTTTTACTGATATGTCAGCATACTCTAAGCTTGTATTCTCTATTATAATTTTGTCAAATCGTGAATGGGCGGAGAACAACCGCTCTTTTGTTTCTAGGATATCAAGAATATTAAACAATTTGCCGATCTAGCGGAATCACATAACAACCCTATGTTCCGTGGTTTCAGTAGACTACCTAGTCGAACAAGTTCACAAACACTTCAGGCCGCGGCTCGCATTGTGAACTTCAGACCAACCAAAATTATCTTTTTACAAAACCGATCGAAATTATTTTTGAAATTACAAATTTATTCGAGTAGTCAAGCCAATAATGCTTACGTTTTTTCTACCTCAAATGATTCGCACTGTGATCAAAATTGAATTGTGAATTTTAGAACAATCAAATTTATTTTTTTACAAAACCGATAAAAATTATTTTTAGAATTACAAAAATATTCCAGTAGTCAAACCAATAATGCTTACGTTTTTTCTACTTCAAATGCTACTTCGTTGCTCTATTCCTTCCTCCCTTCCTTCCCTCGTTTCCCTTTCCTCCTTGAACTTGTTTGATATCTGGGTAGCCAGACCTGACAAACTAACAGAAAGGCGAGCCTTTATTATGTCTGAAAGATAAAAACTTGATCAACAAAATCTACGAGTATATTTAATCTCTTTATAACAGTCGTGATACGATGATATTTAGTTTTGTGCATTCGCAACTGCTTCAGTATAAAAAATTCTTTGGGAAGTACAAGGCTGACTAAATTGAGATCATTTACTTGTTGCCCCATTACGTAAAATGTCTACAAAAAAGGAAATTCAAGGCCCAACACAATATGAAGCTAACTCACAAACCCACACGTTACAGACACCCAAACGTGCTCCATGAACTTGTAGGCATAACAAAGGCCGCTAAAACAATAATTACAGTTCATGCTCTCACACAGTCTGAGCCCATGGGTGGAGGCATGTTATGGCTGCCTTTAGTTACAGCAATGGTCAATGTATTGTTATCAGCATATGGATACAGATGACCATCCTTCGACTAAATTTTTAGCATAATCGCGACTCAATTTCACCAATAACTTGTAAAATATTTTGCTTTGGGTCGTTGTTTATCTGAGGGTTGTTTAAATAATATTATCATTGAGGAATTTCTACCAAAAGTGTCAAGCAGGGCTAGCTTGCCTAATCTCGCAGGCGGTGGACATCGTCATTGCGAGAAATCAGGCGGCTCTCAGCAAAACGTGTCTCTGAAGGTTTCCCTCGCTGTATGTCAAGTGGCTCTATCTTGTCGAAAGAACATGTTAGTTAGCTACTTGATATTTATTTGGGGCTACGAAATGGTCATTTTTTTGGAAGCGTACGTCTTGAGAATTTTCCGTTCCGTCATCATAATTTTCATGACCGTTCCTAGAACGATTGCACAAATCCGATGCCATCTTCCATTGTAGAACGATCTGCATTTTAAAATACTTATTCTCTAAAATATGCAACTAAAGTCATTGAAAAATAGCGCCTTTATATCAGATGTTTTGAATGAACAAAGTCCTTCTGTTACTGTATCACAATTCTCAACCTTGTGTGCTCTGATATTTAGTCTGGCCCATATCTTTGCATCTGATTGATTGATTTTTTCGCTCGGCAGGGATATTGCGTATCTTAAAAACTGACATTATGTCGTTGTTCCTGACATTATGTAGGTTCTTATACAAGATGTCAACTAGGCACTAGCTAATGTAACATACCCTTGTTGTGTACTTGTTCTGTAGCTGTACGTGTTGGCTAAATGTCATGATGCTTCAGCTATCGATGTTTGGCTCTGATGTGATTTAATATCTGCTTCAGAGATGACACTATTGGAGGTCTAAGCTGTGTACTATATCTGGAAGGAAACGACAGTGCATGGGTGCATAGTGAGAATTTGCGTCGATGTAGTTCCTTTGGTTTCTTGTCTCAAATACACTGGCTGAACTATACTTTAGGGCATGTCGTAAATATTACATTTCTTATTTTAAAATGAAATATTAGGATGTAACTTGCACGAAAATAATTTTTTTTCTTTAAGTAACCCTCTGCTTGCTACGTTATAGAACTTCAAAGTTGTTCATAGTTCATTGTTAAGTAGTAATTTTTTTTATTTCAGATAAATATTCCCATCACCATCACTATCCTACTCTCTCCATCTAGTTTCTATGTTGCCAAATCGTATACCCTAATTTGTTTTGTAAAATTCTTACTTATATACTAGCGCAAAAATGTGCAATCGACACAGTATTGTCATGAAAATGTGATTTGGAGGTTTGGCAGGCAGGTTTTACTGTACTGAATCCACCTCGTGCCCTGCGATAGCGTTAGCTAAACACACTTTTTTGAAGAATGCCTTATGCCCTCCACAAAAGTACTGAGGTTATTGTTTTTCCTATCTTATAGTTATAATCTATTTACTTTTTGTATATATGTATTTGAAGAATTATTTAAAGTGAAACCGATGTCACAAAATATACCTAATTAAATGTGACATATATGAGAAATAACTGAAAAAGTAGCTGTTGACAATAACTAAATAATGAAAACTCAACAAAGAACATTGCAAGTTTTTTGATGATTTGTTGAAATGATCGTTGATCTTTATTTAACTATAGTGTTGGACGATGATATGTTGGGTGGACATCGTGAGGTGGTCCAAATCGACGAATCGAAGTTGGATTCTTTTATATACAATGACCGCTGGTGCCTTTTGTATTTTCTGTGACGCGAGCCGCTGGTGCATTTTCCACTGTTTAGACACAAACTGTTCAAAATTTGATGTAGTTTTTGGTAAATTTTGGGTCAACTTCTGATACAACAAGCCATTTACAATAAATTAGGACTTTTATTTCTCCCAAAAAAGGTACAACTTGGCGACAGTGGACATCATTTACATTATCTGTCAAGAAATGAACGTTATAAAATGGCCATTCAGAATTGTTTGTACTTTCAACTATTTCTTATAAATTATATATATATATATATATATATATATAAATTTCAAGAAGACTTTGAAAAATCACAACACAACACCTCTACACAGTTTACTAATTAAATACCATCATTTACGTGTATATTTTGACCTGTTATTTTAGCTAATAGGCTAATGTGTGATAACGCGGCTAATTTTGAACCTTTTTTTGCAACAAACAACGATTTTTTACAGTTGCTCATCTACTCTCCTTGGTACTGTACAGTGGGTGTTATATTCTTATAACTTAGAGCATCATTTTCTGCAAAAAGTAAAAAAAAGCGTATAAAACAGTATTCCATTCTAGAGTATTACCACCAAAAATGCAACTTTGAAGTTCTATAAAATAGCAAGCAGAGGGTTCCTTAAAGAAAAAATGAAATTTTCGTGCAAGTTACATCCTAATCTTTCATTTTAAAGTAAGAAATGAAGTATTAGCGATATGCGCTAAAGTATAGTCTTACCAATACACTTACTTGAGATGTATGTAAAGCTAAAAATCAGTTGGGCATCAGAATTTCCTTATTCAACCTGGAAATTGTACACCCAAATTTGCTGAATTTCAAAAAAGAGACCGATATGAAAAGAAAATCCCTAGATGGTGAAGTATGTAAAAACTAACAGGTGAGAGTATATGGTACATACAGGAATATTTATGAAACGTAAAAAAGTTATTACATTTCACAATAATCTTTATTTTCACTCATTTTGTATAGAAATTTAATTTACGATGCCAAGTAGAAAATACAAATCAGCGCTTAGATGTGAGGCAGCGCGAAAATGTTTAGTATGTGATGCGTCATTCCTAATTTTTCTGTGATGTGACTTGATTACAACGCGGGTGCGGTGCTGGTTTCCCGTAATGCTTCTCGAAGTTTTTAATAAGCAAAAAAATGGCAGAAATCGTAATGTATACCTTCGAACATAACCTCTCTTCAGACAGGACAACATAAATATCCTGTCTGCTTCAGCTAATGCATATACTACATTGGAATCATATTCAGTGATAATTTTCTCACATATTACTGATCTTATACGTATCTCGGAGTATATACTCTAGAGACGATCTCGGCATTCTGCAACCAACAAAGCATGACGGGGAGCTGGCTTGCAGTTTGCAGCATGGGTCATTGAGCGTGTCGTGTCGTTCAGTCATTCCTCCATAGATGGACGCGTCTTATGACGCTCACAGCGCTCAGAGCGAGCAAACGCGGATTGTACTATTTGCACACTAGGAACTATCTACGCAGCAAGTTGAGATTTTGACGCTTTATAGGTTTTTTACATAACAGCCCTGCTGAGCAAAAAACATTTTTTGAAATTTATTTAAAAAAAATTTATAAACATTTATTGACGCAAATTTGGACCTGGAAACATGCAGATTCATTAAAATGGGACATTTCCGGAATAATTCTTTTTCGATGTGAATCTTTGGATTTTTTTCCTGAAGGTGAGGAGGGCCAGGACCTAATGTTCCAGTCAACTACTTCCATGATCATAATACATGTACAATACACGAACTGTCTGCATCAGGGTTAAATTTGAACCTTGGTTCCCACGCCTGCCTACTAATAACTACAGGATACCGATTTCAGTGCCGACTAAGGATTCTAATGGAGTTTAATGGTCATGCTTAGGCCATTATCGATATATAGTAGCTTCAATTAATTATAACGTCGTCCTGCACGTTTTCCTTTTCAAACGGTCATTTTTCTTTCCGTTCAGTCAGTTTATCATCCTATCAGTATTTGATATATTGAGAATTATTGTTATCAGAGGTACTTTTATTCGGTACTTCTCAGGGACACAAACACTTTTCATTAATTGTTATGCGACGAAATCTTTTATAAGCTGTGGATCGTCTTTGTAGAAATAACAGTAACAAGATCAAAACTGGAAAGCATACCTAATTTTCAATATTATAAAGGTTCACGAACACACCGAAAACAAAATGAACTGCTGGGCTATTCAAAAGTGGATCGATTTGTTACAGATCTCAACAAGTAAAACAAAAGTGTCCATGTGCTCATAGTATTTCCACGAGTAGTTTATCAGATACAGGGTCTCCAAAATTGTGTTGTCTGTGATTCTATTTTAGCCAAGGAATTTGGACTAGGCAGAAAGAGCAAGCTTACGATTAGTTTATAACCAAAATTACATCTTATGCTTAACTAGGTATTTGCTTTTAACCAAAGCATTTACTCGGAACATGACAACTATTTAGAAAAACCGAGTAGAATTCAAGCAATGTCCCACTGTTTCCTTTTTGGGTATTTCGCCATTTTTGCTGATTCATGGAGATCATGTTTCGCATTGTGTACCGTCCATAATCACGAATTAAGCAGAATTGCTCATCTGCTGTACTGTTAATAAATATTTACTTTCATTTCTTTGCCATATTTACTTTATCCCGGTCTATTACTCATAACTGAGCTATTCACATCGCAACACAGATAGTATTTCTGCCTTGGTCTACGTGAGTACATATAGTACGACCAGCTACTTCCAGAGAAAAGAATGTCGTCTGATGTACTGTCACTTAGGATAGGTGATGGGCGGCAAATTAGCAGTGCAAATACACAATTTTGCCGTCAAACAATGCAATGTTATTTATGATTGGCTCCTAATCTATTCAAATTCGATGTTTTCAGCATGTTACAAGGAGGATACACGATCTGTATTAACACTGAATATTGCTCCTAAACACAAACTGTTTTAGTAACTGTTCAGGATCATCCTGCATCGTACATATTAATAAATATTCAAGACTATATAAGTTGTTCCAATAGTTCGCATAGTTGATAAATTATACATATTATCTGTCTGACTCTTTCGCAATTTCTATCTGAACAACTTTAGTAAATAGAATATTCAATTTTCTGTAAGAATTTCTCGTTTCTACCTTCTTCTAGCGACGGTCCGTTATGGATGTTGGACACAAGCATAGATATTTTGACTTTGTTACCCGCTCCCTTAGAAAGCACTGTGATACTCAAGTATTTAAAATTCACCATTTCTTTAATTGCTGCATGAAAGGTGACGGAATTGTGGAAAAGGTAGGCATCAAGTAGAGTGAAAAATGATATATTTCGTGGCACAACGAGGACAGTAATGGACTTTAAATCTCCCAATACAACACAAATATTATTTCAAAATTCCATAGTTCGACTTGACTAGCTAGAAATTTACTGATTCTGAATCGAGATCAGGCAGCCCGACTGTGATTGGTCCATCCAAACGCCTTGACGTATAAGAAAGTGGTTGAGCATTTAGGTTCCTCTTTTTTTGCTTCAAAGGTGCTTACCTTCAATAACCTAGACCAGTGGTCGCCAGCCTTTTCAGTGTGTTCAGCTGCTTTGATAATTTTGGAATAAACAGTGACCTAACTAGTCGTAAGCAATGTAAGCCAACTTAAATGAAATTATACACAGTTGTATGCGACATACATGTGTTTATTTTACTAATACTAATACATACTAATAAACTTAAACTATTAACTAATACGTACTATATCCACTCCTACCAATCGTAGGTGTTTGGAAAATAAACAAAATTTTTCGTCAGCCACAATGGCATGTCACATACGATTTAACAAAGGTAACTAAAAATAAAAGAAGCCACGCACTATTTTGAAAGAAAACATGTCCAGATAAAAAATGCGTGTTCAATGAGAAGCCTGACACTCAGACTCACTGACATTTTTTTTAATGTTTCATATTTGAAAAAGAAGATTCACACAAATAGGTTGAATTAAATAACTTTTTCAATTGCAAGGCAACATGACGCAAAAGTTAAAGTTGCAAACTGTTGAATATCAATTTCTATGAAGGGTGAGCCAACAAATTGTGCCACTATAGCAATTTCATTGAAACGATTTTTGAAGTTGCGCTTCATGTAAGAGACTATTTCTACATGATATCTACTGTCATATGATTCTAATGTACTTTGAGATATCTTTTCTGAAAGAACAGGGAAATGCCTGGTATCGCCATTCCCAAAACTCAAGCTTTTTTGATAAACGCTTTTATATCAGAAATCAATAATTATGCTAGTTCTTTGTTTCTCTCCTGAAGCTTCAAATTAGGTTCATTTAATTTTTCTATGATATCGACAAGAAAACTAAAATTCTATAAGTCAGATTGAATTTTCCGGAATCGGATCACCACGTTGTTTGAAGAATTGAACTATATCATTAAAACGTTTCAGCACTCGTCCCCTACTTAACCATCGAACTTAAGGCCCGTATCGTCAGTCGTCCCTACAATTGTAGGGCGCCTTTATGGCCTCCTTGATTGTCATAGTTTTCTACTTCTCCGTGTCAGCGCTCTATTTTGAGGTTATGTCACAAACATCTATTTGCATAAAATTGTGCTTGCTTTTGAGTTATATCATGTTTTATCAGCATGAGATTTCCTACAATTTAAAAAGAAAACATATCTTCACAACAGGAGAGCGCTGACGCTGACACGGGCAAGTGTAATCTAGAAATTTTTTTAGGGAGAGAAAGGAGTATGACAATCAAGGAGGCCATAAACGCGCCCTACAATAAATTGTAGGGACGACTGACGATACGGGCCTTAGAGTGAAGAAGTAGTTCTCCATATTGACAGTCAATTCCATCGGCCAAGGTTTTGAATATAATAAGACGATTTCTTTACAACGCTTGAGCTCTAATCTTGTTCACAATTTCTACTGCCCATTTCATAACGTTTAGTTTAGTTTTAGAAAATGTCCACATGATGCTTGCTAATGGATAATGCAGTGGTAATAGAGAAATTGCAGAAAACTTTCAGTTTTACCATTTTCGATATTGGAATTTTCTCAGAGGTAATAATATTTTTAAAAGAAGAAAACAAGTCCTGCCCAGTAGTCTGTCCTTTAAGTGGAATAAACTTCAAAAGATCTTCTTTAATCGTGAAATCACTAAAAACCATCCTGACGAACATGGCCATCTAAAAGGTGCCAACGTCAGCTGTGAATTCATCCAGCTGCAGTAAAAAATAAGCACAGTTATGGAAGTCATTTCTTAACTGTAAAACTATATCATTGCTCATTACTCCTACTCGTCACATCACTATATTAGCAGAAAGTTGCATAGATCTTATAGCAGACACTATCTCGTCTTTATTTCTATAATCTGCAGCTTCTGGAAACGCCTGTCTTACAATTTTCCCGTCTTCATAAGGTTTCTTCTTCCGTGTAGTTATCTGGGATACCCGGTATGATGCTTCAGCTGCAGCCTTACTTTTGTCGATTGTTTTTAAAAACATTGTCTGTTGTCCAATTAACTGATTTTTTAATTGTTTCAGTTTTTCCGATCTGGTTGCAAAACCTAATGGGAATGATTTTTCAAAATCCGAATGTACAGTTTTATAGTGCCTCTCGATATTCCCTTTTTTAGCAACGGAAACCTATATATTACATAACAAGCATACAGTTTTACCTTTAACTTCAGTAAAGAAAAATTGTTCTTCCGATTCCGAATGGAAATGGTGTGTCTTCATCTTCTTACTACTGCTCATAATGTTTTTAATTGCTGGCCAGCTATAACCCAACCGCTGGACTTTGTGACGTTCAGCTTTCAACTGAGCGCACTGTCGCTGCGCCTTGCGTATTTATTCCGTTCAAAGTAAGCGAGATCGTTCTCGAACAGGTCGCTCACCGCAGTGTTGCCGCTGCTTGTGTTTATTATGAGAATTTACAAGGGTTACGGAAGCTTCGATGAGTTTTACACTTTTTTAAAATATGTTGTGAGCCATCAGAATTACCTTTGCGAGCTACCGGTAGCTCGCGATCGACGGGTTGGCGACCACTGCCCTAGACCAACACATATCAAAAAGCTAACCTTAGTAATCTTATATTATGCTTAAGGCGATCCTAATTAGGATATGAGCAGCACTGTGGAGTTCCGGCGGCGTAGTCCGCCATCTTGTCAAGGCCTAGTAGTATAGCAGGTCGTTGACATGGAAGCATGAGTCAGCAGTTGGCAGGACACTTAGCTGCTATTCAATCCTGCGGGGGAGGTACAAGGTGCCGTAGTTACAGATGGACGAGGATCGCCCTCAAAGTCATCCCATGCTTTCCAGAACGGAGTCCCAAGTTAGGTTTTGGGAGTTACTATTAATAATTTTACATCTTTATTAAGCTGCGATATTTTTATCATAGGAGGCGATTCAGTACTCCTGTGGAAATTTTTGATTAAAAGGTGGAAAGATTTTTTCATTTCATTAATTAACCTTTGAACAAACGAGTAGTTGGTCACCCTTAGCTTCGCCCTGCCAGTCAAACAAGCTAGCCGACTTCCTCACGAAAGCTACTGGAAAGAAATATAAATACTATATGTGTGAGGTACAATACACCACAAAGCTAAGTGCAGAAACCTATAAACATGCTTACTTCATTCACTACAGAATAGCTATTTTATGCCACTTGAGAAGCTGTTACTCAGTCACATCCTAAGTACCTTAAATACCTGAGATACCCATTTATAATTCACTAGTCTTGATGGACATGGTTCTTTGTATCATTTTAGATAGGAAAATGATTATTTTATGCTAAGTAACCTTGACGACTGTTGTTGTCAATGAAGAAATTCACTGAACTCATACATACATACATATATGTTTTTTTGGATATGTAAATAAACTACCATTCACGGCCCACGTACTTATATAGAAACAACTATAAAACGAATATACATACGCATGGTTGTTAGAACTGCGTTTAGATGACACATGTTCCTATAGAATATAGAACTATGTATAGCTGGACTTGTTCAACTTGGTAATCCGATTCTCATCGACCTTTGTATGTATGCATTCTAGAATACGAAAAAGTATATACCGATTTGGTAAACAAATATTAAAAAAGGCATCAAATAGGTGGACCCTGTACTTCACACAAAGTGCTGTCAACAGTTCTGAAAGTATTATGTTCGGCCAAACTAAGCCCTTTTGTTAAAAAAAGGTGGCTACGAACATGTATAACAAAAAATTGAATGATTCTCCGCGTCCTCCTGAGATCGTTGCTATGAATAATCCTGCGTGGTTGATGATATTGAGTTTCACAGCACACAGCTCACAGTAGCAGCAAAACGACTGCCGATTGCGACGTACGAGGAAATCTATGATAAGTGAAATATGTGCCTATACATATACCAAGATCACAGAATTGAGTTACACCCAACTTCAAAAAGTTGAGATATACCCTCCCCCACCTCCTGCAACCCCTGACCCCCAACATTTAATCCCTACATTTTTTTCCCTAAAATGATCAGGATCGTCTAAAATGCAAATAAAAACAAAATTTGAGCGACTTCTGTTTTTTTCGTTTTTTTCCCTTTTCTCCGCCACCACTAGACCGATTTTAGAAAAATATAAAGATTTTTCGTCCTTGGAATAGTAGTGATCTTATGTGAAAGTTTCAACCAAATAAGAGAGGTAGTTTCTAAGTTATAGACGGGCCAAGGATTAGTGGGCAGACAGATCCACGGAACTGAGTCACACGGTTTTTAATACATATACAGGGTGGCCAAGCCATGTGTGGACGGAATATTACGCATAAACAAATACATTTTGGGGAAATCTATTAATGGGATGCTATACATGACATACAGGGTGACCCAATTTCGACCTACATATCAAAGTTGTGATTCCAAATGGAATGCCTCAAATTCTATTGCATATTTGCAAAAACCAATTCAAAAGAAGAAAATTGATATAACCTACTATGGGCCTTTGGTAACTGGCTACTGAGGTATACGGTGTTTTGTCTAGAAAATCCCCCCCCTTCGGCAACCCTTCAGTCCGCCATTTTGAAATCTGGAGAGCTGAAATTTGTATCAAAAAAAACTTACACACCTCAGATTTTATCTTGTTACTTTTTCGAATTTTAATTTTTGCTCATACAGGGTGGTCAAAAACGCAAATTGTAGCTGTGCAGGTTTGGATTCAATTTTTTATAAGCTTTTTGATACTAGACACATAAGGGATTTTACGGCTATTTTTTCGGTTCTTAGCACTCTTTTATGGAACGGCTTAATTCCCTAAAATATTGCATCATCCTTGGAAACAAAATTGTTGATCAGTTACAAACTGTCAAAATTAGCTTTGTGAGCATTATAATAAGAACGTGTTTGAAAATGAATTTTTCTAAAACGAAGAAATGGTGAATATGGTGTTCGTTTTCGAAGCCCAAAGAAATATTTTCCTAGCATCTCGCATTTATAAGCAACGGTACCCTAATACGCGACATCTAAGGCAGGAAATATTTTCCACACTACGAGAACATTTGAATCAAGTGGAGCAGTAGAATATAGTAAAAAATGTATAAATAATCCAAGTGTCACCCATGAGGCGAATCAGTTGGAGGTTCTATTAAAGTTGCAGGAAAATCCCCATTTAAGTGCACGACGAATTGGAGCAGAAACTGATATATGCTAAACTTTTGTCCAAAGGATTATTCACAAGCACAGGTACCATCCATATCACCTCTATGTTTGTATCAAGGCCTTCGTCCTCAGCATTACGCAGCTCGAATGGAGTTTAGTAGAATAATGCTAAATAAAGTGAGTGAAGACACTACTTTCCTGGATAAGGTTCTTTTTAGCGATGAGGCAACTTTTGAAAGCATAGGTGTTGTCAACAGGCATAACATGCAATATTATGCGATGGAAAACCCTTACTGGGTTAGCCAAATAGATTTCCAAAATAAATGGAGGCTGAATGTTTGGGAGGAGCTATTGGCTGACAAGTTATCGGGCCTTTCTTTTTCAGCAGATTAACAGGTATAGAATATTTCAATTTTTTGATCGAGTATTTGCCTTTGCTTTTGGAGGATGTCAACCTGCAAACTCGGATGCATATGTACTTCCAACATGACGGCGCACCTGTGCACTATCATAATCGTGTGCGTAACTATTTGGACACATGGAGTACTATAACAAGCGTCGGATCGGTCGTGATGGGCCTATATCTTGGCCTCCACCAGATATGACACCGATGGACTTCTTTCAATGGATCTACGTTAAGCAAGAGGCTTATAGATATCCACCATCTACACCGGAAAATATGAAGGAAAAGGTTAAGGAAGCTTTTCTGAACATAAGGGAACACATGCTGAGGGATGTGCAACAGTAATTTATCCAAAGACTACGGCTGTATTCAACATGGTAGAGATATTTTCGAAATGTTTTTGTAGATTAGGTCTTGAGTAGTGATAGTTGTTTGTTTATGTTGTTGTTATAGTTGTTTTTCTCTATTACGCTTGAAGCTGATTTATACTGTCCTGATTGTTATTAGTTTTTACGTCAAATCTGTACTCTTAGTGGCAATATGGAACTAGCCCACTGTTTGTCTTCTGTTTCCATGGATGTTGTGATTTTTTTTCTTAATTTTGGTGTGTTGTTCTATTAAAAGCTTAATAACTCAAAATCTGGCGATCAAACCTAATACAAAAAAAAACTTATAAAAATTGAATCCAAACTTGCACAAATATACAGGGTGATGCATTTGAAATTTTAAAAAAAGTACATTCGCGTTTTTGACCACCCTGTATGAGCGAAAATGAAAATTTAAAAAAGTGACAAATAATATAAAAGCTGAGGTGTGTGAATTTTTTCTGATACAAAATTGAGCATTCCAAATTTCAAAATGGCGGATTGAGGGGTTTCCGAAGTGGACAAAACACCTCACATCGCAGTAGCTAATTACCAAAACCTCATAGCATGTTATATCAATCTTCTTCTTTTAAATTAGTTTATCTAAATATGCAATAAAATTAGAGGCATTCCGTTTAAAAAATCACAACTTTGATATGTAGGAAATGTTGGGACACCCTGTATAATTACTAATATTTTAAAAATGTGCACTCAAATATCATGTATAACCTGCGATTAATAGATTCTCAAAAAATGCATTTGTTTATGAGTAATATTCCGTCCACACATGGATGGGCCACCCTGCATAACACCCAAAAAAACAGGTATCTCATTTTCGAAATTTTTCGAATTATTACAATACCAGTAGGCGTGGGAAGTAAAAAGAAATATAATTAACTAAATATTTTCAAATCCTGCCTCATTTATTATTGACCGGTAGATGCACTTTAAGTAAATGCATCATTTTGAAGTGCTAACGAATGGTATGCACTTTTTTATCTAGAACCAGCTTGAGCAGTCATTAAAAAACAATAGACGGCTGTAGAAGATGAACAACGAACCTCTCTAACGCTTAAATGTTTTGCAAGTAGAAATGACGCAAAAAGAACTCAATGAAAACTTAGCTAGCTCACTAATAGTTACGAAGAAATAATTCTGAGAATTGATCGGATCTCGGGTTCATGTTATTAGGAAAGGAAATTCATCTTTTTTTTATGGGGAAGCGTTCTATAAAGGAATCTTCAATTATACTCAGAGACAAATAAAATAGAACACATAGAAAAAATGATTCTGTCTTGACAAAGGAATCTTCAGATATACCCAGTGACAAAGAAAATAGAACACACAGAAAAAAATGGTTCCGTTTTGATAAAATGTAGTGTTCAATTATGCATAAACAGGATAATATAGTTCTGTTTAGGTACACGTATAAAAAGGATAACAGAAAACATAGTCAAATAACATTTTTGTTATGGTTTACGTTTAGCTAAAATAAGGCTATAATAATTGTTGTTGAACCGGAAGCGGGTCCAAGTCCCGTTTGATAGAAAATTCAAGGACACCTCTCGCTACCCTAAGATATCTTGAAAGTTAAAAAAAAATTCATCGCTGTGAATTCGATATTTTTTACTGAATCAAAAGGTTCATTTGCCGGTTGTAAAGTAAAACTCCACACCTTTTGAAAAGAATAGTCATTTATATACCTAGCACATGAAGTGGGCGTCCCGCGACGCGGTGTCAAATCTTAGCCCAAGGCACGAAACAGGCTCCAACACAGGGACCCAGATGCTCTTGACACCCGAAATAGATACAAATCTGTATCTACGACCGGCTTCTAAGTAAAACTAAAATTAAAAACAAATTGACCATACTATTGGATAATCGGTGGTTGTACCGTCACTTGGTAAGAAAAAATATGTTCATGTGGTCAACCTAATATGTTCAGCATAGGCTCATTTATACGTAGCGGGCGCTAAAGTTCGTTTACCACCCTAGGATGTAAAAAGAGCACAAAGAGTCGGGCCTGTTAAATTCTTGTACCGGTTTGGATGTAGTAATTTCTGTAGATGGTGAGCCTGATTATATTTCTCCATTATCGCCCGTCGCCCTCCCTCCCACGTATCCCTGTATAGCCCTTACATATCTAGCGGTACTTAGGCGTGGTGTTTGTGGTGGCCACCAAGTTCATAATCCCAGTAGCGTGGACAGTAGACACATAAACAAGGGTGGCTCAGTAGGTGCTTCACAATTCTGTCAGTTTTCTCTTACATTTATCTGTTCAGAGACCATGAAATTGCTCGAGTTAGTTACTCTAACAATAGCATATTGGCATCGCTCCAACGTATCTAATTCCAATGGTAAAAAGTAAAATGGTCAGTTAATCCCTCTAAATTATTATTTTCATTACCAAACCGCTCTGTTACTTGAATTTTCATTAACTTCCACTAAGTTTTCTGAATAAACATAATTTATTTATTTAGAACCACTAAATTAATCCAGTTTTATTTAACCGTAAGAGTATATTCTGATATCTCTCAGATGCTGTAACGTAACGTCGCATACATATGGACTATAAATACTCGCAGTTTGTTTTATACTCTTTAGCTTTAATGTCGTCTACAAACCTTGAAAACAAAACCAAGAATACTTTGAACTGAAATATTAATACATTGTATATACAACATGGATAAGAACTGAACTCCAATGCAGTATTACACATTAGAATTAATAAAAGCAGATGCAGGTTCATTTAGTGAGGTGAGGGGCCAACATTGCACTTTCTTACCGTGTCATATTTTGGATTTTATTTGATTCATTTTCATTTGTTTGTTTTTTGAACTATTGCAAGGTTTTTAGAATGAATGACGGCTATGCATCGGTCTGTCAGAAAATTTGCTAATGCACTGCAGATGATGGTTATGACTCTGAATACCCGCGCACAAAATTTTCAGCGATGGAACTTCTGATCATAGAAAGAAGATATCGTTCATTGTCTACCGAAACCAGGTACAATATCATATTAAAGAGTTACCAAATAGAACGAAATAGCTACGGCTGGTCGTCTGTAGTCGGACGATCTAAGGCTATATTACTAAGATATGTGGAGAAAAGTAACGTTATGTTATATTTTCTTTTTATGGTCGACTAAAATTAACTAGGTCTGGATAAAGTAAATTATTACTTGCGTTTTTTTTATTTAGAATAATTTTATGGCAGTTCTTAAAAATATCGAATTTTATTCTCACAACAAAACACTTCATGTGGTGTAATGATTCTATGGTAAAAAATCGTACTCTACTCTCCATATCGTTAAAGCTCATTTTTTATAATTTCTGTCATTTCTACGAGACCTGAAGGTGACTTGGTGCCATTTCCGTTGCTCTCGTGTGGGGCAGTACTTCGGTTTTACCGGGTTGTGGAGATTTTGACAGAAATCGGCCTCACTTGGTGACTTTTGTTGTTGGAGCCTTTTTCTTGCCCTCTTGGGGACTTAGCCGTAGTCACAACTACACTAAACTATCGAGCTGGTATTTGACCATTTTCTCCAAGCCACGTGTTTATTTTCTTAACATGATTTCTAATTCTATGGAGGGGAACTGGTCCTGTGAGGAACAAACCACCATTTTTGTGAACACTCATTGTTCGAGGAAATTATGACTTTTTTTACTTTGCTCGGCCTGTCTTAATCTCGTACAAATTGAAAGCACAACCACTCTGTTAAAGAATTAAGCATAAAACTATCAGTAATTTCATTTTTGCCAATTTAGGTATTCTTATGTAACATCAGGGTTATATTTTAACCATTTAATTGTCCACTGTTTTGGTCAAAATTTGGTTTTGTTTTGAAAAGGCTGTATTGCATTGGGTGTTTGCAGGTACCAGATTCCTTTGTTCTTACCTTTCGTGCCACAAAAGTGTACGGGAGGGTGAGTATGGGAGGCGGTGTTTGAATGGTATTTCAGATGGGAATGTGTTTTGCCATCCCCACAACATGGTTTCCAAAAACTGGCCACCGCTATTGTACTTTCACCTCAGCCCCATCATAGACTCCCGGTATTTTCTGGTACGCCACTCACAGTGGTACAACATGGAACATTCCTTTTTGTTTGCTTCTGGCCAATATTTTGATGCCTATATAAATAATTAAGTGCATCCTTCAGCCTGGTATATCTTACCCCTCTTGTTTGGTGGGTCTTGAGGTTAAATTTTCTTTTTTCAGCTTTCTTGGTTCTGTTTGTTATCTGCCTCTGGACCTTGCTATCGTTGGGAGCTTTGTGGTCCTTTTTAGGTTCATTCCGGAATACGCTTATGATAACATTTCCTCAAAATCTAGTGAAGTCGAAGTGTTTTATGGCATAAGGAATGCGTTTGTGGAGGAATTTTTCTCATCACTCAATCACTTCTGTCAACGAGCCTGTCTAATGAATCTTTATTTGGTTTGCAGGTAACTCAGACAAAGAAGTTGACTGCATGTCCCTGTAGAATATCTAGCGAGAGAGAACAAAGATCTTGCTGCTGGCCTCTTGTCAACGGTATAATTACTGGTAAAACAGTTTCTTAAATACACCATACCCACTATCGATGAGACGTGGTTCGCCGTAACATATGTTTAGGATAAACTTTCAATCTTGCGCTTGCATTCATTAACCATTCAAGTTAACGTCTGATCGTCGGGTTGGTCTCTTTGTCGATCCTCAGATGGATTCAGATTCAGTTTGTCAGTATATTGCAGTTTATTACTTTATAGTATAATAGTTATGTCCTCCTGTGTCAGCGTTAATTGAAGGGAGTCTTTTGATCGTGCAGCTGGGCTTAAGAGGGGCATTGAATTATACACAGTATGCTACGATCATCTCATATAAGTGTTGTTTGAAATTTGATGACAATGTGGATGATTGAGATATCGTTTCTCGGACTTACGTTGTCTGTAAGATTTATGATTCACTACGCTTGGATTGATGCGATCTTCAATCGTCATCAGGTGAAATGGCGAACATGCTCCTTTTTTACTATTTTTACCGCTTGATCATGTGACCGGTGGTTGGTTGTGACGTGTCTCTCGATCCGGTCGGTCGAGTTGCAGTTGTTTGATGTTTTTTACAATCGGTCGCGATGCTGATTTTTAGTTCTCACACTTGGATTTCTGTAAAAATTTTTATTGTAGATCTTGGAAACGTTTTGGGACATATGGATGTCTATAAGCATTCTTTTTGTTATTTTTAGATGTATTTTCTACCCTACAAATATTGCGATGTTTCTTTGAATTACCCTGTATACATATATTTGAACATATTTTGAGGGATTCTTTGAGGTGTAGATACTTCGTGATGTTATGACAAAAAACGTTTGCATCCTCAGACACACTGGCGAGGAAGTATTGTATTCGCAATTCGCAATTCGAAAATGGGACGTTTTTTGGATGTTGTATATCACGAAAAACTCTGTCACTTACTTCTATCTGACTGTCTGTCCGCTAATTCTTAGACCGGCGATAACTTGGAACGTACTGCTCGGACTTGGATGGAATATATCTTTGTTATATTATTATATCATAACATTTCCAACCCCGATAATTCTGCACTTCTGTTAGACATACTCAAGACATATTGATTTGCCCGTACGTTTGCCACTAAAACATAAAAATATAAATATGGTCTCTTTGGTATTTGATCCAAGACGTACCATATTAGCTAGCGGTGCGGCTATATACGAGATGGGCACGATGTTATCGATATATATGAGCGATGCTTAGAAAATAATTCAAGGAGGTTATTTGATTGCGTGACGTAATATTATGTAGTACAATATCTTATTATGTATCAAGGACTATTATAATCACTTCTCAAATATTGCTGATAGCAGTTTTACACCAGGGCTCCTGGTTGCCACCTTTACTGTTACAAACAGCACCATTCGAAAACAATTCCTGATAAAATCCTGTTCCGATCCTATGTGTATATGAGTATATAGTGCTAATTCTATATAGCTTTCATCTTCTTCTCTTAATGCTCCATCTCCAGCTTGACCACAATGTCAATTTTTTTTCTACCCTCATACACTCCTAAAAGTTGCATAATCTCGAAATCTTTTTCTTGGCTAGCATAATCCTTTATTCAGTTTTTCATTTGACAGTAATTCCAGCATATCAGTATTTGTTGTCTAAGTATGTGATATAAAGATTTTTATTATGTCTAGTAATCCGAGATCGACGCCCAGCCTTAGTGGTATGGGGATGTCCAGGTAATTTTGGTATTCTATCATATGTCTATTTCTCAAACGCGTCCGATCTATTAATATATGGTTTAAGTGCCTATAAAACTCCATGCTTTGTGGCCGACGAACTTTATTAAGCCGATAATTGAACTGCCTGGGGTTCGTAGAACTGGTAAAAGCCTCCTCTTGTATATATTCTTCCACAACCTTGTCACCCTAGGTACATAGGAGCGGTCGTACCGGCCGGTTCTGGATGTACGCATTTGTGGAAATCACTCTTTACTGACGTTTTGGCCATCCTAGCGACCGATTTCAAAGCGCATATGTTTCAGCATCATGAATGAAAGTGGATCAGATATAGCATTCTGGTAACCTTAGCTGTGTAGCCCTAGGTCACTTCTTTAGCCGCAAACGATTTATTTATCTTTGGAAAGCAGTTACTTGCTTGTTCTATACTGGATCTGATTAATAAGTTTACATGGAAACCAAAAGGTTCCTGAGATTATGCATACTTGTACACGACGCGATTTCAATGCCCTTCTTAAATGTGCAGCCTCGCTTGAGTTAATCATGCTAGCAATGCCGTAGGTAGAGCGGAATTTATGCTTTTGCTTTATAACGTAGGCACAGCACGGATCTGATGGTAATATTATGATCTGATGAATTGATTTCGAAATTGACATTATAGGCTTTCCGCGTTTTTTTATAAGTTATTAAAATAACGTAGGATTGGTCAGGTCTCAGTACTTCATACGTGCTCATTTTCATCCTATCGAACAACAATACCATCTTCTGTTTGGTAAGATATCAATGCCCAGTAGGTACAAAGCCTCAAAATTTGGAATTTTGGACAATCATCTCTGGTTGATGAGTACAATTGACAAAGTGAGTTGGATGTTTATATCTAATATATATTTCGATAATACAAACATATCTGGGAATGCATTCTTCTCAACCGAATCACTCACCACCTTAATTTTTTTTGGGGAACACTTATATTTTCCATATAAAGTTATCATTCTTTACCAATAAAGATAAACAATTAAAAATAGGTCCAAAGATACGAATCATAATAGTTTTCTCCCTCTAAAAACATTGAGAACTTAGCCGCCTTTTAATATTAAAAATCCTGTTATATAGTGACATTGAAACCATTTATTATAGACTGGCAGTCCGCTTTGATTTAAGGAAACTGAAATGCTGTCCTACTATGACTGTGTCATTGAATCATTTTTGTTTCCACAAATACATTTTCAGGAAGACATAAAGTAAAAAACATGATGTTTCTGAAAACTGTAATGTGACTTCCAAAATTAGTATCACAAATGCCAAAAACTTTTATAATAACTTTACCGCACACCAACCAGTTGAGTTACTTTAAATACACAGTATCAATATGAAACTTTTTATATTCTGAGTGTACTTTTGTGTGGAATTTAGAAATTTAACTCACAGTAATAAAGAGTCATACAGCAGTTAAGCACCTGCTAATTTTTATCCTTATCAGTGGTGGCATTGTCACCGCGTAATCTCGATAACTGCTGTAATGGTTGAGACCGATGAAGTTCTGATTGGACATTGGACCTTCTGTTTCAAAATAACATATTAATTTCCACCTCTTCAATAGATACTGATTAATGAGAAGGTCTATTGGTGAATTTCGTGTTCTCATAAGTTTTACGAATAACTTCTGTTTTACCTCCAAGCACACTGGTCCGAAAAATTTCGAAAATGATATATTTTTGGATGCTATCTATCGGTATATCTGTCTGTCTGTCTTCCGGTCTATCTGTCGTTCTTTATGTCGGTTTTTGGGTCACTCTGTCCGCTAATTCTTGGCCTGCCTATAACTTGGAAAGTACTGCTCGGAGTTTGATGCAATATTTACACAAGGTCATTACTATACCAAGAACGAACAATCTTTATAGATTTTGGAAAATATGTAGAGTGGCCGAGGAGCTAAGAGTAAAAAACTCAAACCTTGTTTTTTGACGTGTCAGATGCTCCTGAGCAGTTAAAAAAACATTTTTGCGGGGTTTAGGATTGGGGGTTTCCGATCGTGGGGGAGAGTATATATATCCCGATTTGACGGTAGTATATTCATACGCTTCCAGTTCAAATAATTCTACGCACCTATTAGACGCATTTGCCCTTAAAACAGAAATATCCTGGACAGGAGTCTTTCTCTGGGTTGACCGGCGTCACATTCTCTTCGAAGGGAGTCTCCATATCAATGCCACGCTATCAAGTTTAGGCAGTGGTTTTATCGAACGATATGGTAATAGAGTATGTGCCACGTTGCCAGAAGGACGATACTATCGGTAAGACAGGGAAAACATGTTTGTGTACTAATTGTGTGGGAATGATTGGCAATGTTTGGCTGACTTGATCCATTTAAATGCTCTGTCTTACGTGCTTCTAGCTAATTTTTATCTTTGAGGGTCTAAATTGAGTTGAACAGCGGTCGGAAGAAATATTAGGTGATACATATTGCTTTACTGGATGGCTCGTAGTTCCCTATAAGGTATGAACAGTTTCAGGATGATCTGAAAAATAGTTTACCTTCTCCAGCAGTTTGCAGTAAACCTACATACATACATGTTATCTTAGAAAATGGAAAAATTTCAAAAGTGTGCTACGATTAAATTTTTGCATAGGAAAACATAGAATTGAGATGAAACCCACCTTATTCACAAGACTTAGCATCTTTTGACGTTCATTTGTTTTCATGCTTGAAGGACTTTCAGAGAACCATTTCAGGGAAAATAAATTAAATAGAATGATTGGGAAGATTTACCGTGCTCAAGGGAGATTATATTCAAGAATTAAAGTACAGCGCTCAACTAATGTTTATTCATGTAGAATCCAGGAACTTCTCAAATGACCTAGTAAACTCTCATCGATCACTACTTATCGCTTATGTAGTAAGAAACTCGAGGCACTCTTTCTGCATTCAAAGCCATCGACCGCAAGCTCCTACACCTTATGTTTACCGCAGAAGCTCTACACTATATTACACGTTCACCTATCACTATTCAATACGTCAGTAATCCTCTAGAGCATTCAATCGGATGGCAATGCCCGCATAAAACCACACACACACATACACACGACAAACCAATAAATATCTCATTGGAAACATACAGATATTTTAATTGCTGCCGGTACAACCTCATTATTCTGAGAAAAAAGGTTGCAGAAATGTTTATTTCCGAAACGAACGCCTCAAATCCCGCTACAGCGTCACGAATTTATGGCCGTGCTTTATTTATGCTTCCTTTCAGGTATCATAGTACGTAGTCATGCCATAAGTTCTGTCCCTCGTTTTCAAACAAGTGTAGACCTGTTAATACTTGTCCGATTGTTTACATTGTGGTGTCAGTTGATTAAGCGCTTTTCGGGTAATTACATATACCTCAGTTTGTATTGATCTCTCGAAGCATAACGATGGAGTGGGGCAAGGCAGAGAACCGTATTGCAGTGATAGCTTTACATAAGTGTAATCACAGTGCTAGTCAGATTTTTGAACTCTTACGCGGCCTTCAAATATCGCGTAAATTTGTGTCTAGGACCATTCAGCGGTACAATGAGACGTCCTCTGTTGATGACAGGCCAAGAAGCGGAAGACCTCGTCAAGTAAGGACTCCAGCAGCCATCAAAGCCGTAAAAGCCAGGATTCAAAGGAATCCACTCCGGAAGCAGAAGATCCTATCCAGGGAAATGAAGATTCCTGTCCGGACGATGTCGCGCATCATTAAACAAGACCTAGGGCTAGGGGCTTACCGGAGACGTACGGGCCAGCGACTTACGGCCACCTTGCGACACATCAGGGCGACAAGATCCAAGAAGCTCTTGGAGAGGTACGCAGCTGGGGGATTCCGAAAGATTTTGTTCACGGATGAGAAAATCTTCACCATAGAAGAAAAATTCAACCGACAAAATGACAAAGTGTATGCAAGGAGTTCACAGGAAGCTTCGGAGATCATTCAGAGAGTTGAGAGAGGCCACCACCCTGCGTCAGTCATGGTTTGGTGGGGGGTGTCCTACGAAGGGGTCACTCAGCTCCATTTCTGTAAACAGGGCGTGAAAACAAAAGCGGCAAACTATCAGAGCGACATACTGGATCCTATCGTCAAGCCTTTAAGTGGTACATTGTTTGCCAACCAACACTGGGTCTACCAGCAGGATTCCGCCCCCGCTCACAAGGCTAAGAGTACGCAGCGCTGGCTGGAAAGCAATGTGCCAGAGTTCATTGCTGCGGAAGATTGGCCCTCAGGGAGTCCGGACCTCAATCCTTTAGACTACAAGTTGTGGGACCTGCTAGAGCAGTTGGCCTGCTCCAAAGCCCACCGTAATATCGAGTCCCTGAAAGCGGATTTGATCCGATCAGCGGCAGCTATTCCTTTGGAAGCTGTGCGTGCAGTGATAGATGAGTGGCCCGCGAGATTGAAGCAGTGTGTGAAGGCCAAGGGGAGACATTTTGAATAAAACTGTTTGATTATGAATTCTAAAAATGTTGTCGAATAAATAATATCTTTCATATAAATATATCTTATCTTGTTTTATTTTTATCATGAGATTATCATGGGACAGAACTTATGGCACGACTACGTACAACCCAGAACGTGTAACTTACTAGAATTAAAGTGTGCGAGTGACAACTGGGCGAAGCAGGCATCTAACAAAAAAAAAGAAACTGTGTCGTAAGAACAGTTACTAATAGTGTAAGTGGCAGATGTTGTTCTTGAAGACATGAAGGCGAATCACAAGTATCAGAGTACCTCGTCTGCAAAAACCAATTTTTGAAACGAGCCTCATTTATTTACTTTTTCAGACCAGATAATGCTTAATATACAGGGTATTCGCAAAGTTGGGGTTTTCCTTTACACGACGTGTAGATCGTGAGAAAATAAGCAGATTTTCTTAGTAGTATATACACCAGCGCCTTAAGAGAACAGAGATATTGGGCTCCGCAAACTCAATCAACCCTGAACCAAACCGAAGCCGGTCCTGTTCTATCCCTCGATCACGTCGCCAGCGTCAGCGTACAGTTATACGACGTACGACTACGATGTAAATACGGATTTTACAACAGTGCCTTACTTGGAATTTCAATTCGACAAGTTATTCATTTATTTTTCTACTTGTTCGCTCACGTTTCACCACAAATTAGCTTTGTTATATCGAGCGTAGTTGTGTCTGGACAGGGAAACCCCAACTTTGCGGACACCCTGTATTACTGGTGAGTCAGATGGAGAAAATATAATCATTACACATACCAAAATATATTGATTCGCACATATACAACAGATAAATCGATAAAACAATATATAGTAAAAAACTAGCTGACACATTCACAAAACAATGTAAAATCTGTCAATCTTTAGAAATTGTTTTAAAGTTGCTTTCAAAATGAGTGCACGGCAGGTCGCAAACACTTCCAGGCAGGTTGTTGTGTTATTCGACACCCAAACTTATAGCAGCATTGATTCTACTCCTTGTAGGTAGTAATGTGCTCTTGCATCATGTATTGTATTCATGAACATCAAATAGATATTTGCTTAAGTTATTCTTTAAATGCAGCAAGTTATAACACGAATCATTGCTTCCAAATATTTCTCGGCAATGTTCGTTATGTTTTGCTTTAACTACACTCTGTACTGTAGCTGTTATGTTGTCACACCCATAATTTAGGATGGAATTGAACATATCATAGTATGCTGTTAGAGCGGCTCCTGAGTCGACTACATATGAAATTTTGCGAATGACGTGCATTGCATTGCCGGTTAAAGGGATGCCTTGCTTTTGTTAACTAGTATTCGGTTATTTTAAATTAATTTAGGAATTTGAGTGTGGCAAAAGTCGTAATTTTGGTTGGATCTAAAATTGCACGATTTGATTTTGATCACAGTGCGAGCCACTTTCTTGTGTGGTTGCTGTGCGACAGTACGTGATGTGTAGGCTTGGCGTGCCAATCTGAGGTTAGTTCGTAGTAAATGCGTGTCCAGTGCGACTATGTATGTTAGTGTAACAGTGCATTGTACTATGAGCGTGAAGCTTTCTCAATCTCGAAATATGGTGTTAGATTTGCTACAGATTTATATCGATTTCTATGTTTTTGTGTTTTGTGCCGAAAATGAAAAAGGTGTTCTGTTGTGACGAAACTTTTGGGGTGTCATTCGACTTAGAAGTTCTTGGGTGAGCAGTTTCAACTCTCTCTTTTATCACTCCCAGGACTTAAATCGTTATTTTCGAATGCTGTTGTTTTAAAACAGTTATTTCTTGAAGCTGATTGAGATAACACGTTATGAAATTTAATATGAAATCTGAGATCAGATCAGATCTGTAGGAATGGACGATGCGTTGACAGTAATAATCTACAAAGTTCACGTCTGCAAAATGTCGAAGTGATGGGTAGCCGGATGCTCAACTACTCACGGGAAGGGAAGCAATGGCATAGATGTGACAACCTCCATTGGCATTTGACATAATTTCACTTACTTTTTCCAGGTACTAGTTGTTTAAAAAAATGATTTTTAAGATCGAAGTTATTGTGTTGTGTAGCCATTAGGGACTGAAGAATGGCGGCGACGTTCAATTTTGCTCCCGCTGGTGGCGCTGGTGTGGTTTGAGGTTTACTGTCAAAAGTAGACGGGAAAAAGGTGGTGCAGAGGTAATCTATTTTTATCAACTTCATCACATTTTGATCTCTATTGACGTCAACAGCTGATCAGCAATTGACATTTCCGTCTGTTTATAACCTTCGACATACCACCAACCTAACTAGCTTCTACCGTTTCAGATTACCCTTCGTTGAGGACGGTATCAGGTGACTGATTTTTTTTTATCTACCATGAACATTGTTTTACATTGTACCTACACTCCCCCACATTCTCCGTCTATTGTAAAGAGATGTTAGACCTTGGCGGGGGTGGATTTAATACATGGAGTAAAAAGATTGGCTAATACGATGTTCTTGTTGACTGTACCCGCAAGAAAATTAATTTTTGTTCAATTTCGTATATCTCTGCAATTAGCTTGGGAGTAATTGGTCTTAAATCTTGATGAAAACACTCAAGTTCTTTCTTCGTAACCAGAAAATTGAAGTGACCAAAAACTTTAAAAAAGTACTTTATTAACTCTTTATAATTTGCCATGCTGTATACGCTTGATGTCTTGCAGTGGTTCACCTTAAAACTAAAACTAAGTATTCAAGTATCCAAGAACATGAGAAACATTATTAATTTCCCCGTATGCGACTCTGTGGGTGGCTCCGCATTCGTAGTACTACTTATGTGCAGACATTGTTGGCAGAGCGACATTATAAGAGTCGTATGTATAGGACGATCGTCATAAAATCCATCATTTTATTCTCCAATTACAGAGTGTGCAATAACCAATAACAGTATGTGGTTAAATGGTCGGATATTGACAAGAAACACATTCGAACAACCTTATTTATGGGCTGATGCCTTTGAATATGAATAGTCGTCTGTTTGATAAGGAATTGTGTACAGTGCTGGTCAAACAAGGAGTTTCAAGCCTTTGAACATGAGACTCAGTAGAAATTGCAACAGACGTGGTGTCACATTTATAAACGATCTTTGAGGATTGAGTGTCGTTTGAGGAATGAACCATCCTCGGATTTTAAACGAACGGTAACGCAGCCGTGAATGACGTTTAACGGATGATATTATATTTGTCATGAATATCAGAAAGGTTTTTCCTTTCTGACCGTATCTGTTTAGCAGATTGATGATAAATTCTGGACAGATTGTTTTTTGTGCTTAATATTAAATACATTTTTGTTATATTATTGCAAGCACTGCTTTATTAAAATAGACGAGATATCTTCAACTATTCCATTCAGCTTGTTTAGTAGTTGTCCCCCATGGCATCTCGTCTTTTCAATCTTCTTAAATTTACTGTTACCCATTATTATTGAAAATCGTCGAATAATTTACGCTACGCTATAAAATCTCTCTTCTATATAAAATGGAGAAAGCAAACTACTTTCATTGCTATTTTGTATTTCTTAATAACACGTAACACAAAACAGCCAAACTGTCTAAAATTTATTATAACAATACTAAGTAGATGCCGTCAGCAAAGATAAACCTTTCTGACTTCGATAATAGCCTGTGATTGTCACCACAGCCTACTATAAAACGCAAATGTTAATCTTCCCTTGAACTCAAAATTCAAGGATCGTTTATAAATGTGACTCTACAAAGGACATTTTAAAAAAACCAAAGAGCAAAATATATAGAGGGTTGCTGTATTGGGTATGATGGTAATAAATGTCTTTCTGTACAGTTATGTGACCATAATGCCGGAAAAACATCTAGCTAAGGAAAAAGTTATTGCTTTTTGATGTTGGTGAAGTGACAGGAAAACTGTATCCAATAGAAAATAAATTGCAGTATTTTTTGAGAAAAAGGCTTCCAGGACTTGAACTAAATTATGGAATCTGGACTACTGTTACAGTAAAAATAAGTTGACGAGATCATGTATGTATGAGTCTGTAAAACTGAGGATATTCTCTCTTGGTGAATTGTTTTCTACACCTGAGGGACAAAGGCACCATGGTACCGGCCAGTACTCATTGTATGGAGCTGGATCGATTTGGTATTACAGGCAGAAGCCAAGCGAGTCTGTTTAGTACAGGGTTTCTCAACCTTTTTCTTTTGTTGAGGCTCCCCGGACTGTAAATTATATTTTCATGCACCCTTTTACTTTTTCAATAAATACAAAAAACGTACATTACATAGGTACAAAGACTTTCATTTTAATTCTAATAAAGAAACGTTAAAAGTTTAAGTAAACTAATACATGTTTTTGTATCTAAAAACTTGAATAAAATAATTGTGGGTACTAATGAGACACTTGAGATTGCATGTTCTGTACCAGTTGATTCTAGCTTTAGTTTTAATTAAAACTACAGCAGAAAAGCCTGCCTCACATAAGTAAGTTGAAGAAAAATGAACTAGTATCCGTAAAGTGTCGAATTAACAGGCAATCTTTTGATCCAAAATTTCTCCAATGTTAAAAGATGGTAGTCATTTTCATGGACGAATCAGCCTTTATTTCTAGAAATTCTTCCTGAACTTTTTCTGGTAATTGTGACATATCGACAACAAATTTCTTGTCATGTGCCATATTGGTGACTCTGAATTTATGTCTTGATAGTATCGGCGAAATTCGTTTTTTAGCGCTTGCAAATCAGTTTTTGTCAGCTTATAAATTTGCGTCCAGTATGTTTTTTTAGTTGCTTCGAACAGCCGAGAAAAAGATATAACATTTTCAGAAGACACTTTTTGATTCCAAAGTTGAAGCTTTGATGTGAACCTCTGATCATAATCATAATTGCTTATTATGGTGTTGTTTCCGCCATGAAGTTTCAAGTTTAACTCATTCAAGGAGTCAAATATGTCAGTTAGATAAGCCAACCTCCATTGAAATGTGTCATCTTTGAAGATTGTCAAGAAATCGTGTTTTTCTTTGAACTCAAGATAAAGAATTACCTCTTCTTTCAATTCATAAAGGCGAGCCAACATGTTGTCTTTGGACAGCCAGCGTACTTCTGTATGGAAAAGAAGAACTTTGTGATCAGAATCGAGATCCTCGCAAAGTAAAGTGAATAACCGACTGTTCAAAGCGCTGCTCTTGGTGTAGTTTACAATCCTTATAGCCGAGTCCAAAGTCTGGCGTAATTTCTATGGCAATGTTTTGGAAGCCAAAGCTTGCCGATGATTAACACAATGTGTACTAACCATTGCGGGATCTTTTTCCTTGAGCTTTTTAGCTCAGCCTGATCATACACCTATCATTGCAGGTGCGCAATCTGTGAAAAGTCCAATGAGTTTCTTCCAATCCAAATCATTCTTTTCAACAAATTTTGATATTGAAAATTGAAGATATCTTCAGATGTAGTACCTGCTGTCAAAGATTGGGAGTACAAAATCTCTTCTGGAATGATATCTCCGCCGATGTAACGAACATAAACTATTAACTGTGCACAATTAACGATGTCGGTGGATTGATCGCAACTAATGGCAAACAATGGCGATAATTTTGCTTTGTTAATTATTTGTGACTTTATGTCTGATTCTACGCTAGACTGTGTTATTCGAAAGAGAAATAGACTTCATTATTTGCTCGGCATCTTCTCCTAAAACTATCTGGGTGGCTTTTAGGACACGTGGTTTTAGTAATTCTTCACCGATAGTATGAGGTTTCTTTTGCCTGGCTATCATAAAAGCTATTTCAAATGAAGCTTTGAGATACTGCGATACACATGTGTGATAACTTCCCGATTTATCCAGCCTCATCAACTTGAGTGATTCTGCTTTAGAAGAAGAAAACTCTTTCGTCATCAAAAACAGAGTAGGATGTTGTTGCTTCAAATGCCTTTCAATGCGACTGGGTCTCATGCTATCATTACTTGAAACTTTCAGACATATGTCACACTGAGGCAATTGTAACTCATCTTTTTCAATGAAGGTAAATCCAAACTTAACGTATATATGTAATAAAACAAATCAGTAATAAATAAATAAGCAAAATACCTACATGTAATTACTAATTATATGCCCATTATTTTATCTTAATAACTTAATGCATTCAACAGTATATTGACCACCGGGAGATTTATATTTTTGTAGGCAGGTTGACGTTATAATAGTAATTTTAAATACATTTGGAATCAATATTAGGCACTCAAAGTTCGTCGTTTCAAAATTATTTCGCCACGTTGGTTTGATTGTGATGTTGTAAAAAAGTCCCAATGGCCGATCTATGAACGTGTCTCCACCCAATCAACAATTTAGTAAATTCATTAAAAATAGTAACTGAAGTTTGTAAATACACAAACTTACCTTTTAAGAGTGAGACACAATAATTTGACACACTCATACAGACTTCTCAACAAAAAGTTTGTGGGAATGAATGTCACAGATGCTGATCCGCGTCTGGTAGGTACACGATTGTTTTCTAAGTGATGAATGATAAGCAGAGCGCGGCGGGGGTGCATGCGGATTTCATGTTGTGACTTGTCGAAACTTGTATAAAATGCGATAGACGACTCCGGGTTTTGAATCAGTGGGTGAAAGAATAAGTGAATATGATACTTAATTTCTAATTTCATGCGTGTAAATTAAACATCACATTGTAATGTTATTTGTGAATGTTGTTTCCTTATTCATTTTGGTCTTTCTTTCTAAAATGCAAACGCTTTCCGCCCCCTTGACATCTCTCTATGCTCCCCTTGGGAGGCGCGCCCTCCCTGGTTGGGAACTTCTGGTTTAGTAGGTTTAGAAAGTAGCAGACTCGTCAAGAAGACATAAGAAGGACGTACTCCATTGGCATATCGGTATAAAAGTGACATTTTACCGACCACTCGTCAGCGGAAAACGAATCAAGATTGCCTGCTTAGGCAACTTTACTGATTAGTCAGATTGCCCTCTTCTGAATCACATCAAATGGGGACGGTGTTGTCGAGGGTCAAAGTAGCAGGTCTTCAAACATGTGAGTGTAAGGATTATGTCAGGATAGGGTTCATCTGGGATATGAATACAGAATGAGGAGGTTAAAGGTTGTGCCTTCTCGTAGCAGATCATGTCCTAAGTGTTACATAAATACACATAAGCCTGAACCAATGGCTTCTATCCATCAACAGGGGATGTGCGTTTGGTGGCCTTGGTATATATAACGGCAGTCAGCTGTTTTATTAGAGGAAATTTGACGTATAAATGCTCTAGAGTTTCTAAAACTTGAATCGCGTATCATACAACCATGCTTTCAAGATCGCTCATCAAGATTAATCGTCTACCTGTCATTATGCACTAAAGTAATTAAGAGTACCATACTTAATCACAAGAGAGCCCATGCAAATAGCCAAGCCTAGCCTAGCTGTTCTGCGGACACGTATATTACTCTTCCGATCTCTAGTCAATTAATTTTTAAGATTAATTATGGCTAAATATGTTGTAGAGACGTTGGTTGTGTCCGCTAAGCAAAAAGCTTAATTACCATTCAGGCAATGCAAGAACACCTGTTTTGGATTTACCGGATTGCCAACCGCAGGGAGATGTTGTTTCTTGGACGACATTTCGATTGATGTGATCTTCAATCGTCATCAGGTGAACTGGCGAACATGTTCCTTTTGAATATTAATACCGATTGATAACGTGGCTGGTGGTTGGCTGTGTTATGTTCCTTGAACACATTTTGTAGTATCATCATAAAGACAAAACTTATGAACAAAAACCATATGAATGCGGAGAGCTATATATAGAGTAAAAAAAATATCACTAAGAATCAGTAAGAATAAAACAGCATATATCCAATACGGATCGTTGAAAGACAAATAAATCTGGGATAGCAGATAACGCTTGGAAAGAGCATCAAGAATATTTTGGGAGCATGCTAAGTTAGAAATCGGGCTTCATAATAAAGAACAAAAACATTTACAGGGTAATCCGGGTGGAAATAACCGGAACAAGGGACACCCCACAACCAACCACCAGCCACGTCATCAAACGATGTATAAATATAGTCAAGAAAGGAGCAGTTCACCTGATGACGATAAAAGATTACATCAATCGAATCATCGTGAATCAAAAAACTTTATAGACAATGGAAGGCAGAGAAACAACATCTCAATCATCCACATTGTCATCAAATTTAAAACAACTGCCAACCGCAGTATATGATAGATACTGTAACAGGTGAATGTCATCATACAGCGTTTTCTCCTGATATACTGTAAAATCTCTTCAAACTTCTAACGCACAGTCATCTTTGCTCTCCAAGGACTATAGTATTACATGTACTCGTTGAAGTCCGATTACTTTCGAAGTAGACATCAGCAATTTTGGGTCAATTGAAAAAAAAAAACGCTAGCATCAAGATTTTGCATTTTAGTGTATTTGAATCAACGCATTTATATATTAATTTTTCATGTAATTGCATCCGTCCTTTAATTTTGGCACCTAAAAGCTCAATTAGATTGGAGAATAGATCCCATGCAAATCTTTAACTCCAAGCAGTGCAGAACTTATATGAGGACAAATATCCAGAAATGTTAGCTGTTCCAGAAGCTGATCACCTACCATAGTCACGTAGAGAGCTGCAGGAGCACCGCATTGATACAGAAAAGGTTATTCTAGTACAATCAAGAGCTTCGTAGGGTATCCAGCTCACCGTCGTCACAAAAAGATAGAGATAACGATCATTAAGCTTTCTGGGGAAATATTAGAACTGCACCAATTCTGAGTTATACGCTACCATATGGAATGTTCGTACTAGCGACGTTGAAGTTGCAGGTATAATATCTCAACTACAGTGATCGAAATAAAGAAAGCCACGACGTCAGGGCTGATGAAAACACCAAGAAGTTCTGTACAGTTTCTGAACCATAATCAGAAGACAAGCCTGTGTCTAAAGCTGTGGCAGACTTGCAAGGTTTCTAACTGGAAGCCCAGGATCGCTCATTTTAATCAGAAATGCATTCTAAGCCTGGTACTATAATAAACAGCAACCTGACCAGCTATTTGAAAGTCTCGTAGATTTCTAGAATGGTAATCGGCGATCTGGCTCTTTTCTACTGCTATGTCAGGAAGTTCTCCTCCATGATACCCTTGTCCGTTGAGCCTGACAGATGGATCCGCCAAGCTTCTGCCTGCCATTCTAATTGAAGAGCTTCTATGATAATATATTGTTGAGATTGTAGAACAACTTACCTGAGGAGGTTTTTCCCAGTTCTTCTAAATTTAGGCAGACTAAACATCAACCTGAGGTGTTTGAGCATATTAGATAACTGAAATCTCATACTCTCTACCTACATTAAGCTTGAAAACAAGCTATTGACCACGGTGGATATTTAAGGTTAATTTTGAGGGGAGACCAGAAACATTTTGGGTGACACAAACATTTTTAAATAGCTGCGGTCAAAGCACATTTCCTTTTTTTGCTGGATCCTGTATGACTTTGCAATCATGTTTAATGAGCATTAAATTCAATCACGTCTGTACAAATTGTATTATCCTGCTAAGCCATAAATACCTATACTTATGAATGCCATAACCACCATAAGGTCTTCATTAAAACAATCTAACTGTATATTTCTAGCACGCTTTTGTTATAGTCATTTAATAGAATAATGCCAAAGAAAATATAGGGCCATTATCTGGCTCTATGAGATGAAATCACTCCTCCATAGTTATTATAGTAATCTACTCGGCCTGAAATCGTGCAGGTCCATCACAAATCTATTATTATACATGCATGCTTTTCTTTTGATTGGGCGTTGTTTCGGTCCAATTGTTTTTGATTTTTAATAAATACAACTTTTGCTAACGGTACTCTAAAGGTGTGTACTCACTCGTTGATCCATTTTAGTCAGAATTAACATATCAAGTGAGCATACTCGACTAAAGTAGTCAAAATTTGAATTCCAGTGTTAATTTCTATCTCAGCAAATGCTGTAAAGGTTGCTTGTAACATTTTCTTACACAATTTATGCTGCGATCTAAGATGTTTGTAGAAGCCTCACCTTTTCAAAGTTGATTGGCCTGCTGGAGGGTCACCTCTAAGATCGTTAATTGCAGTGTTGTACCACCAGATAGGTTGTATCTGTCTTCGCCAATACAGGGTATCTGCCGCTCATGCTCATGAGGGCAGTGTACAGCCTCCCTAAACATTTGTCAACTCTAGCTATGTATCTGCCAAATCCGTTAGATACGGTAAATATGATGCGTGTTGATCTCTATGCTCCACTATTGACCTCCTTACAAAAAAGCTACATTCAATTTATGTTTCACTATCGCATATACGACATATTTCCCTGTTGCCTCCATAAGAATATCTGTTTTCAAGAAGGATGTTTTAATTTTGTGTGTGTGTGTGTGTGTGTTAGTGAATGTATCGACTGACGCTTGCGGCAGCCATGGGAATTGTAAAAGGTATGGCTCGGTGCACTATAATGATGAAACACTACGTTAACTTCCTCCGACGTTTCTTATTGAGGGTGTCTCGCAATTTTGAGAAGAGTAAAGTTGCTACATGTTTACCTTTTAACATCATATGATGCATTGCTTTGATGTTTTCGTCAGTCATACTATTACAGGAATTTATACACTGATAGTCTCGACATCAGCGTCTTCACACAACCTTTCAATGAGTTTTAGCGGGCACCATATATTTTTTCCGCGCATTTTGTTATGGCTCTCCCCAACCGAATGCATTTCTCTTGAAATCTTTGATACACATAAACCAAAATGCACATAAAGTCAAAACCACACTGACAGAACAATAGCCCAGAGGAATTTGATATTGCATTGCCGAAATGACGTACGTACTTCTCGTGCAATTAGTGTCAATTCAACAGTCATTTGATGCCGCCGTATTTCACTGCATTCCATATACATTCGCAATGGAATATCAAACTTATCCATTGTCGTAAGAATATAAGGTTGATCATGGAACACCAAACTATCACGAATGTATATGCTTATAAACTGTACTAACGCGAAAATAAGACGATCAGTATTCACTATGATACTTCAGTATTTATCATGAAATGTGATATTTGTTGACCGTCTACCCAGGATGTCACTGATTATGGATAAATAGGGTTACATAGAAATCCACTAGCACCGACGGAATGATCAGTAAATACTGAGAGTATGTGCCACAGTAAATACTGATCATGTGACATTTGCCTATAGAAATATAACAAAAGAATCACAAAATCTTACACTAAAATCATCACATACAGCAGATAATATCCAAAATACACAAATGTTTAAAGCACAGTTTGAAGAAATGCTAGACTTTCATGTTTGAGATCTCGTCTAAAAAATGTTTTCCAAAAGCCCTGTGTAATCATGCAAAACCGTAGTAAAATTAGTCAAATCCCGTGGTGCAAGACACAACTTGTTTCTATTGATGCCGATTACTGAAGATTTAACAGAGCACTTTTTTATCTATAGGAACTGCAGAATACTGTAATGGGGTTGGAGATTACCCTCTTCACGAACATCACACCAGATTTTAGCCCACCAGTCAACCAGTATGATAGATGGGTATCATAATTCCCTTCAAGCAAGCTGCATTGCATATGTTGGTGTTTATACACGTTCCAGGGCCTGAAAAATAGTTACATCAAAAACTATAACTGGGATAAAATGTATTTATTATGATATTAATAGCGGAATATATAGCAATCAGGACTCATGGACAGTAGTGCGGTTGGGAGATGCATTACTGTCGCCAATGGTTTCAAGGCAGCCCGAGCCCTGATATAAGTTAGTTCTTGTTTAGTGTAGGCATTTTGCGACAGTGCTTAGGAGTAGGAATCAATCAAATTGAGTTACCCGCCAGTCAAGTAGCAGTAGTAGCGTATTTTCTGCTATTCAAGGAGATTGGTTACGTCCTTCCTTGGCTCTGACTACTGTGAATATATTTCTGGCTAAATGATAAGATGTTGGAGGATAAAATATAATTGCGAACTATGTAGATTTCGCTAAATCCGGTAAATTCATTATAATTCTCCGAAATCATTTTTTTTGCTAATTTTTTCCAAAATGACGGTACCACATTGACAGAGACAGTGCCGTCAGCAGTGACATTTAGTCATATTATTTTATGGCTCTATGGCGACAATACAAAAAGCGACGTTGCTATTTACGGTTTGTTATGAGATGCCAGGCTTTAGTTGACCCTACATGATCAGGACAGTTTGACATTTCATATTTTGGCAATATAGCCTACTCCGATCAATTATTTTACTATCAGCAGCATTAATCAAAGGATCATCTGCAAAAGGGTCAGAGGAAGCTTCCTAGTAACGTAGTATAAGCCCAATAATTCCTCCCAGACATGGTGTATTTTACTATTCATATCTGAACAGGTTGTATGTCATGAAAAATTATCACGACAACTGAAATGTTCGCTCCTTTATATTTCTAAATTCCTGCTTGTAACTATTTTTTGCTTTTTGGTGAATGTTTACACCGTACTATCTAAATCAGCCTTGTTTATATCCTAAAATAAACCAAACTGTACACATTGTAGAAATTGAAATATTTCTAGCCATATTTTAATTCTAATACTAAGCTAGCAGATATTTGAGTATTATCTCCAGAATTTTTATGCTTGGTATTAACGGTAACATTCGTCGGATTGAAAAAGTTGTTTCATGTAGGTGTGGTAATAGGTTCTATAATTTTGAGAAATCGGATAGATGTAAAGCGTAACAAATGCATTGGAATGTCTACATCTTAGACATAACGGAACTGTCAATGGGTTTTGAAATTGCTTCCATAAATCTTGTTCTAATATACCTCTCTATTACTATCTAAGCTTAAAACCTGTTTTAAAAAGATAAATCTGTAAGCGAAATATATAACGTATTTTCTAGAGACGAAAAGCCCTTCGCCGGGCTCCTTTGCACCTGTATACTTAGCTAGGCCTCAGGACTCGCATTGCTAACAACCTAAATATGGCCTTCAATTATTCTCCTTAATACTTTGGAGTTGCAAGATGCTGGAACCTAGTATTGTCTGCATATAGGGGTATACGATATCGCTGCGACAAGAAAAGTCCGGTAAATGTATATTTCCAACATAACATGTACCTGCAACTTTTTGAAATGGAAACGCACTTGCCTGGCTCATGTGCCGCAACATCTAGTAGACTGTTAGTACGTCGTCACTTAACCTGATACCTGCGATATTTTGCCCGTACAAATTATGCCGGACTCATGTTACTTACGTACACTACAACCCTGGATGGGCTTTGGATGGCTTCTTAATTTCCCTTACTATTCGCATTTTTGTACCTCTTACTTATTCTACATGTTGCAAACTTTATGAGTTGAAGGAACATGTTGCAAAGTTGTTCTAGTGCAAACTTACATACCATAAGGATTTCCCAATATAAACATATTTGATTAAAAGCGAATTACCTCCTTTGGATTCAGAACATACATGACACTAGCCTAATTCAACACAAACTTCGATATATATATAGAAAATGTTCATACGGAGAAAGGTATATAACAAAAAATAGGAAAATAATGGGCAAAATCTGCAAAAAGGAGGAAAGTTTGTCCCTCTCCATCTTCGTTTTCTCAGGTTACACCCGTATCCGGATGTATTGGAATGTGAATCTACTTTTGTAGTTGCATATGTGCATTCATTTCGGGTCTGATGAAGCCAACCAGCAGAAATACGTATCGCTCGGGTCACCTATCCTATTTTCTGCTCGAATCCACTTTCCTCCTTTTTGCGGATTTTTCCCATTATTTTCCTATATATATATATACAGCTCAGTTTTTTTTGGAAAAACGCTCAGACCCGTCGATTTTGTTTTCGAGGGGGACACAAGTTTGGAAAAAAATCACGTTAACATGTGCAGCCCCCTGGGCGGGGGTGACACCAACCCTAAAATCTTAAATGGAAAGGGGGTCGAGTAATACCTTATTTTAAAGGTCTTTCAATTCCCTTCATGATGATATAAAACTAATGTACTTCAGTTCAGTAGTTTTGAAGATTTATTGATTTAAACCTTAAATAAAACTAATATATAGATCATCATTAGTGGAGATCAATACATTTGGCAGCAAAGTAATTTAAAAATGAAGAATGAACTGACCCGATAGGCAAGTAAATGTTGAAAATGGCCACAATGACTCTCCATGCAATAATAAAGATTTTGGTCAAAACGTTGCCGCACATTTTGCAATATTTGAGGAGTAATTTGAAGGCACTCATTCCCAAATATTTGTCGCAGGTCTTCTAATGATAATGGCTGAGTAGCATAGATTTGGTTTTTTAAATGACCCCACATAAAGAAACCCAAAGTTGATTAATCTGGCGATCTTGGGGCACCTCTTCTACCAATCCATCGATCTGGAAACGTCTGATCTAAATATTGTCGAACACGTAATGCGTAATGTGGTGGGACACCATCCTGTTGGAACATCAACCTATTCGCAATGTACTTCCGATCATTCTGATTTTCAATTGTGGCTGTTAATGCAGGATCTATGACGTCTTCCAGTAATTCCAAATACATTTCACCGGTCAAATTTCCAGGTAAGAATAAAGGACCAACTAAATGATCGCCAAAAATACCAGCCCAAACATTTAATTTTTGTGGCTGCTGTGTGTGAACCTCATGATAAATTCTGGGATTAAAATCGGACCAATATCGGCAGTTATGACGTTTTACTACGCCATTTAAGAAAAAGGAACATTCTTCGGAAAAGCAAGTGTTGAATAGAAAATGTTCATGGTTTATAATTTGTTCACTCATATCTTCACAAATAATCGCCGATCAAAATCGTCTTCATTAAGTTCTTGTACCAGGTGAATTTTATACGGATGAAATCTATGGGCCTTTAGAATCCTTTGGACAGTACGCCGACTAACACCACACACAGTCTCCAATTTGCGAGTACTTAACGTAAGATCTACATAAACTTGCCCTAAAACCCCCACTTCTATTGCTTAGTTTTTGCCAAACTTGTGTCCCTCTCGAAAACAAAATCGACGGGTCGGAGCGTTTTTCAAAAAAAAAACTGAGCTGCCAGTAAACGCGTCTGTTTCGTTTTCGATGCGCCACCCTGTATATATAATCGTAAATATAAATAATAAATAAGAATATATAAACTACCTTCAACTTCAACTATTACCCACAACATAGGGTGTAAGAGCTTAGGGACAGTTTATATACATATATTCAGATCCTCTCAACCTACTTATCGCCAAGATATTAAGAGCCTATTAGATATTACCATACAATACGGACTGTGACATTTGAAATAAGCTGTTTGCATCCAGTGAAATGTAAATCACAAGCATTGTCAGACCAGCACCTCGGATTGCGGGACTGGTTTTGCGGTTGTTTCATTTTTCTAGAAGCTGCCAAGCCAGTGTAGAATAGTGTTGGGTAAAATCGAAACAGCTTCTAGAATCTATCTTTAGATTCTCACACAATAGGGGCATCTGCAAGTTTGACAGTAGATATTTTTATGCCCTTCAATAGACCAGAAAGGATATTTCTATCTTGCCATTGCAGAGATGCCGGGAAACTGTGGCTTCCTACTATCAAACGTAAGGGGGTTGGCAGTACCATGATTGGAGAAGCTACTGATGTCACCTCTATTTTTGCACAGAACTATTATATTCACAAAAACTTCAACTAGTAACATTGGTATCAGGCACACACGTACTTAGAACTAATTTTCTTTGATAGTAAGTGAGTAATTTAAGAAATAGCATCTTTAGCGATCGTTGGATACCCTTCATAAACAAAAAGTTTGAATGTCAGGAGTAGATGTTCTAGAGTGATTTAGCCGTTAGCAAGGATTTATATTGCAAAGGACCGTACTATAAGGATGTTTTGCGTACTGCAAGTAACAAGATGTTGATAATTACAATATACTTCTTTACACTTAGCAGCTACAACATAGCTTAACAATCCACTTCTTAGAACCAAATCGATAATTATTGTATGGATGTTTGATACAGTTACTGTAATTTATATAGAGATTATAACGAACATAGCAGAAATCACACTTGGCGATTACGGACACATTAAATTTAATGTAGGTTGTTATTTATGCTGATTTATACGACAATAAGTTGAAAATTGCTATGTATAATTAAAAAAGTAAAGTTCGACATCTTCACAGCATGTATCAGAGAAAATTAAATATAGATGTTTCCTGTTGTTAGAAGAATGCCCATTCGCTGACATGTGTGGTGGTGCATTACATTTATAAGTACGTTACAATTTTTGTGATTTATTGATTTACCTATTTCAACAAGAATAAATTGAGGGAATGTTGGGTCTTGGTGTTGACTCCCCATTTCTTTCTCTCAATTTCATAAAAGGGGTATTTTGTTTTTTCACCCACTTCCGTCGGTTTGTCTATCTGTTCACAAACCTTTGACCCATTTGCAGGAACACGTTTGTTCCAGCAGCTATTTTTACAGCCCACTCCACGTCATATGAAAAATGGATGTTTCTTCCAGTCTGCTAAAACTCTGTGTTGAGTACGTTTATTTTATACCCATCATGCAATTGCTTTGATCTTTTATTTCAAACGTAGTTCATATAGTTTTAAGTCGGGAAGTAAGACGAACATGTGAGAAGTATAGAGTCAACCTACCTAATGCCATTTTTTATTATTGTAGTAGCATAGCTTTACCTTGACTGGTACTATTTAGATGGTGTAGTCTAGCTTAACCAAATAAGAGAACCAGTCTAGAACTGGACTCCGTACCGTGAAAGGCGGTTGGATCATGAGTACACGTTAGTACCTTTTGTTTCTCAACAGACATACTGTTTTTTTTTCGTAGTCATGTCAAATGAGATTTTGAGCCTAGTGGTCTATTAATTTCATAGGACTGGTCTCTTATTTGGCACTTGAGTGTAAGCTTTCAGAAACAATATTTAAGATTACTTAATAATGACTTGGTTCAGGCTAGATTTGCCTTTTTGGAAATAGCTCCTTAAAAAGTAGCTGGACCTGTATATTTATATTTTATTAAAGTGGGTTGACTGTGCACTTTCCACGTAACACTGCCATCAGTTAGTTCATAGAGGATTATGTTTGGCCAAGTTGCCCCTCTAAAACAAACGCCATGGACATGTATAACAAAAAATTGAATGGATCAAGTCAGCCTAACAGGTCCATTCAATTAGCCAATAGTCCCTACCCAGTTGATAATGATACGAGGGATGTCTTTTAAGTTTTGCATATGGAAATTAAAAAAAAAGGTAGGTAGTTTTAAATGACTTTATTGTTTTTTGAAGTATTCTCCACGAAGATTAATACACATCTGCAAGTGCTCGAACCAATTTTCGAAGCACTTATTCCACTCGTTTGCTGGCGGATCCAAACCGGCATTTTTTGAATGCGTCAACTGCTTCTTCTGGTGACTGGAACCTTTGACCACGCAGTCTGTTTTTAATTTTCGGAAAAGTAAAGAACTTGTTAGAACTTAGATCAGGACTATATGGAGTATGGTCCAATAATTCCACGTTTTCTTCCGTTAAATACTGCCTTGTTTTTTGGGCTGTGTGCGAGCTTGCATTGTCTTGGTGGAGGATGATTCTTTTTCCGGGCTTGATTTTTCGAAGCTCGGTGATGACTTTTGGCAAACAAATGGTGGTATACCAATCCGCAGTAACAGTTCTTTGCTCATTAAGAGTAATTGTTGCAATATGACCCGCTTTTAACACAAATGTCGCGACCATCTTTTTCGAAACACTTCGAGAACAGATGATTTTTGTTGGCTTTTCTTCACCTTGGAACACCCAAATAGCCGACTGTCGTTTATTTTCTGGTTCATAACAGCAAATCCACGATTCATCACCACTAACAATGCTGTACACATTTTTTTGATACCAATTAACCCTGGCTGCTTTCTGCTTTTCAGTCAACAGGTGGGGTATCCAACGAGAAACTAATTTTCTTACTCCTAATCCTTCAAGTAAAATTTTTTGAATTGAGGTCTTTGAGATCTTCAAATACGATGAGTTTGCGCACAGCATCGAAGTTTTCCTGGGTGACTGCCGTTTTTGGTGCACCCATCCTGGGATCGTCGCTAAGACTCACCCGTCCACGTTTGAATTCTCCATACCAACGGGAAATTGTCGACTGATGTGGCGCTTGGTTGCCGAAAACAGACAGTAACTCGGCAAGGCATTTTCTCTTGCGATAATTGTCTCTGAAGGTTGTAATAAATTATGGCGCGAAAATCTTCTCGGTTGAGTTCCATTTTTCTAATGACTTGGTGACGCTTAATAATTCACTGTAGTGAGAACACTGCAAGTATTGTTGTGAAACTTTGAATCTGGCCGAACTACACTATGTCATAAGCGTCAGCTATGATACAAGTCAAGATCCAGAGTACTATATACAAGGTTGGATGCACGATGGTTAACCTGCAGCTGCGATCGACATACGATGAGTCTATAAACATTCCTCTAACAGCAAGGGTACGGACAAATCTTAAATTGTCTGAGATATGTACTAATACGTGGCTAGATTTTTTTTGAAGCAGCCGCATAGGCGGAAACCCAAATACCAGGGTATCATGGCTGTTATGAGGGGTTTAGAGAAACTCTGTTAATCCGATTCTTGATCTGACTAAGCTTAGTAGAACTGGGAGCCTCCTCAGACAGATTGTTCCACAATCTCGATACCCTAAGGACAAAGGAGCAGTCGTACTGGCCAGTTTTGGATGTACGAAGTTTGATACGGTTAGGATGGGAGGCTGCAGATGGAGGATCTGTGTAGCAGGCCCATCGCGTGGCGGCATCATGGGGGACAGTTCTAAGGAGTAAAGTCCGCTGACATAGCAGCAGAAAAAAACTATATCGCCGGTGCGTAGGGGTCCTGAAACTGTTAAAGTAGAGTCATCGATCAGTCGGACAGCCCTAACGGAGACGGGGCGGCTGCGCCCCATACATGTGAGCAGTACTCGAGGCAAGGACTTATCTGGACCTTGCACAGAGTGAGAAGGTTATGTGAAAAAAAGTATTTCTCTACACTAAACAAATAGTCCAGCTTTTTCCCAGCAGAAGTCGCAATTAATGAGATCTGCTCATGACAGATTAAGTACTCGTTGATAGTTCAACTAGCCGGGGCGAGATATACTCAAAAAAAACCCAATATTTGAATCCTTTGAAATTTTTTTCAAAAATCATCAGGAGTCTCTGAAACTTCCAAAACGAAGCTTGAGCGACTTTTATATGTCTCGCATATTTACCCCTAGTTCCACCTCAACTAGATCGATTTTCAAGACCCAAGAAGCTTTTTGGCATGGTATAACCTTTTAGGTGAATTTCATCGAAATCCGAGAGGTACTTCCTAAGTTATAGACGGGCCAAGGATTAGCGGACAGGCAGACAGACCGGCAGACCGAAGTAAATGTAACATTATTTATTGTGATGTAAATGTCAATTAACATCCGAAAAACATAATATCTGATTTTCCAAATTTTTCGCGATTACAATTAATACTGCACCGCCAGTGGCGTGGAAAGTAAAAACTCTTGATTGTAAGTACATCTGTATCTAACTATCGTCTTACACCAGACGCCTATCAACAGATTAAAAGAAATTAGTTTTTCTGTTTCGGACAACCAAACCTAATTATGAAACCAAGTCTCAAAGCATTCATGCATTATATGCAATAAGCTATATGATGATCAAACAGTAATTTTCCTGCTTGTCGAAGTGCAATATCTATCGAACTTATAGTTTATTACAAAAAGGTCACCTACGTTAAAGGATGATTTTACTTTGATGTGATGTTTATCTCACGAGCTTTATAAGCTTTGCATCTCACAAAGCGAAATCATAAGTGCATCGTAAATAACTGTTTATTTATATCATGCTTAATTACGATGCCCCTAACAGATTGAAGTCAATATTTTCTCTATGGATTACGGGTGTGAGTGATAGAAATAAGCGAAAGAAGATTATTATGGTCAAAAGTAAACGTGAGAGACCGTACGATTGCAAGCCGAGGCTTTAGTGTTGCAAGCTGCAAGCTGCAAGGCAAGATGTCCACCTTATTCTTGAGTTGCTAGGAACTGCAACCTGCTGCTCAATTTATAAAACTTTTGAAATATAAGCCTCATAGGCCCTTTTACAGTACGTTTCAAACGCGGGACAAAGTTGGCAAGGGGCGATTCTTAGGTTCATTTCAAGAAAAAACTCAAGACGAATAAATGCCCCAAGTGTCTCAAATTTATGGATATAGGGTGGGAGGCTTTGGACTTGTGCGATATATCTTCAGGGTTAAATAACAAAACAATTTTTATAGGCCTCATTCATTTCTGAGCAAATATGAAACTTTCCACCCTTCATACAAAAATTCCAGACATTTAGGCCAAACCTTCATTCTAAGTTGCTTCTTAAAATTAACCCTAGAAATTGAGAATCCTCAGAAAAATGTAATCTTACTTCTCACTTCAATTGGCGAGGGAATCGAGGAGAATTTCTAAAATAAGATATAATGTTTTTTTGATGTTACATGACATGTAAATCATGGAAAACCATGTCACTGATTTCCGTCGGTTTTTCTGTCTATCGGTCTGTCCTAACAAAATGAAAATCGCCCAAACTGTTTTTTGACGTTTCGAGTTACCTGCTCGATTTTGGAAGATTTTTTCGAAGAGCAAAAAACTGGAGGAGTCTAGCTACAGTAATTCGATGCATCTAATGGAAGACGTATATCACACGTAGATTTCCCAATACGTCTGACCTTGAAACTTAGGACACAACTTCATTTATGAAACTTTTTCTTAAAATAGTCACAGAAATCGTCGAACATTATCTCACTTTTAAAATACCTTGTATGTAACCAGCCACCGCTTCGTACATTCAGCGTGTTAGAAGGCAAGATCTGAGGGTGACCAAAGACTCCCTCCAAATGCAATTAGCGTAGGAAACGTGAACAATTCGCTCATTTCCGGATAGAAGATCGCCCGGACGGGACCAGGAAATCATTCCGGTGACGTCGCGTGTAGATGCGGCATATTTCGGCTGCTGCCTATGAGACCGCGGAACGTATTCTGGAACGTTTTCTGCTTGCGAAAAGACGGAAGGGTTGCATTTTAGATGCGTTTGAGGAAATTCCAAATTCAGTTGTTGTTGTTCGTTACCCCTAATGTGTTTAATTTTTTCAATTAAATTAATAATAATTTTGCCAGTTAGACAATATAACGGTTTTTATTTTTTTACTCAAAAATGATGCATCGAAGGAAGAAAGTTCAAGAGAGATCATTTATTTTAAATTGAGCAGGGAATTCACAAATTATTTTTATTTGGCTAAAAACCATTGGCGTACAATTTTTTTTCTTAAAAAATATCGAAGTCAGTACTCGTACGCATGCCACTGTTAAAGCTAAAAATTATTATTGCATCGAAAAATATGCAACTGCATCAACTTTCACTACGTACTGAATATCAGTGAACTATCTGAAGCGGTTCTGAAAATATTAATTAATTTCCATTTTTTTCCTAAAACTTCAACACCCAGAGTTTTTGTGAGGAAACATTTTTGGACCATAGTTTATGAGCAAACTAACAATAATTTTTCACATCGATTTACCCCCTTGAATATTCGCATATCATTAAGAAACACCCTGTATACCATATATACTATCCACATGTCTGGAGTGCTGTTGCTCAGACTGCAGCATCCATACCACATCCTGTTTGGCTAGAGCTATCCTACAAATCGGTATCACTTTCTTAAGAGACCGAAAACCGGCCGGTACAACCGCTTCCTTGTTGTTATAGTGTCAACAGTTTTTTTCCCAGTTTTAGTAAATTATCTTTGGGATATTGTCACTTTGTTGTCTCTGGCGTATGTAATTGAAGATGCTTAGTCCTATGTGTTGATTTTTTATTGATCTCATTCAAAAAATAAGCAATAATAAATTGATCGAATACTGGATACCCGTAGAGCAACTGATCAACATAATTGCCTGTGAGTGTTTTAATTCTCGTAACAGAGATATATAGTGGCGGTAGCAGTAACACCAGGTGCTAGATGCACAGATATATTGCAGGTTGGAAACTGCATCCAGAGAGTGTATAAATAAAAAATTAACGCGTTCACCGATGATTAAAGTTGATAGTGAAATTGTAGGATGTAAAGGTACCAATCATGTGTAAAGTGAATACACCTCAAAGATCTGGTTTGGCTTGTATTTTAATGAAACATTTGCTACTGGTTGCTTTGAGATAAATGAGAGTACACGAACGCAGGGCTTTACCATTAACTTACGTACTTTATATTTCACATTAAACAAAACGTTCAATCTTAACAGAAAGACAGGAATTCTTGGGTGCATGCTAGGCTAAATCCATGTTTCACAAAAATTGAATCTCAATGGGTAATTGACTCACAAGTGTTCCAGTATTGGGATCTCAACACAGCGATCCGAGTTGGACCAATACTTGCCAACATCTTCGAGGCATCTGGCAAAGTCATCAAAGTGCTAATTGATGTGCTCACAGTACCAGTATTGGAATGAATTGAGAGTAAGATGCGCACATTTTTTTAATATTCTAACTTTTAGCTAAAAAGTTTCAACTATTCCATGAATTTGTCGAGGTACTGGAAATACCTGCCAATATACAAGAATTTTGATTGAAAGGTAACGTCACAGCGCCTAGAGGTACTTAGAAGCCTCAAAGTATATCCAAGCGCTAACGTCGAACAAGTAGGTGTACAAATTTCAGTTAGCGAAACATGCACACAGAAAGCTCTCATCTGCGAAACTATGGATCAGATATTCCGTGCTGGAAAGGTCATTAATCTGTGGCAGAAACATGCACACAGCACCTAGGTTGGTATGGTGGTATGAAAAATATATCATTTGCAAACATTTTCTGGGGGACGAAATGTTTGCTTAACCGAACGGCATGCACCGGCTGATCAATATTTCAGTAATATCTACGCCGTTGTAACCCTTTTCAAATGACCGGATAAGGTTTTTCCAGAATCCGCGCTGTCAGTACTGGTGACACCTGAGATACTTGAAGCTATTTCATATTAACAAAATGAATGTCTCTTGCAGCTAGAAAATATTTAACAGGCACAAAATTCAACTTTCAGAACTTTTGTTGACTAACAAGGAGGGTCGTCAGGTCCGGAATACGGATTTCTCAAAAAATGTAATTGGCCTTGTAACAACAACATTTCGACCACTGTATTTAAGTCCATGAGAAGTCCGTCAATAAAGAATACCTGTGCCGGTAACATAAATTCAAAAGCCGGTATTAACCAAGTCATGTTCATTGAGGCTGCATATTGCCTATTATATAATTTTTTGATCATGTTTTAATGAACTTCATATTTATTTTTAGTCAATTATTATCTTGTTATACTTCTTTACACAACCTGGGATAGTAATCATCATACAAACACTTAAAACATATTACCCATGTTTTATATAAGTTCTTGAAATGGTCATTTTTGTTTACGAAAGTTTACTGAGAAACGCTCGTAAATATTTTTACTTTTTTTGACGCAAACTACACATGTTGTGTCACTTGCGCTGGTAACACTTGACGGTGAAATACAGAATGCCCCATTACTCATGATAAATTTCTATTTACTTTATAATCTGAAACTTGACTACAAAAAAATGCCTTTTTTCAATATAGGGAGTGCTGAAATGGAATGAAGATGTTGAGGTAAAGCATTGTAAAGCTTCAATGCAGAGTAGTGTGACCATTTTTCGGTACAATTTACCTTATGTGATGCGTAGATGTATTTGAAATAGTAGAGTGTTATAGATATAAATTCCCGGCAATGTTAATAGGTTGTTGACTTTAAATATACTTCTATGACTCTCTAGGTTTCATTTTGAACATGATTCTCATTATCCTCTTTTGTATGATAAAAATTCTATTGGCTGCGGAACAATTACCCCAAACTGTTATTTGATAAGACATAATAGAATATATAAATTTTTATTGAGGAAAAATAAGACACTATTAATTTGTCCAAGTAATTACCATCACATTCAACGACCTTTTGCCAACGTGGAACCAATTTTTGTATGCCGGTATTGTAGAACTCTCTGGATTTGGACTAAAACAATTGGCGAACTGCATTTATTTCACCGTCTCGAGTTGTGAACTATCGGTGCCTCATACAGTTGTCAAGAGACAAAAAAAGATGATAATCACTGGGCGAAATGTCGGGAGAATATGGCGGGTGCGGTAACGTTTCCCAGCCGAGTTCAGAAATGCAAAAATATTACTTTCTTCCGATTAAACAAAGAAGGCTGCTTCTGGATGAGTGCTGCTTGTACTTATTGAAGCTGCTCAGAATACAAGTTAGCAGTGATGGTTTGACCCCTTTCCAGAAACACATAATGGACTATTCCAGTTGCTGTCCACCAAACACACAACAAAACCTTGTTTGGGTGCAAGGAAGTCTTGGGCGTGTGTGGTACCGAATCAGTAGGCGACAACCATTGATACGAACGCTTAGAATTCGAATACAAGATCCACTTTTCGTCGCAGGTTAATAACCGATTAAGAAGTGGTTCATTAGCGTTGCGTGAGGTGTTTGCTGAACAAATGGTAAGACGACTCAAATTGTTATCATTTGTCAGTTCATGTGGGACCCATTTGATTAACTTCCACGTCTTTCCTAGCTGATGAAGATGCAAACGAATTGTTTCAGGCATCACTCTGAACATTTCTGCAAGTTCTTGGCACGTTGTCCTGGAATTTGCATCCACAACCTGTCGAAGATCCTATCGATCAACAACATTCATGGCAATGTGCGATATACAGCAACCGCACGCACTTATTTGGTTACCTGATATAATGAGGTTTGTGCCAAGTAACTCTTTTAAAATAAAAATGCCCATGCTAAGAAGCTCTATGCACAGTTTGCCACTGTGTTTTAATTTTTTTACAACGATTACCACCCGAAGTTGCATAAAAGGATAAAATAAGTTAGTAATTAATAATTCCCTAGCAATCAGTGTTTCGTTCTATAACTTACATTGGAACTAAGTAGTTGGACGAACACAAATAATCAAAAATACCTAAAAAATAATATGGAGTTTGAATTACGACCAAGTATATATGTGAGAACTGTTGCTTTCTCACAAAAAATCTTTAGACGAAATCTATATTCTGGTCCTGAGCACCCCTCAAAGGACTCGTGGGGTAGTCATCTCCGGTGCTTGTTTCGGAATCGAGTAACCGTCTGCTCCTTGTCATACTACCATTACTACACTTGTTACGTATTTGCAACAGTGACAGTAAAACAGTATCCTCATCGTAATAAAATACAAACGCGGTAAGTGGGCTCAGACGTGATATACGTCATCAATAAATTTCTGAAGGTATAGGAACTGTACAACTTTATTTTAACGTGGCCATAAAAATAGAGGCGGTGTTACAAAAGTTGTTATTGGTAAATTTATGTTTGTAAATGTGCGTTTCAGATAGAGTTTTAATAGGAAATGGGGCGATGTCATGCTGCGTCTATTTATCTGAAACATAAGACAGTTCAGTACCATAAAAACCAAGGTGATGAAGTTATCCAACGCTTCTTCTCGAGTAATAATTACAACCACATGCTGGGCATAACTTCACTAACGTTTTACTGCAGTTAAGTTAGATGAACATCATAGAGTTTGTAAGTAAGAGATGTTAAAATGATATTTTTATATAGGAAACATGGAGCAGAGATTCAGTCCAATAATTTTTATAAGACACGGTACCTCAACCATTGTAAAAATTCACAATATGTATAAACGGTTGTGACGGATGACACAGCATTTCCAGGGAACTAACGATTTCGGTTAGAAATTGTTTCAACACTATCCTTATCAATTGACCCTCCAAAGCATCTAGCTCAACCCTTAAACTTATACATTTGATGTAAAAATCTGGTATGTTTTCGGTGCGCTAATTACGAACATGTGCTACATATATTTCCGCAGCTATGAAACCAGTATACGGTATCCAGTGTAAAAACAAGAACTGTACCGAAAGAGTGATTTTCTCAAAAACGGTAGGCTGTTAAGAAAGTGTGAAAATATATCTAGTACTAGTACTAGTACTAGTGCACTGTCTATGCCCGCTCATGTCCGCTCACGTCGAAGTAGTGCAAAGTATAGGTTTGTTTTGCGTTAGTGTGAAGGAGATTAGTTTTGGAGAGAAAAAATGCAACATCAAATGTAATGTATCCGTTACTTCGACGAAAATCACTTTTATCCAACATTTTTTTAATGCAACAATAAATCAATTTCAATGTTTCTCCTCTTATCTCTCCGAGAAAAGTAAGAAGTTCACTCAAAAATTTATCTTATCTTAAAATGATCTTGAAGGTCATATGGTGAGGTTGACTGGCAAGAATACACTTCAGTTCAAAATTGTCCGGAATATGCATTTTAGCATTAAAAATAGATGATTCCCGTTAATCATTCATTTCATCTTCAAATAATCTTGATGGGCGTAGTCAAAGCCATGGTCATAGTTAAACATGAAATTTCCTGCTCTCTTAATTTCCGGTGTCACAAATAGGGGTTTCTATTTAAGCAGAGTGTCCTGGCGTTCAATTGAGCTTGAAGGTCAGGGTCAGTTTCAAGGTCACCGCTAAATGAACCTTTTTAAATCTAGCAACTTCTTTACAAAACAATTTTCTTTTCTGAGACGTATTTTTCGAGATATTTGGTCGTTTCCATACTTTCTGGCAAATACATAATTGAACGTAACATTCTTGGCTAATTTACACATTCGGTGTCAAAAAATGGGTTCCCGGTGGTTGAGACGTGATGCTGACAGACTAGACAGATATTCACATTTATAGATATAGATTGCATTGAAGCTACTCCGTCCCTTGCGATGAAAATAAGTTGATTGTTTTCAACAGTGAGATGAATCGATTTTCAGTAGCGTACGACAGGGGCCTGTATCTTCGTAGAGTAGCCCTGCAGGCCATTTTTTATGGGAACTTTTGGCATTATTTTCCTGTGTTCTATATGTATACCAGACACTGACATGTTATTCTGAGACACCATATATATTCTGAATAGTAATTGTTATCGTCACTTCTCATTCACCACAATGTCTGGATAAGTCCAAACTGCAATACTGTCTACATGTTTGAGGAGGGCTTTACGGCTAGTCAGTGATACTTCCAAAAAAGAGGGTTAAAAGCCTCTTTCACATCGTATATTTTTAATATACCAACGGACTTCGAACCTCATCGCATGCTGCCGCGTGGCGACAATCGGACTTGAAATGACATCAGTATAACTCCGTCATGCTCTCTCTGTACATAAGAAATTGACCGATACAATCGAACCATTGTCTATTTATCTCAGCGTATTGTGAATATGGCACAATCAACCAGTTCTCTGATTTCAAAAAGCAGTTGTCTTCAACTCATCCTATAGCAGTTGCAGTATCCCGTTGTATAAGCCTTGAATGCTCTAGTACAAAAAAAGTTCCGTCTAAACTAGTCAGCTCCAAGTTTTTTCTAGACATGCACCAACAGAATAAAGAAAAATCTGATCACAAAGAATACGGTCTCTTTTTCCCAGGTCATAACTCGTCGAGACCGTAATCTGACTTCTCGAAAGCAATCCTACTAATTACAGCTTCATCTAAATCCCGATTTGAATCAACGTGGCATAAATCGTGTCCGAATGCAGCGTACCAGCTTGGACTCCATATAAAACGGCAATAAAGTTATTTTGTTTCGCTGTGTCGCTAGTGGACCGCGTAAAATCTCGCAGCAAGGTGTGTGAGCTCGTCATATAAGGCGATAAGGAGTAAACCGGCAGATTTACAGATAAGCAAAGTGCGTTCAACATACCGGTCGACTAGTTCAACGTACAGGGGGATTCCCCATTTCATATTCTTCGTTTTCTACATATCGAACGGTGGTATGATGCATACATTTATTTGCCTTATTGCACAAACCTGTATCCAAAAAATGTTCTACGGAACTACAAGCTCGTAAAAAAGGCTACTGGGATTCGGTTTTTCTTAAGTAACTTTTGGACGACACTGTATGATCCAACGAAATTTTGACAGCAGGAGCACTTCTTGATAGTGTCTATGAAAAATATGTAACTCATTATATAGGGTGTCCTTAAAGTTGGGTCCTTTTCAAAAACAATTCAGTTACAAAGATAATCTGTGATGAATCAACAACAAAAAGGTAAAAAAAGAAAGTACTCTCCGTTCATGTATGTGCTTGATTTATGTTTTTATAAAGGACTGCCTTTACCGAATGAATACAGCATATTGCTAAATTCGTACATGTGGTGCGTCAACCGTGGTCACTACAGTTCTGTACACTAAACATTTCATTTCGCCCCAAAGAAATGAAGGAATCGCGAATGCTCTTGCAAAATGTCATGCACTCGGAAGCATTTCGATGACAGTCACCGTAAATTAAAATAATATGATACTCAGATATTGCTGTATGAGTATGCAATTTTTGTTATGTTTATTTTGAATCGATGTGTAAAGATTTTGTTTACCAACGTGGCCAGCATCTGGATTGTTTAGCTTCAATATTTTGGAGAGCCTAAGATATGGGCAGTCTTAAGACTACGGTGTATATATGCTACTAGAAAAGAACTGCTCAATTTTTCAAGATCTATATTGTTTGGAAAAGTCCCTACTTTTAGGATACCCTGTATCGCCAGGAATGAAGTAGCCGTAGCGCAGTATTGTTGATATTTTTTACAGTTTATACTAATGGCACAAACATAATATTTTTGGAAAGTCTAATGCAAAAAATATATTCTTATTTGAGTTTGATAATATGTGCTGTTTTTGAGGAAAATAGTCTTGTAACATGTGAAACTGATTCTATGGTTTTTATGTTTGACGTCGTACAATAAAGAGGAATTTTAAACATACGTGGTTAGATTTGGCCAGACATATATTATATGAGATATATGGGCTTATAAAATAGTCTTATTTCAACACTGTTGGTAACGATTTACACTGCAGCCGCCCTCCAAAAGTCTAACCAAAGTCTAGAGCTTAGTGATCTGTAAGACTACATCCTAGATTTCTTCAGGTCGCTCGTTACAAAAATTACCGTCGAAATAAGACAGCATAGAGCGTCATCTCTTACCAGAATCAATATTCAATGTTTAATGGCCAATAGATCAATATCTACTGTACTGCCAGCGGCCACAGTGGTGACACACTCTTGCAGTTGTCGATTCTGGCAACAGATGGCACTTTGCGCTGTCTTATTTCGATAGGTCTGATGCCTCGGATAGAGGATAGTTGCCTAGACCGTGCTGATGAGTTTTCAAAAAGCACGAAACCGCTGTTCGTGGTTGGCTTTCTGTGGTCAGACGGACGTAAGCTACATGGTTAGTTCAAAATTGCTGTATTTCCAAAAAGGCGAAACCAGTAAACTGGATCCAGTGCCAAAATTAGTTTTACTCAAAAACGGTCCATCATATCGATGTCAAACAATATGATCTCTTTAGCCTACAGATAAGGCTTTCCAGAAACATCATTTTTTGGCCATTATGATACAGAACGTGAAAAATTATAGCAATATTGCACTCGGGTTAGTCCGACCTGAATGAGTTATTTGTTTCATGTGAGGCCAAAACTAGTTACTGAGCTATCAGGATTTCGTGTCGCTTCAAGAAGGGGAGTCTCGTAGGATCTTTGGCAGTATATTTTGTATCCTAGAGATTGACATGATAATCACACACCCTATATAATTTTCTGGTTATTAGATAGTAGTACGGACAAAGGAGACCAAAAATCCTTTCCTCCAATTTTTCTTTGGATCTCCTAGGGAATCTTTGTATCTCCTGGGAAATCCTTGAATCTGCTCAGGCTTTCTCAGATAATCTCAGATCTCTTTGTAGCTTTACCAGATGAAATCTTTGAATCCACTGAAATATTAGTCACCACAAAAACATGCCGCCTGCGTGAGCTTCGATACCGGGATTGTTTCTAACCTCCTTGAATTACCCTGAACCTCATTGGGTCGCTTCCGATCGCTTCTCGATTTTGTAACTTGTGGCTTGCTACAATCCCGATTGGACTCCCTCTCTGGAAATGCTTGCTGCTGGAAGAATATAAACACTATTCTGTCAAGTTTTTAATTGCTTATTTTAAATCAGAGTTCCTAGGACTAGATTTGGCAAGCACACATCTCGCCAATCTCAACAGATGCTGGGAAAAAGTTGGATTATTTGTAATGGGCGAATAAGTATTTTTTGTCACATGACCTCCTTACTCTCTACAAGGCCCAGATAAGACCCAGCCTAGAGTACTGCTCTCATGTTTGGGGGTGATGCCGCCCCGACTATACTGTTCATACTCGGCGATGTTCAGAGGAGGGCTGCACGGCTGATCGTCTCTAGGGGACAGTCTCGGGATGCTTCCACACCGATGATCGGTGACGTCCTGCGTTGAGCCTGCCAGACGCACCCGTCAGGCTTCTGCCTTCCATCATAACTCAGTCGAACATGGTAAATCAAGATCTGTCAGGATCTGTCTCAGTTCTACTAACCTTAGGCAGCTCAAAAATTGGATTAACAAGTTGACTGAGCGGCTCCTATAGCAGTCGCGCTTCCTCGGTACTGATATATCGGTATATATATATATATATACATATATATAATAACAATAATCCAAAGCATGATAAAAGGGTACCCTACGCACTGCATAAGGGTTGCATACTGGTATAAGTCGCGGTGTAATTACTGCCATGTGTTGCGCTGGATACGGTCATGGTATAATACGATATAATGATAATAATAGCATGCCTTTATTAGATTATTTTACAAATACATATTTATTCTGGATAAGGTGAGGAACTTTAAGGTATTTTTCAGCTCAGCCATAAAATAAACTTACAAACATGGATAACAATAGGGTCGTAGAGTATTCAGACATATGTGATTTGTGACCATTGACTACTAATGTTTAAGTCTATACAAGTATACAAGTCATTTAATATAACATCATAATGCCCATATGATATAACTGAAAAAATCATACAGTCACTCTTGTTCTAGCTGAATTTTTGAAACTTGATCTCATTATTATCAGGCAGAAGAGGTGGATAGAAGCGTTGCTTTTAATTTTTTCTTGAAATTCATTAGATTGTAATTGCGGAACTCAGTTGGTAAATTGTTGTAGTGTTTGGCCGCAGTGTATGAAAACTTTTCTTATAAAATGATCTAGAGTGGTGAGGTATAACTAGAGATTGACTCTTTCTTGTTGCTAAGTTGTTAAAGTCTTCAACTTTGTGTAGCTTATTGATGGTCAAATTTTAGTTCATTATCCAGCAATAAACCCAGATTTTCGCTTACAGTTACAAACTGGTAAACGAATGTTAACGATGTTGAGTCGATATAGATTTTCACTTTCTACTATCGTTCGTTTTTGTTTTGGTCCAAAAATCATAATTTTTGATTTAGGTCATTTTTGATCAAATCAAAGGAAAAAGATGCATCATTGATATGAAAACCATAATACGTATAATTGTGTGTCGTCTGCGTAGTGATGAACGTTGCAGTACTTTATATTGTTAGAAAAGTACGAAATAGACAGAGAGATAACAAAGGACTAAGGAAGGAGCCTTGAGGTAGTCCCATTGCTATAAGGGGATACTTTTTAACAGCGACGGACAAAAAGACATATAAAAGACGGACAAAACTACATATTGCCGGTGGTAAAAGGATTGATCTACCAAGTTCAGATGGAGAGACCCTGGACTAGACTAACATCTGGTAATGGAAAGGCAGATTTCCGGATAAGCAAAACCAAGCGATAAAGTAAGCGACCAACGGTTACGTGAGGCGACGTTAATGACTGTTCGTCGAAATTAATGTCTCTTGCGATTAATTACGTAGGGAAGAAGACCCTGCAAATGCTGAACGACTCTTGTGATATTTACATATAGCTTGTTGCACTGTTTACATGTGGGATTTGTGCTTGCAATTTCGTGTTGGACAGATCGTGTCCTCCCACTGAAACTTTGCTGGAGTGTTGAAAAGGCATTTTATGGAATTTGCGCTATAAAAGTCGAACGATATTTTATTACGCGACATGTCTTCCAGGAACTACAAAATTTAAGTTATTTTATGTATATGTATACAGGCAATAAACGCTCATTGCTTTTACCATACGATACGAGTGACGTGCAAGCTTGAAATAGCACAAGTCTCTTTAACATGTTGACATGCTGCCATGAGAGTGACTTTTCTTTTTTGGGGGCTACATTATCAATGACATATGAAATACGACAGCAGATCGACTAATCGTATCATGGGTGTAGCTTCTTTCTCCTAAGGGAAAATGCGCGTTTTTGCATATATGACATGGGTAATAAGAGCCACTATTTTCATTCACTTTATGTTAATACACAAATTTTAACATTAACTGTTGATATTGTGCGCTAAATATTTCCAGACATTACTATATTTATGACGAAGATTTCCAATAGGTAAATTCAAATTGCACGTCGATAATAATAGAGTTGTCAGCTTGACAGTGTCAAGCATAGTTACGTAACGTTCTTACCTAACTACAAAATTTTCGATACCGCGAGACAGAACTAAAGAACATATCGAACTAAGATAGCACAAAGTGTCATCTGTTACCAGCCGGCTCACCACTGCGTACTAGTATATACCATCGAATTCCAATAATAGTAATAGTTTCCAGTGGAAACATCTACCTTCATAGGCTTGTGCCGCTCTTTGCAAAGTGGTAGAAGTGCCACGTCTTGAAATGTCTACAATTATCGCTTCTTTTGAAAAATAACACATACACGAATTTGATGACCGAACTATCAAAAAGTTGACATATATCAAGTGCAGTTTGTTCCTCACTACAGACCCTGAGAATGAGGAGATGAACCAATCCTGGTCTGGATCCTTCTCCCTAGTCTGAATTCGTAGATACGGCCGATAAAATGCATTCTGGAAGTTTTACTGTAGACGGTCTAAATAAAATAACATATTTTTGAACATCAAGTGTGGTTTCTTTAGTTTTTTGAACCTTGAATGTAAAAAATGAAAGAGGTTATGAATTTAACATTTGTATCTGGGTGGTCTGTCTGATCGTAGCCTCTTAACGGATGCACCGATTCGATTGCGATTTCCTTTAATCAGAAGCCTTCGAGATGGTTATTAGCTGCATCAAAGTTGGAACTGCACGTGCGGATGAACAAGCCAAAGTAAGCAAATCAGAATTCGATGAAAAGGACTGACTTGTAGATTACTAAATCGGCCTTTAATGGAAATCGTAAAAAATCTGACCTATTTCTCGAGTGCAGTTTCCTTGATCGGAAGTTCTGTTTGTCGAGGATAGGATTTTAATGTTGTATTGCCATAAACGTTTGAAGGTAGGGGATGTTTTAATAGGGCTAGCAAATGCGCGGCTCTCCTCTTTCTTTACCTCCCCCTTTCTTGAAACGTGTTTGCTCCCAGGCCTGATACGCATACTAACTAATATTAGGTATGGTTTGTAACTGTTATATCTGTTTCAAATTCGACCCACACCATTGGGAAGTCGATTGGCAACGTTTCGGCATTCAAAGTATTTCTGGAGGGAGTTGGAAAAAATATTTTCTTCTAATTTGAAATTTCAAAATAAATTTTACAGTAACATTGCCACTTTTTGTTGTTGAATGTATTTACATTAAAACGTTTCTATTAGTTTCATAAAATAATACTGTTTTCTAGGCTGCTTTAAATGTTTTCAATACTATCCTTAAATAATGTGAAAAACTTTTGTATTAGGCTGTTCTTGATTTGATGAGTTAAAACTAACTATACGAAGATTACTTTTATAGCCATTTGAAATTCATTAATACTCGTATCAACCTATGTTATGATATGTATAATAATACATTACTAAAATTGGAAATAGAAATTGTTGACCTATCCGTAGTACATAAAAACTGAAGCAATTCTTGGCTGATCATATTTAGGCCTCTTTAGACATGCAATAGCAACGTTTTTTAGGCCCGTATCGTCAGTCGTCCCTACAATTGTAGGGCGCGTTTATGTCCTCCTTGATTGTCATACTCCTTTCCCTCCTTCAAAAAATTCTAGGTTACACTTGTCCCGTGTTAGCGTCAGCGCTCTCCTATTGTGGAGATCTGCTTTCTTTTTAACTTGTAGAAAATTTCAGGCTGATAAAACATAATATAACTCAAAAGCAAGCACAATTTGATGCCAATAGGTAACACTTTAACAATAAGGGAAGTATATTTCCAATCGAAAAGGAACACTGTTTTTTTTCTGGAAAATCGCTTAACATTGCTTAGTCCCGTATCGTCAGTCGTCCCTACAATTGTAGGGCGCCTTTATGGCCTCCTTGATTGTCATAGTTTTCTACTTCTCCGTGTCAGAACTCTATTTTGAGGTTATGTCACAAACATCTATTTGCATCAAATTGTGCTTGCTTTTGAGTTATATCATGTTTTATCATCCTGAAATTTCCTACAATTTAAAAAGAAAACATATCTTCACAATAGGAGAGCGCTGACGCTGACACGAGACAAGTGTAATCTAGAAATTTTTGAAGGAGAGAAAGGAGTATGAAAATCAAGGAGGCCATAAACGCGCCCTACAATTATTGTAGGGACGACTGACGATATGGGCCTTAGTCACTTAGTATTAGCCTTTTTGGCATTTCCAGGTGTGTAGTAAAGGAGTGAGGGAAAAGTGACATCATGTCGATTTTGTTTCACATTATATTGGTTTTTTGTGACGTAGGTTTTTCTACAACATGTTAACTTAGCACTAGCTGATGGACACGCTGAGAACTCGTTTTGTAGTTGTACATGTTACCTAAGCGTCATAATGCTTCAGTTATCAATGTTTGGCTCTGATGTGATGTAAAATCTGCTTCAGAGATGGCATTACTGGAGGTCTGAGCTGTAAGTTGCATACTATAGCTAGAAGGAAACGGCAATACATAGGTGCATAGTGAGGGTTTGTGTGCCAATAATATGTGTGGCTGATAATTCCATTGAATTCTTGTCTCAAATACACTTACTTGAGATTCAAAGCTAGAAATTAATTGCGCATCCACTTTTTCTCATCCATTCTGGAAATTACATATGCAAATTTGCTGAATTTAAAAAATGAGAGAGATAAGAAATAATTGTATTTACTGTACGCTGTCGAGTAATTACACACAATGAGGGCGTGGTGGTGACTTCCCATATTTCTCCTCAAAGTTTTTGAAAACACAAAAAAACCTAAAAAATCGTAATCTATAACTTTGAACAAAACCTGTCTTCAGAAAGGACAACATATAAATAACCTGCCAGCAAATATCACTGATTTCATACACATGCAGTTAAATACACATAATCATACAGACTACTCTTCACAAAACATATGCCACCAATAATGCGTGTAGAGGAGTCATTCCTCCATAGATGGACGCTCACAACTATCCCAGTGAGCAAACGTGGAATGACTGTTTGCACCCTAAAAACTACCCAGTCTGATAGATGAAATTTTATAGGTTTTTTTTGACATTCTTTACATAATATTCGTGCCTCTTGATGCAGCCACATATTTTTATAAGGGTGACTTCTTCGCAGAAGGGACAAAGGTCAGTCGACAAGGCCATCCGGAGTGTTGCTATTGATGAGCGAGACTGGACAACCACCCAGAACCCCGTATATATAACTACTCACGAAACAAATGACTATCTGATAGTTTCAATGCCTACTTATGAAGTAAAAAACGAAATGGACTATGTTAACATACTTTCTATCTTGAAATTCCATTTTAATTACAAGTCAGGAAAAAATAAAGACGATTTTGGGAAAATTAGGTTTCTTTCGTCTATTTCCGGAATACAATTGCAGAACTTTCTAAGAACTATTATCTTAGTTATTTAAATGCACACTTTTGTCGCCATTAACCGACTTGGTGTATCTTATCGTTACCGAGATCCCTATGATCAGAGTCGAGTCACCGGCTTGACTTGACTTTCTCTTACGCCTGGTATCTTGACAACTCTTCTCTATCTCGTGCTTCATTGTAGATCTACAGTTGTTAGCTCTAAGGTGAGTTTTTTCTAAGGAATTTTTAATAGCTGCTTCTTAAGTATGTTTTGCCTGAATGAGGATTGAGAATTCTAATAGGTTTCAGTTTAGTGTGGTGCAGCATTTTGTTCAAATTAGTTACTAATTACTCCTCTGAACGCCATGTATTGATTATTCAAGTCGTTATGAATTAACAAATGAATGAATAAGTTGTAGAATAAGTGAAACGTTTCCATGTATAAAGAGCATTTTAAATCATCCGAAAGACTCCAAAAATAAAACTAAAAAGGAAGTGGGCAGGTAGCAGCTCAAGAACATAAGTGGCAATTGGGATACTAAATGGCCATCTTATCTTCGCGCCAACACCCTGCTGGCAGTATTTCTTTCATGAGTGCTAGCGGAAGCGGTGGGATATAGAACAAACGTATGTACTGGGAACCTTTGTATCGGGTTTTAAAAAAACAGACATTCGTGTACAAACAGTGGTGGCTATAAGAAAGAGTATTGTCATAGGTCGCCGCAAACAACAGCTTTGTTGAAATTTCTTATATAAATTGGTGCTATAAACAAGTCAGCTTAGGGATTAGGATACCGACAAGGAGTATCAAATAATTATATGGCAGCTTTACACAGAGTGGTTCGAAAATAATGGACACATTTCAAACGTCGGTGGTTACATTGAAAGTAACAAACATTCCTATAGGCACAATATACAAGAAACACCCTTTGCCCCAGCGAGGGTATTGTATATTTCTATGCCACTGAATTAGTAGCTAAAGCATGGTTGTTATTATACAGGGTGACTTTGAAGTTGAGTCATTAATTTTCAGATAATGATTGTAGAAGGAAGATAAACCAAAATATGTGTGTAAAAATAAAAAAAAAATAAAAAAAAATTGTTACCTTGTTTTATCAAGTATCCTCCCGACAAGTATTTCAGTGCGGACCTGTATTTGATCGTGAGGTCCCCTGTGAGGTCTTAAGTCACCTGATTCACGAGCCCGTTGTACTACATTAACAAAGGCACGAGGGGTTGGTTGCACTCGATTGGGAAACTGATCCGCATAAACATGTGCCATTTTTTATTTCGTTTGAGCCACGCAACAGACACTATTCACACGCGACTGACACTAACTGTATGTATAACTGAACTGAATAAAATAAACATCGTTCCAAATTCTTTCGCTCTTTCTTTTGTTTCCGATGCGATGAACCGATAAGGTGGATTATATCCGTTGTTGCCAAACACGAGTACATGATATTATTGAGACAGGGCGGTACTCAAACTTCCAAAGGGCTATAACTTTGTTACTTTAATTTTACCAGAAAAATGGTAAAGGAAAAAAACATTTCTTTTGATCAGATCTACTCACTGTTAAAATAAATGACTCAACTTCGAAGTCACCCTGTATAAGCTGGTGGACAGTTGCTTTTCAATATGGAAAATTCAAATTCAAATCTCGATATTTTTGGAACGGAAGGAGATATTGAGTTGCTGAATTCGGAAGGTTCTTGACCAAATCTTTGAAAACATGTACAGGATTCGATCGGTATATTTCTGTTATGTATCCTCGTATACAGGATGAGCAAAGAAGTCAAGTTACTGTAGCAAAGTTTGGGGCTATCAGATTTTCAATATTGGATCTTGTAAATTTTTCTATGCATCTTTTTGATCATTGGACTATCCTAAAAAAAGTAATTCCTCAAATTTTCCGGAAGTCGACTATAACTCAAATTATCGAATCTTGAAAAAGTGTTACATTTATCCTTAAAAGAGGGACCTTTTTGGGGATTCTTTTGAGAATGGGTATTTTTTTCTCATACTGTTGTCTAAAGTAGAATTTCTTGCACCCAAGAAAAGATTGAAGCACTCATTGAACGTTATTGCCTCCAGTGGTGGGCAGTAAAAGTTTGCTACTTAGAGATTATGTAATTAATGAACAAATCCAAGCTACTACTCTTAGTAGAGGGGTGTATTCCAGTGGCGTATTACCAAAAGTATTTTTTGGTTTGGTAAGAAATGCTAATAACATAAAAACTATTATTTTTCAAAACGCTATGATGCTGGCCAACACTGCTATACATCTTTTATCTGGAATTTTTATCTTTCTTATGTTTTTCAATAGGTAATAGAATTTAATTTTTAAACAACATCAAAGAATTTACTGTTTAACATTAACAATGTGTAACATTTTAGAAAAAAGAATTTGAAGACCAGTTAAATACCTAAATTGAACACAGGAGTGGACAAAGGTGTCATGTAACATTTTTCAATATCGCTTTATTGCATGAAACTAATGTTAAGGAGTGATTTTTGCATTCTGTGATTACTTTGTTGCAAAAACAAGATAATAAACTAATTAAACTAAATATTTAAAATGTCAATAAAGTAAAACGTCCCAATAAAAAATTATAGTAAATTTTCTCTATACAACGATTTTGTTACATGACACCTAATGACAAAAAGAACTTTTTAAAAAACAGAAACAAATATTCCAAACAACATTGTTAGTACCTTGTAGGGCCACGACGCAAATCGATCACAGTCTGGCATCTTCGTGGCATACTTTCCAGAAGGTTTTTGTTTGTCTTGACTGCAAATTTTAGCCGAGATCACACATGCTCAATTACGTTTAAGTCTGGAGACTTTGATGGCAGAGGCGATAATGTAACATTATTCTCTGCCAAAACGCTTATAACTGTACGAGCTCTGTACGGCATGTCGTTATCATCGATGAAGACAAAATCATCCCCACAATCTTGTGCAAAAGCTACAACAATCTTGTTTAAAATGTTGTCGCTATAAGCTGCACCATTGACCGTCTTGTTTGAAACAAAAAATTTGTGCATAAACCAAACAGTAATGTCACCTCCACCAAACGCTTCTTGTCGAACCTTCATCATATCGTTCCCCAGCTTGCCTCCAAACAAGGACCCTACCAGCAGAGTGGTATAGGTGGAAACATGTTTCATTGGAAAATATGCAATTTTGCCAGTCCTGGTACCTCTATTATTGTTTATGGCGCAACGCTTTGCTCTGGGAGGAATGCTACTTTGAAAAAGTACCTAGCAATTTGTTTATAACATTTACATGCCGTAACAAATTAGAATTTAAAGTTCTTCGTACAGTACGATTGGATGCTATTATTTCACTGTGCCGTCGGAAGTTTTCATTCAAGGTTCTGGAGGAAAGGGTCCTCCTTTGCCTTACGTCCTACAATAAAAGAAGTCTTTCGGCTCGACATCTTTTTTTTTTGGATTACGTCCTCTATGAAAGTAGGGCGTTTCCCGGTATCCTGATATCTACGTCTTAAACGGTATATTGAGGACCGATCAACATTATAAATTAAAGCTACATCATTCACTAAATTACCTTCTCCCAATTATCTTATACAATTATCACGTTCTGTTTGAAAATGAACAGGCATTTTTGAGAAAATAAAATCATACTGACAAGTCTACAGTAAATATTATTGTTACTTAGCAACTGCATGTTTGAGGTGTAGGTAGTTATGATGAAACCGGAGAAATGACCTATTTGCATAGAGAGGGTAATCCAAAAAAATACGAGGTTGAGCAGAAAGACATTTATAGCGTGAAGTTAAAAATTCGATAATTTAAGTTATAGCCAACTTCCGAAAAATTTGAGACCACTTTTATATGGAAGTCTAAAGATATTTCCAAGCTCAAAAATTGAGAATCTGACCTAGCTCCAAACTTTGCTAAAAAAACATGACTTCCATTGCTGACCCTGTATAAGTGGATAAATAAAATAAATATACCGGTCTAACCCTGTACGTATTCGCAAATAGTTGGTCAAGAACCTCCAGAATACTGCAATTCGATATCTCTGTGAGTTCCGAAAATATCGAAAATTGAATTTAGGTAAAATTTTCCATGCTGCAAAGCAACTGTCTACCAGTTTAGTAAGGATGAATTTGCTATAGGTAAAGTCTTTGAATTCACCCCCAAACGTTCAAACTATATCCCTAAAGGGACAGAACAGACAAAAAATATCTAGTCGTAAAACGTGTGATGTTGAATATCCTCTAAGGATCTTAGGGTAGTCAGCATCTTAGATAATATTACTTCTGGAGATCAATCCTTCCAAGTCAGCATTAGAACCGAGATATTTTCTTTAAAGAGCTGCTAAAAATTAGCCTGTAGTTTTTATGTGTCATGGGACTCCATTGTCCATATACAGGTTGTTAAGGAAATAATATTTGTAACCTAAAGCGGTGTTTCCTTTCATTATTCTTAGCAAAAAAGTTCATTATAAAAGTTCATTATAAATGTCCAAAAATCCACCTTTTCGGAGCAAAAAATGTTAAACTTATTTCTTTTTAGTTTTGAAATAAATTAATTTTGCACCTTAATCATTTAAATTCATATGCCTAATAACGTAAAATGTATCAATACATCTATTTATTAATTAACTGTCTCTAACAAAATAATTTACTTGCTTATCAAATACAATTTTCCGAAGAAAAACAAACAAAATAAAAACCCTCATACCACTGGCAACGTTGTTCTCCGCCTGCACTGCATGTATCATCGTGGGTTGCGATTACTGATACATTTAACTGTAACTTTATGTGATTTACGGATGTTGTTTTTTCTTTTCCCATGCATCGCATCGATTCAAATAAGTGACAGATACTCGTGGGAATTGGTGGTGTGTATCGCCACGTACCGGTAAGATCTGTCATTTTTTTAAGTAAATGTACTGTACTGAAAGCGTTATTAAATAAAAAATATTAGCCACAAAAAATTGCGTCATTGTATTTATTAATTCAAGGCATATTTTCAACAAAAATATCATACAGACGTAGACAATTCGATGAATTAGTTGCAGTTGTCGTGGGCTCGTATCGCGGTTGCGTTGCAGCGTTGCCAAATGGTTAAGAAAATTTAATTATTTACGGACATGACTTATAATGAACTTTTTTGCTTAGAATAATGGAAAGAATCACCTATTAAAGTTACGAATATTATTTTCCTAAGACCTCTTATTCGTTTAAATTTTTGATTATCTTATGATGTTTCTGCCCCCATGGTACCTCATCATGGAACTCTGCACGACCGCTTTTAAATTCACTCAATTGTACTTGAAAAAAGCTTGGTGGTCAAAACGTTGCATGATAAACAGGAATTTAAACATTTACGTGGTTTGAGTCGGGCAGGCAATGTAGTCTTATGTGGCATTTTTTGTATATATACTCGTATGTTCACATTGTTTTGTTTGTTGCCAAAATTGCGTGGTTTGAGTGCCTACCTTTGACTACCAATGCCTACCAACGTAACACGTTGTCTCAACATAATAATAATACTTACCAGTGGAAACATCTACCTTCATTAGGCTGGTGCCGCTCTTCTCAAATTATGTAAGTACCATGACAATCTGCAGCCACGCGCATTTTCAAAAAATAACACTAAAAATAGGAATTTAATGACGCAACAGTCTAAAAATTGACTTATGTCAAGTGTACTTTGATCCTCACTATAGATTATGAGAGTTAGGAGACAAATCCTTGACTGGCTCCTTCTACCCGGTCTTAATTCTTTTTCCTATCTTATTCCACTATAATATCAGGGTCAGGTCCATGGTCAAGATTTTCTGAGAGTGGTCACAGGAATTTCCGTGCAATTTTTCACTGTACTTCCCCCTCCAAAAATATTGCCAATATCTTTTCAATCACATTGCATAGACGTTTACCGGCTATGCAATCTTAAAAACATTGAAAAGTGTCCATTAACAAACTATCACTTTATAATGTGCAATCAGTCGACCCCTTTTCCGCCAGGCTTGATCTATTTAAAGAGATCGTTACCGGAGTATACGGAGCCCAATCGAGATTTACGGCCGCGTAACGTTTGAACTAAATAACTTTACGGCTCTGCGCTCACATATAACTTTAAATCCCTTGAAAGTGTGTTGTCAAGGGGGTGGATCAAGCTCTTTCAGATGCTTCAAAGTCACGGTTGTTTCGCTGTATTTGATTGTTGTTTACAATGTACTTGAACGGTTCTGTCAATTGAAGACTACGATTAGGATTATGAATATGAATGAATGAATGAAAACACGAAATTAGAGGCATACCGTTCACCATAACGAGCCAGCGCATAGGCCCTTGTGCACCTCCACATTTCTTAGACCTCAAGCCTCGCCATTCTAACGAAGTTGAGTATGGTCTTGAGTCCAAGCTCCTTAATGTCCTGGGGATCCAAGTATAGTCAGCCTGTAGTAGCTAAGAGGCTAGCAGCGACACAGAACGTGCGCCGAGGTCTCCTCTTCTACCCCGCAGCGCTCATACAAGGAATCCTCAGCCACCCCATCACGTGAAGGTGGCGCCTTAATGTGTTATGGCCAGCCAATAGTCGTCCATCCTTAGCGTTGGGCCCTGCAATGAGTTCCCGTGCCTGACGTAGATGTCTGGAGATGCTTCTCCATTTCTGAGAGTGTTGTCTTGCGATCCACTTCTCCGTTTTCTTCCTAACTATTTGCGCGAGCACTCCTTAAGTTGATCCTGTCTTCGCTAGAGCGTCTGCCGTCTCATTACCCCTTATCCCAGCGTGACCCGGTACCCACACTGACGATACCGGATGCCATGCTGCTAGACAATCCAGAGCTTCCCTGCATAGCAACACAAGGTTCGAAGTAATCTTACAGGCACTTAGTGCCTTCATTGCAGCCTGGCTGTCGGAGAAGATTGTTATCCTTCTCCTAGGCCCACCCCTCTCCAAAATGAGGGACACACAACCCAGAATCGTAAAGATTTCTGCTTGGAAAATCATGGTGTATCCACCAAGAGGCAGATATAGCCTAGTCCTAGGCCCCGAGACCCCGGCGCCAGAGCCCTCTTCGGTGACCGAGCCGTCCGTGTACCAGACTTGCCCACTCACTCCGGTGAGCCTCCGGTTGCCGGCATTTAACTCCTCCCTCGTTGGATACTCCACATTAAACATGCGGTTGAAGCGATACTTAGGGGTAATCACATCGCCCCTACTCAGAAGGACAGGATCCTCCCTTTGCAGTTCGACCAGGATGGCAGTATGACCCTTGACGGGAATATGACTAAGACAACTATGGAACTGAAAGACGAGAGTCCAGGCTTTACTAATTGAAACTGAATCGCCATTGTGCTTAATAGTGATTAAACAATTTTCCAAAGAGGTAACGTTTGCTGTTAAATGTTTATTGTAGAGTGTGACCGGATTTTTAAATAAATATACGCTGCGTTTCACCGCACATTTTAAACAACTTCGCGTTCATTAGGCAAATCAAACTATATCAACCACCGCATTTATCACATAAGCTTTGAAGCTGATTAGGTGTGCCCACAACTTTCCAGATTAACGCTCGATATCCAGTCGATTAGTCGAGCTATTTAATTTAATGGCTCAATCACGTCGAAAGATGTTATTTTGTAATTTAATTAAATGAAACGGATACGTCAAAGGCGGACGCATATGGAAGTACAGCCACCTACCTATTCCTAGACCAGGAATTTTCATCCGCGGTTTGGTGTGAGAGTGCTAACCAGGATTTGGCTTCCTGGTCTTGGTTTTGCAAGTTTCTGGAAGCTCTGAAGTAGTGCAAAAAGCCTAGAAAATGTGCAAACATATTTTAGTAGAACATATCTGGATACACCAGAAAGAATTTTCTTTGTGGTTTAATTAACAATGGTTGGGTAAACAGGAGCTGAAGATCACTCGAGACGTGGTTGTATCAGCATTAGTTATGTCATTCCTATTTATTTTAGATGGTGAAGCATTGTTTCTCGCATGTCAGATGCAAAACAATGCACTTGCAACATTAGTCGAATATTGCATAACAATTAACAGGTGTGTCGTTCTTAGTGGGTTTTCTGGTTCTTTTGAAGGGTTTTTGGCGTTTTCGAGACTATGGACGTGGGTGACGTATCTGGTACAAAAAACCACAGGTAGCCCCATGCTCGCTTTTTGGGAACGGCTGGGGTATTATGTAAATAATACTAAAAAACGTAAAAAAACCGACAAGATGTCTTCTTGCAGGATAGGTAGTTTTTAGTGTGCACATAGCGCATTCCTCGTTTGCTCGCTATGATCTCTGGGAGCCCCATCAAAAGCATCCATCTATGGAGGAATAACTCAACGACACGACGTGCATTATTGGTTGCTTGTTAGTTGCAGAAAGCCGAGTAGCATGTAGTGTTTATCTATGAGAAAATGTGGAAGAAAGAAAGTTGGTTGAGTAGCAAGGTCACACCTGGATGGCTATGTGAATTGGTCTGCATGTGCATAAAATCAGTTGCTTTATGAGAAGATTACCAATGAAGTATATATATCTATTAGCTGTGACCGATAGATTATTTATATGGTGTCCTTTCTGGAAAGAAGTTAATGTAGTAATTTTCTTAAGTGTCATCAATATTGCTGTCTGTAGCATATTTTCTCACCTGTTTCTTGTAATATACTTCATCAGCGTAGGATGTTCTTTTCTTATCTCTCTCATTTTTTAAATTTAGCAAACTTGCATATGGAGTTTCCAGAATGAACAAGAAAAAGTGGATTTGCAACTAATTTCTAGCTTTGAATTCATCTCAAGCAAGCGTATTTGAGACAAGAAACCAATGGAATTATCATCAACATATATCATTGGCAAACAAATCCTCACTATGCACCTATGCACTGCCGTTTCCTTACAACTAATAGCTTAGATCAGATCAGATTCAAGCATTGATAGCTGAAGCATCCTGACGTTTAGGCAACACGTACAGCTACACGAGTTCACAACAAGTGTACAACAGTTAGTACTAAGTTGACATCTTGTAGAAAAACCGACAAAATGTCACTAGGCGGGCCTGAAATATGTTAGTTTTGGTTTGGTTCTTTAGATGTTACATACTTGTACTAAATTATAAACACAACACCATAAACCCGCGGCTCTTATACCTGTCCCTAAAATCTTAAATCCCACTGACCTTAAACAGCTTGTATCCGGGCTTTCAAGAATTCTAGAAAAATTTATACAGAAACTTTTCTGAGTATACCTGAAGTAAAACAAAACACCAAACATATCTAAAACCAGACGATCACGCTAAGAAAATGCATATCTAAATACAACACAAGTCTTATTTCGGTCAGACCAGCGACTAAGGACCGTATCGTCAGTCGTTCTTACAATTGTAGCACGGCTTTAAGCCCTTCATGATTTTCATAGTTTTCTAATGTTCAGTGACAGCGCACTATTTTGAGGTTATGTCACAAACATCCATTTGCATTAAATTGTTCATGCTTTTGATTTGTATCATATGTTTTATCAGCCTGAAATTCAAAAAGAAAACATAACTTGACAATAGGAGAGCGCTGATGCTGACACGGAACACTATAAATCTGGAAATACCGCAGCCTTTATGAAGGACAGACAATACTATGAAAATCACGGAGGCCATAAAGGCGTCCTACACTTGTAGGAGCTGACGATACGGCCTTTAGTCGCTGGTGCGACCGAAATAAGCACGACTTGCGCTGTACGAGTATTTAGATATTCGTTTCCTTAGCGTGCTCGTCCTGATTCAGATTTGTTTGGTGTTTTGTTTCACTTCAAGTAGTATTTACAAAGTTTAAGAACGACTGACGATACAGCCCTAAGTGCTTCAGCGCCAGACATCTCATGTCAAACTCCATTAAGCCGTTGGGACTGTAATTCGTGAAATAGATGTTTCTAGGCTATTTACTGGAATAGAAAGAAGACACTGTGCTATTCCAGACTATAACATATCTCTGTACCAATTTTCATCCAGATCCGTTCAGCCATTTTGTTGGGATAGACACATACTCAACGATGGAAAGCAGAAAAGCTCTTCATTCGAAGTTGTTTAAAAGTAGATCGCTGCTTCATGTTGTATATACAACGTCTTTAACCTCCGCTTGGCGTAAAGTTCATGGTTACGAGAGTTGTAAAACGCAAACTTCTCCGTATAGAATCGATAATAATTTCCATCGCCAATTTTCTGAACGCTTCAACGGCGGAGAGTATTTATCTTGGGTACGCTTCATGAATTTTTGTGAGTACATTTTGCCAAAGGATACATACACCATATTCTCAATAAGTGACTGTGATACAGAAAAAATTAAGTATTTTTTATTTTTTTACTGTAGAATGTATGTGCGTCATCAGAACTATGTCATCAACATGAGTATCTGCCCAACGAGAGAATGTAAGGCAAATGAATTGTGCACGGAATATAGTTTTTGAGATGTAACTTAGGGTATGTTATTAGATGTAAGAAGATAATTATCTACGCGACGTACAATTATACACTTACCTACTGCAAATATTTCATCCTTATCAATAGTCCTAGGCCACGCACGTGCTGAAAGTCTAAATCGTGTTTTCATGCTCTCTCATGTTACAATACGGTATTCGTATCAAGTATCCTTCAGGAGCAAATCATCATCAAATTAGGAGGGTGCTCTGACAGCGACGGTACAAAACGTATTTTTTTCAGTAGAATGAAAAAGGATTTCGCTAAAATCATGATTGCTTAATTGTTTTTTGTTGGGAATAGAAACATATATTTTGTTTTTTCAAAAACACTAAATCTACAGCGTAACGAAATAAATTGGGACTAGTTGAATTATATTTTGAAAAAGGAAGTTTGCTTCCTCCTATGCTACAATTTGCATTAGGTGACTGATAGGTAGTTATATGAAGGTTGGTCAATTCATGCATATTGGGAGTACGTTTGCTAACACTATACAAAATTTTGGTTGTTTTTCAAAATGAACAACAGACAATGGATTTATAGCAAATATTACATTATGCACTTAGCTTATAATATCTTTACTCTTGAATGGTGTGCCTCTGTGTTGGCTGCATTGTATTAGAGATGAATTGAATCACTGAATGGCAGTGAATTGACACCGACTACCAGAGCTGTGGTTAGAGTCCCAGCATTATCTAGATTTTTTCCTTTCCTCCGAAATGAAAAGTAAATCGTTCATCTCATACGAACGTGGGTTCGATTAGACATTTTCTTTTACCGACGCATCCGTGAAGCCAGAGATTCGGCTACGCCACAAAAGATTTCGGGGCAATTATAAACCAGAAGATATTGAATGGTAATCACTACAATATATTTGAGTTTTGCCTATTACTTCATATTTTCTATTGTGTAGTTTTTGGTGAAAAATAAATCTTGAAACTGTAATAAGAAATTAACTTCTACAGCACAATACTCCGCAGAAACCTTGTGAGGAGTGGATCTTGGAGGACAGTTTTGCATGACTGGAGTATTAAGACAGTTATTTATCCCATATTTTTGTTGCTGATCATCTATGGGGGCCTTTTTTCATTATGTCTACATACCAAAGGTTCACATTGTTTTAAAGCTTTTAGAATGTTATTTGTGTGTTGGTCCTATGAATGCTTAAGCCCCCGCAGATACCATCGAACAGGAATTAATAATCCATTTCTTAGGGTTCTTGAAGTTCACTTAGGTTGTTTAAACTGCATGGCAGAGTTGTATATCGTCAGCCATTAATAATCATTACTGCAATTGTCTTGTCCACGCTGTGGCTGATAAATTTTCCCCATCAGAAATATTTTATTCCGATATTTTAATGTGCCCACAAGTGCGTATAGCATTATAGCGATAAACTATCGTGTCTGACATGTGGTTTAAGAGCGGCGTTCAAACTCGTCCTGCATAGACAGTCACAAGTTTTTCCTAGTATTCGTGAAAACTGCACAATTGTACCGAGAAAAGGATCAAAGCACGAGCTGACATGCCATGCACCTTATACGAATCGCTTGGGGATTGGTGCGATTCTAAATAACACAATTCATAATGGTGTCTTGTCCTAGAAAAAATTGCCCACTATCACAAAAACTCTCTCAAATTATCTCCTTGTAGTGTCGATATAAGAATTGAATAAATAAAATTTATATTGTCAAGTGGTTAGCAGCTTCAGAATTATTTAGTTGGAAGCTATGACCCACAATTATTAATAGATGCGTCCTTTTGATGGTTGCCTGTGCAATGTGCTTGGTAACAGATATTGCATAAAGACGCATCAGCTACTGTCAGTCTTTTTGATTTTGCTGTCATCAGCTGTTTGACAACTATCCTACCAATTATTATGGCTACATTCAGAAAATGTACGGTTGGGCTCTCAAAAGAATTTACCTTCTAAGATTAACTATATGATATATTAAATATTACCTTTGATGATTCCTCGAGAAAAACAGCCGCAAAATACACCAGACATGTTTTATTTATTGCGTGACCTACTTTTTCAAAATTATTGTTTGAATGTGTCATAGTGACAGTGACGGAAGTCACATCAAACGTAACGTATCTGATTTTTGATAGGCTGTCGCCTCTGGTAGCACTCTGAGTTTGAAAGCCCCCCTTAATGTGCCCACAAGTGCGTATAGCATTATATTAAGAAAATATCGTATGTGACATGTAGCTTAAGGAATTCTCGGTCTCCGCATGGGTTGTGAATCATATGATTATGTTTGCACTGAGAGTATAAAAAAACGCGCCACCTATTTCCGTTAACATCTGTAACGACGATAAAAATAAATCGGTTTGTCACATTAGTGATTTTTTGCTTTCTGTATTCCTCGGACCGTTGCTTTTGATCTTATTAAAAGCTGTAAGTGTAAAACACGATTTTATTGGCTGAGAGAGAGTGCACCACAAATCTTCATTCGCTTAATGATCATGATGGAAATAGCAGTTGTGACGCAAATTTTGAAAATAAAATTTTGAAAGCTTTACTTAAATAAAGAAAAGCATAACTTGCATTTTGAGATAAAAGGACGGCTTCCAGCAGGCAACATCAGTAGCATCATTTTTAATTTACAGACTCTTGTGCTAGTATAACGGAAATAAATGCTTGCAGCATTCCACAATTGTTGGAGGGGGTCGGTAATACTAGGAATAAGGATAGATCTGGTGGTCGCAGCATTTATGTTTAAGAAAATGTTGCAGAGCGTGTCTGACGATTCATGTCTAGCTCCTTTCGACACTCCCTCCCTTGAGATCTGCCTTTGATTCTCCACTTCTGTGATGGCCAAGTTTGAGACGTTTCAGAAACTTTTAGTTGCTTGTAGTTTAAAGGCATCTCAACCCAAGAAAGAATAAAAAAGTGAAATGATGCTAAATGACCATTTCTACGCTGTTGTGGACAGTGGAAGAGTGGCAGTTATTAGAGAGTTACGCTTGATGGGGATCCTGATGTCCGTATCCTGTAGTCTGAACATAAATAAAATATTTACGTTATTGTTATAGGGGTATAGGTACTTCTAGCTTTCCAGACTACCCCCCATTACCTCACTGCATACACACAAACTTCAAAAAGGATTTTAGCCTTAATGCTCCGCAATATATAGCATCCTAAATGTTATTAGAATCAAGTGTGTTATTTTAAATTATTATACTTTTGCGTACAATCCCTTAAACTTCCATCTAAAGCTGTTCAGGCTATTGAGTCGAACTGGTATTCAGTACTAAATCATCCTACAGATTGATTTAAAGAGCCGCGTGCCATTAGAATTATTAATACCCTTTATTCTGCTCACTTGACCATGGAAAATTAACGTAAACGGCCAGTTACGTTACTGCCGTTTTACGACAGGAGTAGCTCATGCTTTCGCTAATTCCTCAGTTTTTGCAATAGTCATTAGTTGCCTGCAGGTGATTTTCTCCTTATCAATATTGCTGAAACATTTTGGTAGAAGGTAAAAAATACGGAGAGACTATAGCCAAATGCTTTTTGTACCCAAAGCTAGCCAGGGTTGCTAACGATTTGCGGAAAGCGAACTATAAAACGAACTTGGATTTAAGCGGATTTAATGTAAAGAAAAGTAACTCGTAGATCAACAATAATATAAATACAAACGAAAGTCTTTGCATATACTGTTTCGGGACGATAGGGTTGACGTCTATGTGGGAACTACTTAAAACTTGATTCTGTCCAACGACATACACGTCCTATGTGCACATGTGATAGAGATAAAAATCATGCCTTCTGGTAATCAATGTGGCGCCTCGCCCTCCGCAGATACTCTGAAGCTAACGATCTTAGAACACTAGAATCTCTAACTCCCAGTTAGCAATCAGTGATGAACAAAAAATTAATCACAATTGTACAGATTGAAGTAATGTCACAACAGACGCGACAGCTGCTATCGGTCTCATTGATCTTGGTGTAGCCGTGCCACGGAATACCACATCGCCTGCAACATGTTTTGCAAAGTGTAATTAAAAAACCTATAGTCGTGCTCCAGAACAAATCTGCATTCTCATATCAATTATATAATACATTACAAACTAATTTAACCCCACTGAGAAGTTTGTCAGTCACATTTTTATTGTTTGACCTACTGATCACTTCCTGTCAAAGTTTTGGTAATTTGAAAACCACGGATATGGAAAGTTACATTCTACACCTACTAGAATTCCGAGAACCACACCATCCGTGGCGACACGATTGGCTTCATACGAATCCATGTGGCCCTTAAGCAGTTTAACCTGCCATCTCTAGTCTTCATGTGTCAAGGATTTTGCAATAACCGAGTTTCTTACAAAATTGTCTGGTTTCTGGGTTACCAGACCTGACAGACTTACAAACTGACACTGTGACTCAAGAGCTAAGGTCCCACGGACCGCTCTGACAACCAACGATGACTTGACTTGACGAGTTTCTTACAGTGACAACTTGGATGAGCACTGTTACCATGGTAACATTGAGTTGTTTTTTAGGTTGCTACAATTCTATAACTGGATACATTCATTCTGAGGCAATCTTAAATCAATCTGAGAAAGGGTTTCTAAAATTGAATCCGATAATGCAGCTATACCGAATGTGCTTGAGGAACTCAACCACATCGCAGCATGCACATGCAGGTTGCTCCTTAACCTCCATTACAACTAAGTGCTGCCACGAGATAACGGTTACACCAGCAATAGGTTGTTTTTATTATATATGTATAAATATGTGATGTACTTAACTTTGCTTTGAGCAAAATTAAATACCATACTATATTAACAAAACGCCGAGCAAATAAAAGTACAACAAAACGAAACAGGTACTTACTTTTTGGCCCAGGATGGTCCAGCCCCCGGAAGTGAGATTCTCGCCGAGTGATCCCAGGGCAGGAATAATCGTACGTGTCGGCCCATCCAGTTTTTTTGATAGAATACCTTTGCAGATTATGCACTATTTGCCAAGGATGAGCACATTTCTTAGCGGATGCGGTTTAGGATATCTATCGACCTGTATGCGCCTATGACGATGTTAAAGAAACATTACTGGAATGTATTCCAGCATGTATTTGGAATCTAGCTAGTGAAACCAGCTTCAGTGACAAAACAAGGATTAAGTTGAAAGTATTTTGACACAAATAGGTATTTATAAAAACTCATAACTTTGCAGTTTCAAATAAAATATCTATCAAATTCCCCTTCTAGAAGTTTTACTTTTCAAGATATGGAATGAAATGTCAGACGACCACACATTAGTGAGAATTTTATGCTTTCAGACCTTCTTATACTTATTAAAATGTAAATAACAGATAAAACCATGGACAATAAAAAGTTTGAAAGTCAATAGTGGATGATAAACCTTAAGCAATAGATAAGTAATGACTTACAACCAATTTTTGCACCCACTCATCCCAATAGATCGCATCAATAATTTATTTTACACATGTTGATTGAAAGCATCAACAGTGTCTGCCGTATTTTGGTAAGTAGCTAGGCCGGTTTATCATTTGCGTGGGGGGATCTTCTGGATTTAATGGTTTGTGTTTAGTAATCAAGATGCAGCATTTAAAAATAAATTCACAATTAACGATCATTGCGGTGGTATAGCTGTAATTTAGTATTTATGAATGAGTTATTTTTATTCGAAGAAATTAGGTGACAAGAAATCTACTAAAGTCACTGTTGGGTGCGAATTTTGCACTAATGACGCTATTGGTCCATAGCTTTTCGGCAATGACGTTAGTGAAGGATTACCGTCAACAACGAGCGATACAGGTTATTGTACTTATTTATAAGTCCCTAGGCTTGCTGGGATAACAGATGCCTTTTTTAAACGGCGCTTATTTTTCGTCTTTCTCAGTGAAAAATATAGATAGAATATATAGTAAGATGGAAAAGTTGAGTCAATTGAAAAAGACTAAAATATATATTAAAAAATTAACACATCGTTTTTTGGATATCAACAATTTTAAAAACTTCTTTGAAATGGAGTGTTATGACTAGACTAAAAATTTAAAAAAAAACAGCAATAACAAATATACAGAATGATCATGAAACCTGGACCGGCAAAATAATTGGGAACATTCAAGGCATTCGATAACTTGGGTTACTATTTTTTCCTAGCTATTCAATTTGAATTTTTGAATTTGACTTTAAGCATGGTTTTCATGATCAAATCACGGCTGAGGGAATTTTTTTAAACGGGAAAACTCTACGTTCAGGTACGACCGTGGATGAAAATTATTCTGATCTGGAAAGTTCGTGGTCAAGCTCATATTTATCTAAAAGTAGAATGTTCTGCTGTATCCATTTCCGAAATGAAAAGTATAGGATACCATGCAAATAAATTACCTACTCTATACCTTGACTAACTCTGGGTAAGTACATACCAGTGTAGAAAAAAGAATGAACCAAATCAGCAATTCTGACTCACTAACCTTCCTTATCAGTTGGAGTATTTTATTTTATTTAGTTTATCCTTTGCGTTCAGGGTAACGAACACAAACCAAACTTTCAAAACCTAATAAGTGTGCTGAACATATATGAATTTGAAGACCCTTGTTCCATATACGAATGTAGTAGAACAATATAGCCACATCATTGAAAAAACATACCACCATACATAGAAGCCCTGCATTCCCCAAGCAACATACTGATTTAGTTTTGAATTCTCTTAGTGCCAGCTTTAGTGTCGATTCAGAATTGAATCCATGAGCATCTATCTCTGGACTCGGTTTTCTCTCAAAATATTTTTTTTTCAAATACTGTGTGTTAATTAATTTACACGAGCTAGACTCGTAATATTATTTAAAATGTATGGCTTCATCATAAAAGTGATACAATCAACTCATGTGTTGTTTGCTTCAGGACATTGGCGAAGCATACCTGAAAATCAACCTACTTTGCTCCTTGTATGTAGATACAAAGTATACCGCATTCACCATATGCTTTGCAATATTTTTTGCATTCCGGTGCTCCACGAAGACAATAAGAATACCTTGTCTAAAATTGGACAAATTGCAAAAAACACGTATAGGCAACAAGATTCCCATTACTAATGCAGTGATTCCAAAATCAAGAAAATTCCCAGTCATTGTTTGAAATTCCCGATTTCATGACTTATTTGGACAAGGGAATTTCGAGGTAAACACTTCGGTGCCGTTTCTGAAGATGCGAATTTTGAGAATTTTAAGTACTGTGGTCTCATAATAGTTTAATACGCTTGTCACGTACACATACGTGGGATTCTAACAATAAGCTTGAATGGTCAAAAGGCGGCAGAAGTGATATTGTTCTTTAGGTATTCTTAGACAAAAATGTCGGTGAACAACATACAAGATGAATCTTCTTCAGTCTGGCAAATAACTAATAGTAAAGCTATTGCCGACTCAATTATTGATCAGAATGGATCATGGAGACAATAATGTACAGAATATCTCTTTTAGTACGAGAATCTACATCTTGCTTTAAGAATGCCAAATGTTTTGCAAAGGAGGGAACCTGGCATCCACTCTCACTCCTAAAGACTATCCTACACCCTATTATTATAGAATTTGATGTTCTCGAGATTGCTGAAAATGTATAGAAAATATTTTTATATTATTATTATATTAAAGTACTCTGTAATATCTTGTTTCTTCTGTTACAGGTGTGTACATGAGAAACAGCGCTTGTTGATGTTGTAAGTATTTGTACAAGTGAATTTTATGAACCATATTTCGTCATCTTCAGTACATATATCCTAATATTTAATATTGTAGTATCTTGTATAGGTAAAACAACTGTGGATTCTATAAACAATCTTGGACATGGAAAAACAAGGAATGCTGATGGAGATGAGTAAACTAGGATTATATGTACTCTCGAGATTATTTTTAACGTCCTTGAAATAACCAATAAGATGACCCATAAAAGCATCAGAAGAGCGGTTGAAAGAGACATCAGAGCTACAACTACTGAAAGTAATTACGTAACATCAAGGTACTAAAAGTAAATCGTATTTATCCGAATGGAACTACTTGCTGTACTTATATGGCATTTTGAAATCACCAGTAGGCAATAGAAACACCATCTTGTATTTCGAAAAAAAAATAATAGTCTTTCAAGCCGAATCTACTACGAGTAGCAGGATTATAAGGAGGTAGTGCCGCAAATTTGAACAGCTTAAACTGCAGAAGGCAATTGGGACAATGTTCCTAAATTTTATGAAGTCGCTATGTCTTGTCCAATGTCTATTTATATGATTTGTTTATTACGGCTTATCTGCTGCATCTCCACATAGAGCCCCGACAATAGCAAAGTATTCGCTAAAATTGAACTCCTTAGATCAGTCCTCTGTCGAATCACTGTAATGCATAGTCGCCTCTCACATTGAAGGAGTTTTCTCTTTGCCTTACTCTACTCATTTCTTGGTTCCTGGGTCACCAGCTGTGATAAACAACAACGGCATGAGTTGTCATCCAGTTGTGCAAATTATAGAGTGAATCTACTCGATTACATCATGTAATCAACCTCAGACTTAGCCGGGAAGGAGCCCCGGCTGTTAGTTGAATATCGGATGTTACATAGCCTTCCTAGATATTTTGGTCTGTATCCTTCTAACATGCAGGCAGATAAAACTCACTATCTATTGCTCAACATCTAAAAACTAACAAATTCAATAGCCTGGAATTCTCGCCGACTACACCTTTTCCGGTGGCTTTATAGATTGCCTGAAATTAATGGAGTAAATAAAAATAAATACAACTACGAATTTGTCTACTAAATTATGGGTGGAAGTAAAGGAAACGCACTGAATTGTAATTGTTGCTACTGTCAGGGGCGCCGAATCATTTACTAACGTTTCATTATGTACAAGATTTAATACCAGTACGTTGACTGACATGAATTGATCTTAATTTTTATTTAGTTAATGGACTTTTTCTGCACTTGTGTTGGGAAGAAATATAGTTACAATTCGACATAGAAGTCACTTGAATTCTTTGTTTTTTTCTTCAATAGAATCAGCCAGTTGGATTTGATTGTTATTTTTTCAGATACTAATAGTCATGTTAAATTGTCATCATGAGAGCATATTATACGAGTATATCCAGTTTGAGAAACTGGGACATCGCTCATTTTTCAAATAAACATCTTCTAGTTACCTGGGATCAGTCTGACAAACTCAGATTAATAAATGCAACAGACAATCGATTTGATTTACACGAGAGGTCCCCAAACTTCTTTGTCTGATGGATCACTTGACATGTGTTCCGGTTTTGAGTAGACCCCCTGATCAGCTAATATTGTCAAAATCGCTTACCAACAATGTCGCAGGTCATTGGCGACAATTGAAGACCTAGGGGACGGGATTTAAGAATACCATAATCACTAGTTGCACACGGTATTTTAAATACTCAAACTGAACTCCTTTTCACATCACATGCACCCCCAATCCATTTCTTCACTCACATAGAACCTTATTAGCTCATCGACAACTCTTGGCTGTCGATATGGACCACTTTGAGAAACAATGGCATAGACAGGTCTGTGTTGGGGTATACAAAATTACTCATTCTTCAATCGTTCATTTTTTTTTATTTTCATTAGTTACCTATGGAGAAAAATGCTGCTTCTAGATATGGAATTGCGGCCAATCATAGTGATACCTCTGGTTAGTAGTGCAAAATACTAACTACGTCACACTAGAACTCATTGTGTTACAGCTTTGGCGCAAAATTATGCGTTTGAACTTCGGAGGGCAAGTTTTGCCAGTTTCCCTTGATTGAGATAAGTGAAAAAAATATGTTTTTTTCTGTAACGGGAAAAAGTTTGTCATTTTATCTCTGTTGACAGGTAACAAAATTCACTTTTTATGAAATTACTTTTTTCCCCGGGAAAAAATCAGTACTTATTTCACGGATTTTTTTTAATATATATATATACTTTGAAGTTGAGTCATTAATTTTCAGATAATGATTGTAGAAGGAAGATAAACCAAAATATGTGTGTAAAAATAAAAAAAAAAATTACCTTGTTTTATAAAGTATCCTCCCGACAAGTATTTCAGTGCGGACCTGTATTTGATCGTGAGGTCTTGGAGCACCGGCATGTCGTCCCCTGTGAGGTCTTAAGTCACCTGATTCACGAGCCCGTTGTACTACATTAACAAAGGCACGAGGGGTTGGTTGCACTCGATTGGGAAACCGATCCGCATAAACATGTGCCATTTTTTATTTCGTTTGAGCCACGCAACAGACACCATTATTCACTCACGCGTTACCGACTGGCACTGACTGTATACAACTGAATAAAATAATTGTAAAAACATCGTTCCAAATTCTTTCGCTTTTTTGTTTCCGATGCGATGAACCGATAACGCGGATTATATCCGTTGTTGCCAAACACGAGCACATAATATTATTATTGAGACATGGCGGTACTCAAACTTCCAAAGGGCTATAACTTTGTTACTTTAATTTTACCAGAAAAATGGTAAAGGAAAAAAACATTTCTTTTGATCAGATCTACTCACTGTTAAAATAAATGACTCAACTTCGAAGTCACCCTGTATATATATATATATATATATATATACAGGGTGTCCGCAAAGTTGGGGTTTTCCTTCTCAGAAACAACTACCCTTGAAATAACAAAGGTAATGTGTAGTGAAACGAGGGCGACAAAGTAAAAAAAAAATAAAGGAAAAAGTACTTACTTTCCAGTTGACGAGAAGGGCTAAGTACGTCTCTACCCGAAATCATACCGCTCCAACAGAAAATGAAATCAGCTGATGAGCATACCGTTCACCATGCCAGCCCAAACATTCACCGAAAATGTTTGTTGAAAATGTGCCCGACGGACAGCGTACGGATTTTCTACTGACCAAACATGAGTGTTGCGAAAGTTATTCACCCCATTACGCGTGAACGTAGATTCGTCTGTCACCAATATGCACTTCAAAAAGTCCGGATTATTGTCATGTTGATGCAACAACCACTCACAAAACCGCACTCTTGCTGGAAAATCGTCAGGTTGAAGGGCTTGTACACGTTGGACGTGAAGCGGATACAGCCCCTCTTCACGCAGCGTTTGCCACACTTTAGTTTTTGATACTTGCACTTCTCTAGCCACGTCTCTAGTGCTTGTTGTTTTTTGAAACGCAATCGATTATATGGGTTCGTTTACCTCTACACGCGTGACCGTAACCGTCGGTTGAAGGTGCATACTGACCTGACACACTGACCCCGACCCAGTTCTGCCGTCGGGTTGAGACCTTGTACCAATCGGTGATGTCCCGGGTCGCGGCTACAGGACGGTATTCAGATATTTTTGATTTTGCAGAGCCCTTTATCTCGGTTTTCTTGGTGTATATGGTACTAAGAAAAATTTCTTGTGTTTACAAGATCTACACGTCGTGTAAAGGAAAACCCCAACTTTGCGGACACCCTGTATATATATATTGCCGAGATTTAGCTGGCATTAATTTTTGTGACGCTACTTTGGCTACTTCTGCTAATTCCGTTTTAGTCAAAGAAAACTTGGAATCAGACACACAGTTCAGTTCACAATTATTATTATATTATTACATCACTCATCAAATCACAAAATTAAATTGACAGCTGTTTGACTACTTTAAAAGTTTTCTCAGCAACGCAGGTCTAATTGTCGCTACAAGTACAACATAGCATACTAATTTCAAAATTTAAATTTCACATCGATAATTTTCTGACTTAAATATTGTAATAATTTAATTTTTCAATATTAAATCGTCGTTTTTCCCGCCACAGAAAAAAATTGTGTATTATTCACGGGAAAAGTACTAGATTTTAGCTTAAGGTTGTACTGTCTCCAGACTTTTTTCCCTTGTATAATAAATAACTATTGTAGACTAAAAATATTGACACTCCACCGAAATAAAAATTTGAAGAACATATCACTGCCCAGGCTAGGTTTTCAATACCATTCTGGTGCACTTTGATTCATGGTAGACCAATGTAGGGCAGCCAAACTAATTGTAAGAATTTCTTCAAACTGGTCGGTAATGAATCAGCTTGTCATTACAATATTATTATTATTCAAATATATGACCATACATTATTATGGTCATGGAGGAGTACTTATACCAAGAGAAGGCAGTTAAACAAGGCGAACAAATAAAATAAAGAGATATAAGCGATGTAAAATATGACGTCTACAAAACAGCTGACAGCGTCTCAACACGTGCTGTTCTTATTTGATTAGAGATACATGCGGTGTTGCCAGATAGATAATCATTTTTTTTTAATTTACTTTTGTTCCGAAATTCATTCATGATATTTATTGCGCGCTTGCAACTTCAAAATGTATTTTGTGAGTGCTCTTCGCGTTAACACCTTTACATTTTCACATAGCTGGCCTAGCCTTAAGCCGATACGATTACTTATTTCGCATGAATTTTTGAAGTAGCCACCAAAAACCATGTAAACAATAGAACTCCATTCAGATTTATATAAATATAGCGCTTCCAATCATTTTGTTCGTTTGGCAGCACCGCATCAGAAGATGCAGGGTTACCTATGACCGAATCGCAAAACCAATCGATGTCTTCTTTGCAAACTAGTAATAGTCCAAGAGCCGACCTCAAAGTTCTGGTTACGTCGTGCACTGATATGATATGATAAACTTGCCGAGATTGCTGCTTAGCATCAAAATTTGGACTAGTTTTTAACGTATCATATCAATACGCGATGATGTAACCCAGAATTTGCGGTCGGCTCCCCTACCATTCTGCAGAAGATACCTAAAGTCATTAGAGTTGACCGGCGGATTAGAAAGAAATTCCACGAAGTGTCTTCTCATTGGTCTAGATCAACTTATTTCAAAGTCAATGGAAAATTTAGAAAAGTTTTCTCGATGCCACAGTAAACCAACCTTAGAACTCAAACTGTATCAAAATACCAAATGAGTTCAACTTTCGATATGGCAGAGACTAAAGATTAACGCTGGCCGAGCACAGCGCCAATCTTTACTGATATTGAGTGAATTCAAGTAACTCAAAGCGCCTAGCACTAGTTTTATGCTACATCACCATAGGTTTAACAGACGAACACACGCTATATCACGACTGTGCTGGACCATTTTAGGTTATCGGAATATACTCATGTCTTTCACATATGGTAATGACGTAAGCATGAGGCATTGTAGAGACGTGCGTTCAATAGATTTTTTTTATTGGCACCTGTATCGTAATGTTGATGTGTTAGTTCCAAGCTTTCCACTGGAGAAATTACAACTGGTCTAACTGTTCACAAAAATGCGTTGTATAAACCTAGTCGGGGTTTATTATTCCAAACGCAAACTGGGTTAACGAAGTCATTTTGCAGTTTCGCCTCTCATGAAAAACACACTCACTTTTCAGTAATTATATGGTCCTGTTTCTATAATTATTTATGAGTATAATATCGCAAATAAGGTACACCTGACTGCATTTACTATTACTGGAGGCTGTTTTATTTTCGTCACACCTGTTTGAATCAGACTCTATTTGAACGGTTCATAATTTATATATTATTGCATATTGCAGCTTTAACAGTTTTTCATCTGTTAATCAAGACTGTAGCAACCATGAAATTTTAAATTGCGTAATAAAAGGTACCCGAATAGGATTTTTTCGAATAAAACAAACATTATTGGAAAAATATCATGTTTTACTACGTTATCAGTTATGCTGAATAAGTATTTACCGAATGCACCCCCCTTCCCTTAGTTTGATTATTTGACTAAAATTTCGTTTCGGTACAATTAATTGTAGCTCATTTTGAACAATCACTTGCAAAATGGCCACTAACTGTATGCGGATTGTTGATTGAAGAACTTCTACAAAAAAATCACATGCGGGATTATCTTTCATGATCTGAAACTTTCCCTTGTTATACGATAGGCCCTATTTTGTTGAAAGAACATATTGTTGAGGTGAAGATTATTGAATTGGGGTTGTAAAAGGTCCACACTTATGGTAACTCTCGCCATGAGCATTTAACATAGCACCACCCTAATGCTAATGAAAAAATGAATATATAATTATATATAGGTCTATCCAGGTTTTGATTACTTTCATATAACCATCTTCCTCATACAAACAAACGAGTTTTTTATGCAATTGGCCTTTTTTCCCGGTACTTTTTTGTGTAATATCACAGACACTCGTTTTTTAGTTTTGTAACATCGCCTTGACGTTTTCTCCTCAACGTGTAAGTCCTCCCTATTTATGCTTGTCACTGCTAGTGTGACAACTTACTGCTCACGGGCGTGTGATTTGAAACTAATTTTTGCTGATTTCCAATGTAAAATATACCAATGCTAGCAGAACCAACTAAAATGTCGACTTAATCTGATAGATTATTTCCATGCTAACTGACGGGAACGTATTGTAATCGCGAAGTTTTGGAAAAAAGATTATGAACGAAAAAACATGTCACTCATTTCCGTCGGTCTGTTTGACGATCTGTCGGTTTGTCGGTCTGTGGTCTGTCCGATAATCCTATAATCGCCTATAACTTGAAAAGTACCGCTCTGATTTCGACGAAATTTTCCCAGAATGTTACTATGCTAAGGACGTAAAATCTTTATTTTTGAAATTCGGTTCAGTGGCGGCAGAGAATCAGACCAAAAACGAAAAATAACCAAAATCCTTCAAAGTTTGTTTTTTGATGTTTCAGAGCATCATGAACTTGGGTGAAGGAAGGTTAGACACACTCGTATTTCACACATGATATATTTATCCGAGTTTTAGCTCTTAAAAATACTTTTATGTGTTCTGTTGATCTGGTATGGTATAACATATTACACTATGTCTGCCGTGCCACAGCCTAGTGCTATGATGAAATTCTGCAAGAATACTGAAGATTTTGAGAATCTTTTAGATCGCCGAGCCCGCATCAATTCATTCTGTACATATCAATACCACTACGAGAGAAGATCGAAATCAAACCAATAAAACTACAATCACTTTTATTAACAGCCATTTTCTAATAATGTTGAATTGCTTTCGAGAATCTTGAAAAGTCCAATAAAAATTATTTCGTCCAAATAAATAATTTTTCCGGAGAAGGTCGGGTTCTAGCTCTTTGACCCTATTTTTATTTTTTAGTTCGGCGTGCCAACTTCCTGAGACAATAAGTTATGATTGACTACGATGCTTAAAATACTTGAACCATGAGAACCTTAGATAACTTCCAAAGATTTGTGAAGCACGTTGAGTTTCTAGCAGTAGACTGTTTACAGGAATATCTCAGTTGCATATAGCAGCAGATAGCTACCCGTTTGTTGGTGATAACTAGATTTGTCGTGGATGTGTGAGTCTGTACCGGGAAGCCGTGATATGAATTTCAAAGCAGTTCTTGGAAAGGTAAAGTCGACGTAATTAGGAATAATACGAATTTGCCATTCCGCTTCTCAGCCATTCAACGGAGTGCCGGAACTTTCGCTACCTTAGTGTAAGTACAAGTACAGTGTTTCGACGATATGCGCTATTCCCTTCTTGGTGAAGTCTGTCTGTAGGTGGAGGAGAGCAATGAATTCTTCATAGTCAGTAGAAAAGCATCTAGTACTCGTACGTAGACTCTACACTATCTGCTTACGAGATCTTCTGTGTCGTGTATTTCCAAACGCAACGCCACGTGGATAAACTAAAGAATAGAATTTTCATGATTTAATAATTAAGAGTAATATGTTATAGTAGCGGTTGTCTCCGCACTTTCCACGTAAGGCAGTCATCAATTCGTTTATGTTTGGCACAAGTTAGCCAATCTAAGAAATATTAGCTTCGAACATGTATGATATAAAAATGAACTAAAGTCAGTTAAATATGTCCATACAATTAATCCCTAGTCGCTATACATAAGACAACGCTGCGATCTACAAATTTTTTCCCTGCCCTACTGACAATCCCGACCATCTCGCAACGTTGCTATGACTCAACATGGCATGCCAGTGGTCAGCCCTCGGACCCTTATGTCTGTTGCATTTGATGCGTGTTTTGAAAATATCTATGTGTGAAGTACCTACGCTTAATAGGTGCGTAGAATTGCTGGGCCTGGAAGAATATGATTTTATTAGTAGTACTGTCATATAAAATACAAGGTTATACGAAGTCTAGCGTCAATCTGCTCTTCTTAACCCTCACTTAAAACAAAATAAAATCTGAGGATCGGTTTTTCAATCGTTGGTTAACTTTCAAGTCTGGTAACTAGGTTAGGTTGGGTTTCTTGTCAGTGCAGCAATAACGATCATCCACTGCGACCCTCTGGTTTCTTGTGGATCACACCTATTTATAACTATAACTTGTAAGTTAACTATCAGTTGTCCGTAAATTCGTTTTTCATTCTTTGGTTAACTAAGACATCTTTTTCTTCTTCTTCTTCTTTATTCCTTCTGGCTTCTGTACACGTATACAATCCGCCAGCTCATTTGTTGTGACTGTACTTTGTCTGGCTCTCAGCCATGTACGAGTGACTGTATTGTCTCGATTTCACGTGTAGAAATGCTGTAAAATATATCTATATCTTCTGCTGTATTGTTTCTAGAGCTGAGGTGTTGCTAATTATGATTGATGAAAACCTTTACTTTTGCTTTCTAAAGTGGTGTGAGGAGGTTAGTCAAATAGATAGCACAACACAGGTATAGACTTCTCTCGTACCCGGGCAACGGAGGTACATTGCACACACCCTAAATGTTGCCTCGGAAAAGGATTAAAACCCAGAGTTTTAAAAAATGGGGATCTGAAACAGTTATAATATTATTTTATTTGTATGAATGAAGTAGGTTAATAGGTATATGACTTTCATGTTGATATTTGCAAGTATTAATTGAATGTTAAAGGGGGCATTGACTCCAGCTTTTCTTATCTCTTCATATAGATAAATCTAATATTTGATTTATTGGGCATTCTAATAGTATATGATTTAAATCTGCATATTGCCCACAATCACAGAAAGGGTCATCTTCCATTCCTATTTTGAACATGCGAGCTTTATATCTTGCATGTCCCATTCTCATTCTGATTATGGCTGATAGGTATCTTCTGCTTATATACGGGATTTTGGAGTAGAATGGTTTGACCGGAAATTCTTCTTGTATTTTCTTATACCACCTGCCTTTGTTGAGGAATGTTCGTTTCCACATTGTTGTGAATTTCTCCTTAATTTTTGTATTGCCCTTAGTATATCGGGTATAGTAAGTTTCGTATCTTGTGGGATTCTGAGTTGTCTTCCTAAGTTAGCTAGGGTGTCTGCCGTTTCATTTCCTCTAATGTTTGAGTGTCCTGGGATCCAAGCCAGTTCAATATTGTATCCTTTTTCTGCGGCTTCGTGAATTAGCTTTCTTGTTGTGAGGCAGCCATATTCTGAGTTAGCATCCATACCTTATTTTGCTATTTGTGCTATAGCACTTTGCGAGTCTATTAATATTAGGCTTTTCTGGATTTTATTTTCTATGACTATGTTGCATGCTTTGTTAATCGCTGCTACTTCCGCCGCGCAGATATTTAAGTAGTCAGGGAGTCTGAATGTGTAGTTATGTTCCAGCTGAGGAATGTGTACCCCATATCCCACTTTATAGTTCACTTTAGATGCGTCAGTGTATATAAGGGTATGAGGGTCTCTGAACTGTTCCATAATTTGTAGAAATTGTACCTCTATATTGTGATCTTTTTTGTTTGTGTAAAGGGGCATGACTTTCAATGCCCGAGTTTGAGTAGTGTAATCAAACTCGAAGCACGGTAGGGCTCGTCCCGAATGGATTAGTGGAATGTATTTCTTCAAAATGTTAAGGGCTTCTATGGTGATGGTGGACGCTCTATTCCTCCAATAGTCTTGGCCTGACTCATATTGGTGTCTTAGTTTTTTTAATATTATGATTAAAGGGTGGGATTGAATTCTATTTTTTTTTTGCTAGGAATAATTTAGTGCATAACCAGATCCGCCTGTGGTGTAGGTCCAGTTCCGCGGTTTCTGCTAGTAACGTGTTAGTTGGTGTTGACTTCATGGTACCCGTTATGATCCTGAGCCCTTGAAATGCCGTCTTCTGGAGTTTATTGAGGTCTTTTTGATTGCAGGAGTTTAATAGTATGCTACCATAATCCAGATGGGATTTAACTAGTCCGTTATACGCCATGTGTAAGGTTGCAGGGTCGGCACCCCAGGAAACCTTCCCAAAAATTTTTAAAAGTTTTATTCCCCTATTAGCCTTATTTATCATATTGTTTATCTGTGCGCTCCATTTTAAATTTTTATGTAGTATGCCCCTAAGTATTTCGTTTGGTTTTTGAGCTCTATATTTTCATTGTTAATTTTGATTAATGGTGTGGATCGCATTCGATTACCTTTCGTAAACCATATCGCTGAACCTTTTTTCCACTGATATTTCAAAGTTGTGGCTTTTCATCCAAACGTTTGCAGGTGGTTAAAAGTTATCTTACTTCCGAGTTCCCACTCTAGTTTACTTTGATCAAAATCTCTAGTATTTTCCCTACGCACGAGCTTAGAATCAGAGGTCTATAGTTGTTGGGGTTGTTTGGGTCTTGATTTTCAGTATGGGGTATATCAAATGCTCTTTCCAGCTGTTAGGAATTTGCATACCCGATAGGCAGTTGTTATATGTTATATGTTTAATAGTGAGTGTAGTGTTGAGCTTGGTAGATTCTTGAGCAATAAATATGAGATGTTGTCCATTCCTGGAGCACTATGTTTGCGGTTTTCCAAAGCGATACATAAATCTCTGAAGTAGAATTGATGGTTTTCATTTTTTGAACAATGGAATGAGAATTCAGCTGGAATGTTACACACAGTCAGATTTTTTATGATATTTGCGGCAATTTGTGGGTTAGGGGATGAGTTTTTATTGTATACTTTTTTATTGTGACTAAAGTTTTTGAATGTTTTCCATATGAAAGAGGGATTCGTATTTCTGTTTATGACGGAGCAGAATTTTTTAAATTGGGTTTTTTCTTTTTTTTCAAGAATCTATCTGTCTGTGCATTGATTTTTTTTGCCTCCATGTAATTTTCTAAACTAGATTCTAGTTTAAACTTTCGTATGGCCTTTTTACTTTGTTCAATTTTGGCTGTGCATTCTTCATCCCACCATGGGCTTCTGGATACCTTTCTGTTATTATCGTGCTTGGTATAGGTATAGGGGATTGAGAGACCAGCTACTATGCTTATTGTTTGAGCAAGGGTTTGGTAGTCAACATTATCCGCATCCATCCTAAAGTGTTCGTTTATCAATTGTTTGTATAAACACCAATTTGCTTTTTTATAATTTCTTTTGGGTGTTTCGTTCGTTGATCTTAGTGAGTGTTCATCTTTACAAATGATCGGGAAGTGATCACTATTTCCGCAGTCGTGCAAAATACCCCAATGTGTGATGGTGGCCAAATTGTTCGACGCTATGGTCAGGTCAAGAGGACTCGGATTCTCCACTGGTTCTATCAGTCTGGTTGAGGAACCATCATTCATTATGATGAGGCTGTTGGATTCTATGATTTCATAGAGAGCTCTACCACTGTAATTTGTCTTAATTCTACCCCATGCTGGATGATGGGCATTGAAGTCCCCCACCAATACCACTTCGCCCACGAGCGATTTCAATAGTTCATTGAACCCTTTTATTGTGATTTTGTTGCTTGGAGGGCTATATACATTAACAAAATTAATATTAAGGACTTTAGTGACAATACATTGTAGGTTTCCAGTGTTAAATGTGTTAGGGAGTCTTATGTTTTGAAAACTGATGTTATTTTTTATAAATGTAGCTACTCCACCTTTCCCATCTTCTCGGTCTGCTCTAATGCATTGATAGCCTCTAATATGCGAACTCTGTTGTTTCTTTAGCCATGTCTCATTTAAAAAATTATGTCTGGGTTATGCGTTTCTAAAAATTGTACTAAATTCACGCTGTTACTACTGTAACTCCTTAGATTCCACTGTAAAGTGATTAAAGTGCCTTTGCTGTTCATTTTGCAGTTGTGTCTGTTTTGTACTACTGAGATCAGGCTATGTAACATTTTTTGCTTTTTCAGTACCTAAAATTAAGTATTGTTTGTTTAATTTTACTTAGGGTTTCAGGTTTAATGTATTTTAAGTTTTCAACGATTTCGTCTACTTGTTCTTTAGTGTTATTTCTGTAAAGGGTACTAATAGGCGTCTTAGGTGTGTTGAATTGTGCTTCTGTTTTTGAAGCGTTATTGTGCACTTGTGCTTGTACTGTTATTGGTCCATTACTGTTTTGTTGTCTACCGTTTCTGTTTATTAGGTTCTCATTGTGACTTTCTCTATGGTATCCGGTGTTATGTTCAACTATTCTTTTTTTTGGTGTTTGTGATAGTGCTTGTTGAAAGGTTCTTTTTGTTTTTATTGTATTCGCGAATTCAAATGTTCTTCTTTGTGCTATATTTATTTGACTTGTTCCGGAGGTAGAAGGTGTATTCTGGTTTCTGATTGTTGGGAAATTTCTATTATTGTAAGCTATGTCGGTTGTGTTTATCATATTACTTTGCGATTTATACGTTTTAGGACACAGCTCGTCCGCCTCAAAGTATGAAATATTTTCAAATACCATAAGTTGTTTTATCTTTTCCTGTCTCTTGTACTCTGGGCCTTTCGAGTTGGATCTGTTTTCCAGACTATCGCAATGATAACATTTTCTTTGACAGTGAAAGTCCTCCCCCTTTTCATTATGTTCAGGATTACCGCAATTAAAGCATCTTCTTTTTCCCTTGCACTGGGTCTTAGTGTGACCATAAGTGAGACAAGAGTAACATTGAGTGACAGGTGGTATATATGTAAATACGGGAAAGAGAAGATAGTAAATAGAAACATCTCTGGGACGTACTGTGCCTTGAAATGTTATTAGTATGGTACCAGTGGGCGTGTATCTTGTAATGCCATCTATTATGGTTTTTCTATTGAGCCTTTTTGCATCTAACACTTTCATTGGAGATTCGATAGCGCTAATAATCTCTTCAATTGTGAAGCTTGTATCTACTTGTCTTATGATTCCCTTGCATGTTACTTTGTTGAATGGTATATGTATATATATATATTGTACCCATTGAGTTCTTTATTTGCAAAAGAGTTTGCTGAATCCAGGCTATTCCTTCCCTTGACTTGTATGCGTTTAATGTTGGTTAAATTTAATTGAAATATATCTTTTGTTAGCTGTAGATATCTTCTTTGACCTACTTGAATCCCCGTGCCTTCCATTGCTTCGACAAAAACTATGAATGGCCCCCAAAATAGTATGTTTGGGGTAAAGTATATGAAAAAATGGGTTTTGACTCACCAAGAAGGGGACTGGGTTACTAACACACAGATATTGATTAGTATTTGTACCACACCACTTGGTTGTTTGTCTGCTCTAGGTTTGTCTTTCGTCTTGGGTTTTTCTGTTTTTGCTCGACACGCGTTCCACAGCGTTCTAAACCTGAATCAGTTAACTAAGACATTACGGTTAATCTGGAAACGCTTCTACTACGTCTCAAATATAGAGTTTTGTGTCGTCTTATCTGTGGCAACTCATGTTACTGTCAAGCAAGAAAGGTTAAGAATTGCGGTGTAACTACAACTTTCTAGATAACTAGTAGATGGCCTTCTGTTTGAAGTTAACTACCATTTTAGGATAAACCTAACATTGAAAACACATTTTAAGAGTGTACTCCTGGTTAGCTGTAAAATCACAGGTAGGTAACCAGCAATATTGAAAAACCGAGCCTGAGAGAGACATATATACAAATATGCAAACACAGCCACATGTAATATTAAGAAAAAATTGTGTTCCTAAAGTACTACTAATTTTAAAATTTGATTTAAATATACAACAATAAAATCAAAACAGTACCTGCCTATCTAATATAAACTAGCCATTTGAGTACTTAAAAGTAGGCTTTTGACACTAGCTTTAAAATGAACTGAATAAGTTTCAGGAACATCATCAACAAGACTATAAATTGTAACCGCATTGTATGTAAACGACTTTATTAAACGAAATTTAGGAAGAGCTAGCTCATTAGTATACCTGATATATAAATCACGTTAATCGTGCCTAACTACTGATTTTTTTCCTAAATAAGGAGGATGTGTCGACCGTAATATTCAGTGATCTAAAACTGATGTATAGTATCTTAGAGGTTTTCTATTTTTAACTAACGCAACTAATGAATTTTGCTTGACACTCAATCACATTTTCTGAGTTTGAAAACAAATCTTAAGCAATCTGTATCTTCAAATTTCAGCTAGAAAAGAACAATAAAGCTTAACAGCATAATTTAAAATAGGAAACACTACACAAAAGAGTCTACGCTTAATGTAATAACGCCACAAATTGAGATATACCGAATTTTCCACCCTCTACAAACCTTCTTCCTCAATCTTTCTAAAACATATTCTAAAAATGAGCAGTATTAAAAAAACGAGGTATGAGCGAGTTTTAATTTATTCTTTTTGTCCGTAGCTCCGCCGGTTCTGCATTGACTTTTAACAACCAGAAAGCTTTTTCCTCCTTAGCTTAGTAACCCCGTGTAGAAACTTCATCCAAACTCTAGTGGCACTTTCAAGGTTGTATAGGGGGCCAGTTTTTGCATGACATATGTCATGTAACAAAAAAAAATATCTCATTCTTTGAGATTAAAATACTTCCTCGTCATTTGACGTGAAGAGTAAAATGGATAATGGCTGTCTAGATGGCACCTAAGTCTTGTAATTCCCGCCCTTCAATTTTCAACCAAGGATTTTTCTGAAAATGGGTTTTTCGAAATGAATTTTTTCTCCCTTGTCATGTCAATAACCAATCATCACATCTTCAGCAGAATTCCAGAGGTACGTTAAGTCAAGAACTGGTAGAGAGGCTTGACAGCAGACTATAGATCGACGGAAGTGAGTGAAATGGTTTTTTGTTATCTACGGGACATTGTCACATCCAACGTACCTAATATTCCGTCGTGAATATTTTAAACAATTTCAATACTTTTATTGTTTTGGTTGCGAGTAATAGGAGCCAATCCTTTATTTACTCGTAGCCATTTGTTTGAATCCGTACACTATCTTAGTTAGACAACAGAGCAATGGAGCTGACAGAACGAGGTCAAGTATACTGATACTCCACGATATTGAAAGTTCAACTTACGAGGGCCGTTTTCAGAGTCAAAACCGATTGCGCATCGCGTCCTTGGATCCTGTTACGTGACTGCCGTTGAATCTCATACACTCTTGGTCAGTCTCTCATTAGTCCGCCATTACGTTTCACGTCTCTGTCGGTATTGCTTGTATGGTTTTACTGATTTTGTTTGACACCATGTCAGTCAGCAAACCTGCCTAATGTGAAATGTACACAGTAATTTGGTTTTTGAACACAAACATGTTCATCCTGCTGAAATTCATCAGCAACTTGTTGAATTAGGCGCGCTATTCAAAATGGTCGGCTAGGTCTGCTCTCTAGGCTGTGATGCTGCTTCACGGCAACGCACGGCCTCACCTTGAGGCAAGAATATAAGCGCAACGTGACGAGTTTCGCTAGGAATTACTGGATCATCCACCATACAGTCCTGATCTAGCACCATCAGACTATCTCTTTTTCCAGAACTTAAGGAATTGCTCATATTTTAATTTGTGATACAATTGACCTTCATTAGTAAAGCTTTACTGACTCCATTACAAAGCATTTCTTACTCAAAAAATGATCCTCGTATTACCATATGTAATACTTTTAAAAAAGGTTGCCAAAGCAATGAAACGCCAGAAACATCCTTTAATTAATGTCATTCTTAATCGTTGGTCAAAGAACAATTTTCTCTGAACACTCAGCATGACACAGAAAGGAAACTGCATTTATTCCATTGATCCCCCAGAAACTGTAACATATCACGAACGACCGCGAAGGTGATTACAGTCATACCATTTTATCTTCGTCTGGCCATCTTCAGTAATGGAAAGTGATAGCGCAATATGATCCCCCATTCTCTGTCACATTATGGAAGTCGCCAATAAGTGTGGTTGTTGCCGATGTAATATGTCAGTAGGTTAGGGTCAGGTTTAATCGAATTTTACATATCTGACCTATATTTGCAGTCGCACGCAAGGATGTATCAACGAGGATTGTGATTGCACGTACGATGTTACTATGTATGCTGATACTAACTTACAATTCTACTACCTAATAGAAATATATAGGCTGGAAAATCATGAACAGAAGGTATAATAAATATATACAAGGTTCCTATAAAGATGTCTCATTTGGTGGCATGCTTTGAGTCTGGAATTCCAGATAATACTTACGGTCAACAGTTTTTATAAAGGAGACTAATTTCACTTTCCATGTTGAAGGATAATCATTTGACAAACATACAGAGTAACTAAAAAAGCGTAAATCACATTTATTTGAAGGTTGCTCATCTCTGTGGTCTATAGGAATATAAAATGTACTCAGATATTCTCTACTGTTTTTCTCAACGCTCCGCTCCAAGGCATAACATTAACTGCAGCCCTTGCAGACGATTGAAATCCGAGGAGATATATGTGTATATTATTTTTGTAACTCAGGTCTATGTTAATTTCACATTAAAGGGTGACTCCGTGAGCGGCATTTTCTACTCGACCTTTGATAATACCTACTAGATTGTCGTTTGCTGTCTAGGTTTTAAAATAAAATTCAGTTAAATACCAGTGTATTCTAGCTTATTACTTTCGGTTGAGAAGTGGTCCACTATAATCTGAATATCTCTATAGACGCGCTTGAGGCCATTATGTGTGAGGTCCGTGATAATTTGCTTCGTGGAAGAAATATGAATGGAACTTTCAACTACTATTGTGATATTCGATTTGATCACTCTCATTTTTCAAATACCTCGTTGTACTTAATGTGGTAGTAAGTAGAACAGTAACTTTTAAAGGAGGTTGTGGGAGGACATGTATTGATTCTTTTCAATATCCAGCATGCTTTTATTAATAATATTTATGACTATACCATTCTCGTTTCTTGCTGGTCTGTGTATCAGGTATCATTTTCTACAACTTTCGTTATCAAGTAGGCTTGTGAAACATTACTGTCAATGGGCTAATTTGTCTCCGTGAACATGACCAACCGCATACAACGTTATCTCTGGTTTTGTTGCAATCGGCATAGGCCTAGTCTTGGTGATAGACAATATGTGTAGAAAGCAAATGGGTGGATATGGTCGACTGAAAAGCCGCGAATAGGTACCACTGCTAAAAAGTTGGAGGTTTACGGAACTCCAAAGAGGATTTTTTTAAATGGCCCATAAACCAGCCAATTATCCGAATTTCTGTTATGTGGTGAGCAACGTAGCGGACTGTATCACATCAGCTTCCATTTTTCCCGTTTGGTTAATATGTGTGTGCAACGATGGTATCCTATCGAAAAAGACGATTTGATAATGGAATTTCCTATACACGTCATACATTAACGCCACTTCTTTTACTAAAACCAGGAGACATATCTGATATATGAATACACCAATTCTGCATAGCATCGCTGCAGACAAAGTGAAGCAGCTTAATCATTCTACCATACTCCATCATTCAAATGGTAAACGCGCGTGTTCCGACTAGTTTATGCATCACATTTTTGCAGAAACCTGGCAAGTGAGCTCGACCACCTACAGACGTCGCGACGCAAATGTTCAGTCATTTATAGAAACTGTACTTCTAATGTCACGGATGCAAGATTATCTAGTAGTCACTGTCATGGCAGTTTCGTTCCTAGAACTACGCTGGGCGGGAGATGTATGTATATATATACATATATAAAAATGAATCAATATTTCGCGTGGTCACGCCATAACTTGAGAACGACAACACCGATTTCATTCATCTTTTTTTTAAGTTTCCTAATGCTGTAAAGAAGGTTCTTACGGAAAGTAAAATCAAGAAAATTGCGCGGAAAATTGGGAAATCATTGAAAACCTAATGCTTATTTGACCTATGCACGTTTGACAGCTAGCTTGAGCATGCAGCACGCACAGTGGAAGAACAATTTGAAATACCAAAAGAGACAGCTACTCCTCTCCGCCATATTTATTCCAACAGCTATTGACAGCTATGTAAGAGAAAATTGCTCATGAAAACATGGTGCTTTCAATTTTAAACTTAACATCTCGCACAACGCAAATTTATATTATCGTTTAACAGTGTTCATCGATGAAAATATATTGTTTTATTTAGTTGGTTGGGCACAGTACATTCGATTGGAGCTTTTATCCAGTTTGCACTTTATTCAGTGAGTTTTTTGAGAAGCATTAGTTCGAAAGTGATTAACAAAGGCGGAAGTTAGTTCACCGCAATCACGCCTTATATTAAAATTGTGATTCTTCAAAATGCCACCAATTAGACGTACCAATCTAGGTCGCAGGTCTCGCAGTGCTGCAAGTCAAAGGTATATACGAAGAAGCCAAACTGACGAGCAACGAGAAGAGAGAAATGAAGTTGGACGATCATAGATAAGACAGGAGAATGTCTGTCGGGTCAGCTAGTTTTTTAATAAAATGGTCTTGATCCGGAAATAACATGCTAGACATGAATCGTGAAGACCTGCCTTATCTTGAGACATTTCAAAGAGAGAGACCACTAGGAAAGCCTACATTGGGAGAAGTAGAAATACCTCTTCATCCTGCATGTAGATATCAAAATCCCGAAGACATCTTACTTTTTGCTTAGTTCTTCATAACCATTCAGAATGCAAGAATTAGTGTTAATGTATATAACGGAAAAGTTACCAGGCGTTCTTGCTGCATCTGTCACTTGAATCTTTGCAGCCTACTGGTCTTTTGAAATGACCATCAATTCATAGTCAGTTTATTTGGCCTCTGATGGTATTCTAACGATATCATGAGAATTACTGTGAGCTTATGGTTTAGGCTTTTCATCAGAAATGAAATGATAGCCAACGAACTAGCTCAGGTACTACAGTCACATGCAGCTCATGGAACCATTCAACTTGGGATTTGGGACATTTTATCAATTACACAACAAAGGATTTGATGAATTCCAATCAAATAATGAGATGCTTTAGCTACTCACTCATTTGAAGCTAACGGTGCTATAATAGTTCAGTTTTTTCCTTGGTGTGAGATATGTATTGTTCAAAAATGTAGGAAGATAGTGGAGGCAGCAAACATCCATTTTAGATTGTGATGATATGGTTGTAGGTAGGAAATAATCCTAAGACTGCATGCAAACACAGAGTAAAGAGGTATGAAAATGTTTTTTTTAGAAGGCATTTTTTAATTGCATCTACTATTATTCTATACCGTTACTGGGGACAACTCTGATAGCATTAGTTATTATTCTGCTTTCCTGTATCAAAGTTAAAAGGGTTTGGTCCCTTGCGTATTATTAATTTTCATTTGTTTTGTATATTGTGTGTGGTTATCAAGGTTTTTATGTATTCATGGAGCTCATCTTTATGAATATTAACTTCATTTTTGTTGTACTTGATTTTATACTCTTTCCTTTCTATTTTAATACACCCCTTTTAAATGGCTTGGCACCTAAGATTACGTTGGTATAGTGTCAACTGGCTTACATTCTTGTACGTGAATATATTTTTTGGTTTAATTCGTCATTGTTTCTTTTTGACTACCTGTGGAATAACATCGTAGTAAGCTCTTTTGCTATATCATCTGATTTTCCTCTCTCTTTAACGGTCTATAGCGAATTTTTATAAAAAAACCTGCATCTGCCTTTCCATCCTTGCTCTAGTTTGGGAGGTTCATATTTTAGATTTTAAGTTTTTCCAGCTTAAGAATTGCAACTGAATAACTTAAGTATAACGTACGGTACGTATGACCTTATCCCGTCACAAAGCTGCAACGTTCAGTGGCGCACACGGTTTTGGCCTATTATCACCCTCACTAAAGATGCGCTTACACGGGCAATTTTTTGAGCAATTGTTGCTCAGCAACACATATGGATCAATCGAGAGCAATTAATGGAGCAATCTGTAACAATTTTCAATAAAATAAGGAAATTGTTTCGGCAACATTGTTAATTGTTCCATATATTCCATATTGCTCAATGTCGCCGACACGAATTGCCGAATATCTTCTGGGCATGGAAATTTCAGTCAATTTCTTTTTCCTATCTCACTGGCACGTATTTATTCTGCGGTACTACGTCTCGCTTCCGGGAGGTAAGTAGTCTATTTGAGTGAAAAGATTACAAATAATCAAATTGCCATAGAATCTTTTTATTGGCTAATTCCTTGAAGTTGCTCCATGTCGCTCAATTTTGTTGTTGCAGGACACTTCTGTCAAATTGATGCTTGTTGCCGTTGACGTAAATTGCTTGATATTTTGTTCACGCAAAATGGACCACTATAGCTCCCAATTGAGCAATTTTTATTGCCCGTGTAAATGTACTTTAAAAGAATCATTTTATCTTGTACTGCCATAATACATAATAGCAGAATACGAGGTACTTTGTTAGAATATGCGCATATATTTATCAACCCATACTTAAGGTGTTTCAAAATTTTGTCCTGGCCATTGTGCATTCGTAGTTATTGTTTGCGTGTACGTATTAATCGAAAATCGTCTTACATACTTCAGCAAAGAGAACATGTCATAAATATTAAACAACGAGTATGGATACCATCAGTACATTCCATTGGTATGAGTCATAGATCAGATAACCACCTTGTCAAAATACCTTCACATAAGCGTAGTATGTTCAAATTACCTCGATTTTAGACTAAACAAACTGGAACATATACAGGGTGACTTTGAAGTTGAGTCATTAATTTTCAGATAATGATTGTAGAAGGAAGATGAACCAAAATATGTGTGTAAAAATAAAAAAAAAATAAAAAAAAATGTTTACCTTGTTTTATAAAGTATCCTCCCGACAAGTATTTCAGTGCGGACCTGTATTTGATCGTGAGGTCTTGGAGCACCGGCATGCCCTCCCCTGTGAGGTCTTAAGTCACCTGATTCACGAGCCCGTTGTACTACATTAACAAAGACACGAGGGGTTGGTTGCACTCGATTGGGAAACCGATCCGCATAAACATGTGCCATTTTTTATTTCGTTTGAGCCACCCAGCAAACACCACTATTCACTCACGCGTTACCGACTGACACGTTGACTGAATAAAAACATCGTGATCAGCGTTTCAAATTCTTTCGCTTTTTTGTTCCCGATGCGATGAACCGATAAGGCGGATTATATCCGTTGTTGCCAAACACGAGCACATAATATTATTATTGAGACAGGGCGGTACTCAAACTTCTAAAGAGCTATAACTTTGTTACTTTAATTTTACCAGAAAAATGTTAAAGGAAAAAAACATTTCTTTTGATCAGATCTACTCACTGTTAAAATAAATGACTCAACTTCGAAGTCACCCTGTATATCAATGATTCTGGCGCTTCTTCCATGCGGTTGTAGATCTTGACAAGTAAATATATCTTATTATTTCTTTAATTCATTTACCTTTCCATCTGCAAATCATCAACTGAAATCCCAGCGGTCATAGTGTCTTGCTTGATCTGAAAAGAGCTCTCAAATTAGAGCATGATGGTACATACCAACCGTAATAAATTTAAAATTCTCCAATAATCGACTCTTCAATGCTTGTTAAGCTAAAAATATATTTGGCTCCAATTTCTGAAAAACACAAAGGTGCCTATTGCATTAATTTCTCATTCATAACTTATATTGTTTTTTTTTTATTCCTCTACCATTCCTTTGTCCTAACGTAAGGCTTTCTAGAAGACGAAGACCGCTGACAGACCGGTTTAAGATTCAATTATTCAGCCATTGGAACCATATACATAGGTACTCGTACATATAACTAAAGACGTTTTCTCCATATGACAATGAAATGTCGATAATGAATGTATCAAGAGCAACGTAAATTTAGAGGTACGTACACTTGTAAGAGTTCTTGTATTGTATTGATTTATAAAGTAAGCTCTTTAGTCTTGTTTGCATATGAAATTCGATTTGTTAGCAGCTAAGGGGGACTTCACGTCATGCGTTCCCCCTCTTCTCCTTGTATAACTTCCCCTATAGAATGCTGTGCTACATTTGTATAATCAGACTAAATTCTGCGCAAGAATTGAAGGGACTGTTTGATTTCTTATGAACTGCATTCCTAAATTAACTCACGAATCAGTGGCAGGAGCCCTAAGACCATATATGTAGATATAGCAACATCGCTTGGTCTACAGATTATCTTATTTAGGCAATATTCGGTTTGAGCTAAAAAAGTGACAGCCCACAAAAATCTGTCTATTTACTTGATTATTGGGCAAAGTGACTTGATTTAGCATGTTTGAACTTCATACCAACATCCATATATTGGGCTTGTAGTATACTTTCTGCCGGCCAAGCTACCGACTTGCTACGAAACTTTTCCAGTGGAGATGCTCATTGGATTAAGCCATATTTCTTGCACAATATGAGAGCCCTTCCAATGGAAAGGATCGTAGCTACATCAGCAGGGTTATTAGGTGCGCTAGGTAGCGCCTAGTGTGCCGCTAGTCCATTCCGCGCATACTAGATATAAGCAAGCATGAGGTGAATGTCACCTAGCTCACAGGTGACATTTCATAGGAAAACCTATATAGTGCCATAAAATATCGATATTATATCACTTTTCAAGTTATGTAATACGGGTGCTGTTATCTGGTGAATAAAACATGAACTACTATTTATAAACATTTATGTGGGTTGTTATTTGACATGTATCTATAAAAAACATTGCTTTCGGTAACAGCCTATACACATATGTATGTAACTTGTTTAGTTTGCGAGAATCAGTAACGTTTGATGGATGTTTCAATTATTTTTGCTGCCGTACAAAATACACCTGGCGGACTGGGAACTGTTGCCGTTTAATGTTGTCGTATTACATTTGAAAGGATTATCCACCGTATCACTAGAGATTCTTAAGAAGATCTTGAATAATCTAGGCAATAAACAGATTGATATACTGGTAAATAAAATAACTTTTCGAAAACGGCGAGTCTGAACGACGATCTCCAAGAGGCAGCTTTTAAGTAGAATCGGTCTGTCTTTTAAGATACCGATATTAATGTTGTTCGAAACGGTTCCGTTTTGCTAAACATACCTACTTGCCGGCACAAACGACACTGACTAAGAGCTTTAAAAAACAATTTGGTACATATTGTACGACTTTTGATGACACATTTTAATGTAACTGACGTATCTCAAAATCTCAATTTGTTGTCAACAAATATAATGCAGACAATCAAAGACAGACAAGTTTAAAACGTATTATAGGAACGAAGTAAATATGTTTGCTCCTAAACAGGAACTTTTCAACGTAAACTATTCATTAGTGATTATACATGGTTTCTGGGGACACATTAATTTATACAATTATACAGAGTGTCCCATTTTTGCCTCACATGTCATAGTTGACATTTTTTTCTAATGGAATAAGACGATTTTAATTATGTATTCGGATAGAAGAAGGAGATAGATATAACATACACAAGGTTTTGATTATTATTAGTTGTAGGGCTATTGGAGATTCCATCTGAAAAAACGCTCAAGTTTGGCAGCCTCCACATCTGCTATCTTGACAGGTGGAGCAGTGAATCTGTGTAAACATTTTTTGATTTTCCCCAATTTTAACAGTTGGTTGGAATGGATGAGCTATTCATCCGTTTTTACCTCTTACGCCATTTATCTCCGACAGTCAGTCTCTGTCTGTCGGTGTCTCTGTCTGTCTGTCCGCTAATCCTTATTCTATATATAATTTGAGAAGTACCGCTGGAATTTTGATGAAATTTCCGCATAAGGTCACTGCCATGTCAACAACTGAGCTGTTTTATACTTTTTGAAAATCGGTTTAGAGGTGGCAAGCTAGAGGCAGAAGACGAAAAAAACTAAAATTGCTCAAACTTCGTATTTTGACATTTCAGGTGCTCCTGACCATATTCAGATAATATTTTGTAACGTTTGAAAATCTGGGATGCTTGTGGTTTGCAGGGGGCGGGGAAGAGTGTATTTCAGTTTACTGATGCTAATATACCCCGGTAATATCAGGCACATTTCACACGTCCCCATAGATTTGTCTTCAACACTTAGAATTTTACAGAAATCTTTTCGATCCGCGTCTCCCTCTGCCATATGAGCTCAGCGTCCGCCCTACCGGTCTGGTTAATATTTCGGCACGTATTGCAGCGATGCCGCCAGTGGATGCTGGCGCGTCTCATGAAATGGAAAGAAGCAACGTTGCTGGATGAACGGTAACTGCTGGCAGCGTAGAAGAAGATGGCCCTGTTTTATTGACTTGGTCCGTTTTTCTGTTGTACATGTTCGTATCTAATATTTTTCCCAGCAGGTTCAACTTGTGCTGAACTTAATACTTTATGAACTGATGACGGCGTTGCATGGGAAGTGCAGGGTCATGCTACTTGACTCCACTTCCTGAATGATATGTAAAGGTGGTCAAACATACTCGTACAAAATGTAGGTACTTTTTCTCAAGATTCTGAATTATTTAAATTTGTTCGTAAACTGACTAACAAAAATCGCACTATAAAACTGGTCGTATGCACTCGTGATTCGCTAACTAAAAAACATAATTCACACTCAACATTTCCGTGTCAGAACACGCTTCCGTTATATAGATAGTAACAGCGTTCTTAGCGAGATTTCATAACATTAACATTTCACATCTGTTAATTTTGTCGCCTCTCAGGTCAGATTTCATTAGTGTGTATTAAGAGTAATTTAGTTACCGTAACATCAACTTTTGAACCTTGCAGTTGTATCGGTATTGAAGGCGGCCTTTCTCTGTTGCTCCAAAAGTTATTTTTAAAGAGACATTCGCAATTCGTCACTGTGCTGATAATCTTAAGATGTTTGAAAATTGGATTAACAAGATACCTTAAACATCTTTATTGTAATTGTGGGAATCAGTATCAGTATCAAAAGAAATTATTGTGTGTACAGGTTTCGAAAATTTAAGACTAGACATTCATGTCATAATAAACACGGCGAAAATCGGCATGATTATGTTAATATATATATATGTATATATATATATATATAACTTGAGACGTGGTCATTGTCGTCTAGACCAGTTAGGTGAAAAATTAAAGCTTCCGCCTTTTGTTGGGTACTTCGACAGTTAGCAACATCCTCACATACTACTGTAAGTTGAGTCAATTTAAATTCATTTTACACTTTTGTTGCTACTGTTATCATTGTAATTGCAGCTCCTGATGATGATGGCAAAGTCCATTGAAAACTAGAGAGAATTAAAAAAGTATAAAGAGTCCTCTTTGCTTAAATTTTGTCGAAGTACCCAACAAAAGGCGGAAGCTTTAATTTTTCACCTATATATATATATATATACAGTGAAAGCTCTCCTTGCGGACAGCTCCTATAAGCGGACATCTCTTTTAACCGGACAAAGTTCCTGGAACCGAATTTCAGCCATCAATTTTCAATGTTAAATGCATTCCGATAAACGGACGCTCTTATAAACGGACGCGGGCACTAGATTTTCCTGTATGTGATCAAAAAATCTCCCGTAAGCGGACGCGAAACTCTAATACACGATTTTTTAGTTCCGCTTATTGCAATGCACATTTCTACATACATAAAATTCGGTAATTCCCCGATTTATATTAGGTGATTCCCCATTTACGCATTTCGTTGGGTAGCCTGTATGTAATCTTGTGGCTTGTCTTCAGTTCAGGCAAATTCGTAGTTGATTGAGTTACGTATTTTTTATTGTAACTGTAAAATGGCACCAAAAAAAAGGATGCTCTCGTTAAAGGAAAAGATGGAAGTTGTTAACGTATTAGACAGAGAAAGTATTTTAGTTCGTCATTTGGCAAAGAGGTTTAATATTGGGAAAACGCAAGCAGCTGAAATTGCCAAAAATAAGGAAGATATCAGGAGTAAATGGCAATCAGGAACTAATATAAATCAAAAGAAGGATTTTTTAAAAAAGGAAGGTTTTGCTATAGACAAAACATGTTTTTTGGCTGCAAAAGTGGCGCAAGAGACATAGTGTGAGTTTCAAATGCATATCTGGCGAAGCTGCTGCAGTAGATCAAGTTGATGTGTCACAATTTTTGGAGAAACTTCTGTCCATGTTGCTTGGCTACAAACCAGAAGATGTGTACAACGCAGATGAGAGTGGACTTTTTTTTCGCGCATTGCCCGACAAAACTCTGTCCTTTAAAGGAGAAACATGTGTGGGTGGAAATTTGTCTAAAGATAGACTAACCTTTTTATTCTGTGCAAATATGGCCGGTGAAAAATGCGATTTGATTTTGATCGGGAAAGCGGCTCGTCCCCGTGCTTTAAAAAACGTTGCTATTAAGGATCTACCAGCGACTTGGAAATCCAACAAAAAGGCATGGATGACCCGAGAAATCATGTCTGAGTGGTTAGTCGAATTCGAATGCGGCTGAAGTTCCGATCGATCACGCTCTGATCGAAACGGTAAAAAGGCAGCAGTGACGAAAATTTGCCATTACCACTTCTACTGACGTAATTTAGGTCCAAATAAACATAAATCGATGCGGTTTTCACGTAGTTCGATTGTATTACGGGCTTTCTATGTACTGTAAGAGTTTTATCTCCCTCCTCCAAAATCTTCCTCAAAGTGAGGAGAAACGCGAAAAAATTGATATTACATTAAAATAAACCTGGAGAAATGCGGTTTTCACGTCAATTGATTAGAAAAAGCATATTTTACTTACGCTAAGTTCAAATCCGTGCTATCTCGTTCACAGATACCGCAAATTGACCCCCCTTTAAAACCTAATATTTTAGAAGCTATATAATCATCTATAGCTTTTCAAAACCGCCCAAGACCAAAATGTTTTGGACACTTCTCGCATGTATATGATCTAGTCAATCACACCACATCAGCCGTTTCCCCAAAGCAAGTCCGGAACCCTCCGTTTTAGACCCCTCTTTATTTATACATGAGAAATTTGAAAAAATCTATTATTCGTCAAAACAGCCGAAGACCCAAAAATTTTTCACATTTCTGGCATCAATATAATCTACCTTATCACTCCCTACTAGCCGTTTCCCCAAACCAAGTCCGGAACCCTCCGTTTTTGACCCCTCTTTATTTATACATGAGAAATTTGAAAAAATCTATTATTCGTCAAAACAGCCGAAGACCCAAAATTTTTTTACATTTCTGGCATCAATATAATCTACCTCATCACTCCCTACTAGCCGTTTCCCCAAACCAAGTCCGGAACCCTCCGTTTTTGACCCCTCTTTATTTATACATGAGAAATTTGAAAAAATCTATTATTCGTCAAAACAGCCGAAGACCCAAATTTTTTTTACATTTCTGTCATCAATATAATCTACCTCATCACTCCCTACTAGCCGTTTCCCCAAAGCAAGTCCGGAACCCTCCGTTTTTGACCCCTCTTTATTTATACATGAGAAATTTGAAAAAATCTATTATTCGTCTAAACAGCCGAAGACCCAAAATTTTTTTACATTTCTGGCATCAGTATAATCCACTTTATCACTCCCTACTAGCCGCTTCCCCAAACCAAGTCCGGAACCCTCCGTTTTTGACCCCTCTTTATTTATACATGAGAAATTTGAAAAAATCTATTATTCGTCAAAACAGCCGAAGACCCAAAATTTTTTTACATTTCTGGCATCAGTATAATCTACCTCATCACTCCCTACTAGCCGTTTGCCCAAACCAAGTCCGGAACCCTCCGTTTTTGACCCCTCTTTATTTATACATGAGAAATTTGAAAAAATCTATTATTCGTCAAAACAGCCGAAGACCCAAAATTTTTTTACATTTCTGGCATCAGTATAATCCACTTTATTACTCCCTACTAGCCGTTTCCCCAAACCAAGTCCGGAACCCTCCGTTTTTGACCCCTCTTTATTTATACATGAGAAATATGAAAAAATCTATTATTCGTCAAAGCAGCCGAAGACCCAAAATTTTTTTACATTTCTGGCATAAGTATAATCCACTTTATCACTCCCTACTAGCCGTTTCCCCAAACCAAGTCCGGAACCCTCCGTTTTTGACCCCTCTTTATTTATACATGAGAAATTTGAAAAAATCTATTATTCGTCAAAACAGCCGAAGACCAAAAAATTTTTTACATTTCTGGCATCAATATAATCTACCTTATCACTCCCTATTAGCCGTTTCCCCAAACCAAGTCCGGAACCCTCCGTTTTTGACCCCTCTTTATTTATACATGACAAATTTGAAAAAATCTATTATTCGTCAAAACAGCCAAAGACCCAAATTTTTTTTACATTTCTGGCATCAATATAATCTACCTCATCACTCCCTACTAGCCGTTTCCCCAAAGCAAGTCCGGAACCCTCCGTTTTTGACCCCTCTTTATTTATACATGAGAAATTTGAAAAAATCTATTATTCGTCAAAACAGCCGAAGACCCAAAATTTTTTTACATTTCTGGCATCAGTATAATCCACTTTATCACTCCCTACTAGCCGTTTCCCCAAACCAAGTCCGGAACCCTCCGTTTTTGACCCCTCTTTATTTATACATGAGAAATTTGAAAAAATCTATTATTCGTCAAAACAGCCGAAGACCCAAAATTTTTTTACATTTCTGGCATCAGTATAATCCACTTTATCACTCCCTACTAGCCGTTTCCCCAAGCCAAGTCCGGAACCCTCCGTTTTTGACCCCTCTTTATTTATACATGACAATTTTGAAAAAATCTATTATTCGTCAAAACAGCCGAAGACCCAAAAATTTTTTACATTTCTGGCATCAATATAATCTACCTTATCACTCCCTATTAGCCGTTTCCCCAAACCAAGTCCGGAACCCTCCGTTTTTGACCCCTCTTTATTTATACATGACAAATCTGAAAAAATCTATTATTCGTCAAAACAGCCGAAGACCCAAAATTTTTTTACATTTCTGGCATCAATATAATCTACCTCATCACTCCCTACTAGCCGTTTCCCCAAAGCAAGTCCGGAACCCTCCGTTTTTGACCCCTCTTTATTTATACATGAGAAATTTGAAAAAATCTATTATTCGTCAAAACAGCCGAAGACCCAAAATTTTTTTACATTTCTGGCATCAGTATAATCCACTTTATCACTCCCTACTAGCCGTTTCCCCAAACCAAGTCCCGAACCCTCCGTTTTTGACCCCTCTTTTTTTATACATGACAAATTTGAAAAAATCTATTATTCGTCAAAACAGCCGAAGACCCAAAATTTTTTTACATTTCTGGCATCAATATAATCTACCTTATTACTCCCTATTAGCCGTTTCCCCAAACCAAGTCCGGAACCCTCCGTTTTTGACCCCTCTTTATTTATACATGAGAAATTTGAAAAAATCTATTATTCGTCAAAACAGCCGAAGACCCAAAATTTTTTTACATTTCTGGCATCAGTATAATCCACTTTATCACTCCCTACTAGCCGTTTGCCCAAACCAAGTCCGGAACCCTCCGTTTTTGACCCCTCTTTATTTATACATGAGAAATTTGAAAAAATCTATTATTCGTCAAAACAGCCGAAGACCCAAATTTTTTTTACATTTCTGGCATCAGTATAATCCACTTTATCACTCCCTACTAGCCGTTTCCCCAAGCCAAGTCCGGAACCCTCCGTTTTTGACCCCTCTTTATTTATACATGACAATTTTGAAAAAATCTATTATTCGTCAAAACAGCCGAAGACCCAAAATTTTTTTACATTTCTGGCATCAGTATAATCCACTTTATCGCTCCCTACTAGCCGTTTGCCCAAACCAAGTCCGGAACCCTCCGTTTTTGACCCCTCTTTATTTATACATGAGAAATTTGAAAAAATCTATTATTCGTCAAAACAGCCGAAGACCCAAAATTTTTTTACATTTCTGGCATCAGTATAATCCACTTTATCACTCCCTACTAGCCGTTTCCCCAAACCAAGTCCGGAACCCTCCGTTTTTGACCCCTCTTTATTTATACATGAGAAATTTGAAAAAATCTATTATTCGTCAAAACAGCCGAAGACCCAAAATTTTTTTACATTTCTGGCATAAGTATAATCCACTTTATCACTCCCTACTAGCCGTTTCCCCAAACCAAGTCCGGAACCCTCCGTTTTTGACCCCTCTTTATTTATACATGAGAAATTTGAAAAAATCTATTATTCGTCAAAACAGCCGAAGACCCAAAATTTTTTTACATTTCTGGCATCAATATAATCTACCTCATCACTCCCTACTAGCCGTTTCCCCAAAGCAAGTCCGGAACCCTCCGTTTTTGACCCCTCTTTATTTATACATGAGAAATTTGAAAAAATCTATTATTCGTCAAAACAGCCGAAGACCCTAAATTTTTTTACATTTCTGGCATCAATATAATCTACCTCATCACTCCCTACTAGCCGTTTCCCCAAAGCAAGTCCGGAACCCTCCGTTTTTGACCCCTCTTTATTTATACATGAGAAATTTGAAAAAATCTATTATTCGTCAAAACAGCCGAAGACCCAAAATTTTTTTACATTTCTGGCATCAATATAATCTACCTCATCACTCCCTACTAGCGGTTTCCCCAAAGCAAGTCCGGAACCCTCCGTTTTTGACCCCTCTTTATTTATACATGAGAAATTTGAAAAAATCTATTATTCGTCAAAACAGCCGAAGACCCAAAATTTTTTTATATTTCTGGCATCAGTATAATCCACTTTATCACTCCCTACTAGCCGTTTCCCCAAAGCAAGTCCGGAACCCTCCGTTTTTGACCCCTCTTTATTTATACATGAGAAATTTGAAAAAATCTATTATTCGTCAAAACAGCCGAAAACCCAAAATTTTTTTACATTTCTGGCATCAGTATAATCCACTTTATCACTCCCTACTAGCCGTTTCCCCAAACCAAGTCCGGAACCCTCCGTTTTTGACCCCTCTTTATTTATACATGACAAATTTGAAAAAATCTATTATTCGTCAAAACAGCCGAAGACCCAACATTTTTTTACATTTCTGGCATCAATATAATCTACCTCATCACTCCGTACTAGCCGTTTCCCCAAAGCAAGTCCGGAACCCTCCGTTTTTGACCCCTCTTTATTTATACATGAGAAATTTGAAAAAATCTATTATTCGTCAAAACAGCCGAAGACCCAAAATTTTTTTACATTTCTGGCATCAGTATAATCCACTTTATCACTCCCTACTAGCCGTTTGCCCAAACCAAGTCCGGAACCCTCCGTTTTTGACCCCTCTTTATTTATACATGAGAAATTTGAAAAAATCTATTATTCGTCAAAACAGCCGAAGACCCAAAATTTTTTTACATTTCTGGCATCAGTATAATCCACTTTATCACTCCCTACTAGCCGTTTCCCCAAGCCAAGTCCGGAACCCTCCGTTTTTGACCCCTCTTTATTTATACATGACAATTTTGAAAAAATCTATTATTCGTCAAAACAGCCGAAGACCCAACATTTTTTTACATTTCTGGCATCAATATAATCTACCTTATCACTCCCTACTAGCCGTTTGCCCAAACCAAGTCCGGAACCCTCCGTTTTTGACCCCTCTTTATTTATACATGAGAAATTTGAAAAAATCTATTATTCGTCAAAACAGCCGAAGACCCAAAATTTTTTTACATTTCTGGCATAAGTATAATCCACTTTATCACTCCCTACTAGCCGTTTCCCCAAACCAAGTCCGGAACCCTCCGTTTTTGACCCCTCTTTATTTATACATGAGAAATTTGAAAAAATCTATTATTCGTCAAAACAGCCGAAGACCCAAAATTTTTTTACATTTCTGGCATCAATATTATCTACCTCATCACTCCCTACTAGCCGTTTCCCCAAAGCAAGTCCGGAACCCTCCGTTTTTGACCCCTCTTTATTTATACATGAGAAATTTGAAAAAATCTATTATTCGTCAAAACAGCCGAAGACCCAAAATTTTTTTACATTTCTGGCATCAATATAATCTACCTCATCACTCCCTACTAGCCGTTTCCCCAAAGCAAGTCCGGAACCCTCCGTTTTTGACCCCTCTTTATTTATACATGAGAAATTTGAAAAAATCTATTATTCGTCAAAACAGCCGAAGACCCAAAATTTTTTTACATTTCTGGCATCAATATAATCTACCTCATCACTCCCTACTAGCCGTTTCCCCAAAGCAAGTCCGGAACCCTCCGTTTTTGACCCCTCTTTATTTATACATGAGAAATTTGAAAAAATCTATTATTCGTCAAAATAGCCGAAGACCCAAAATTTTTTTATATTTCTGGCATCAGTATAATCCACTTTATCACTCCCTACTAGCCGTTTCCCCAAAGCAAGTCCGGAACCCTCCGTTTTTGACCCCTCTTTATTTATACATGAGAAATTTGAAAAAATCTATTATTCGTCAAAACAGCCGAAAACCCAAAATTTTTTTACATTTCTGGCATCAGTATAATCCACTTTATCACTCCCTACTAGCCGTTTCCCCAAACCAAGTCCGGAACCCTCCGTTTTTGACCCCTCTTTATTTATACATGAGAAATTTTAAAAAATCTATTATTCGTCAACACAGCCGAAGACCCAAAAGTTTTTTACATTTCTGGCATCAATATAACCTACTCTCTCACATCATACCATCTGTTTTTCCAAAGCAAGTACTTCATTTTTCACCACCCTCGTTTATATTACTACATGGAATTTCAAACATAATCATAACTCGTAAGTATAGCTGTGATTTTAGAATATTGTCAGATCTAACTAAAGTAATCTGTACTTGAGTAAAACAAAACGGGTGAGATCAAATTCAACAATACAGAGGTATGCTGTTCATAAAACGTTATTAAATCCTGAAATGTGGAAGTGTGGTGCCGACAAAAGCAGTAAATAGGTCGTTTTTACCTGTTACCCTATCGTAAAGGTTGAGGGTGTTTCCTGTCGGGAGTAATAAAAATACTAATAAAAATAATACAAAGGTATGCGGTACACAAACATATCAATACAAATATTAAAACTAACAACATAAATGACACACAAAAATATAAAGTAGATATTGAAACATGTTGTAGAAGAAGTTTCAGGGTCAAAAATGTATTGCGTAATAAGGTTCGCGACTTGAAATGATTGAAGATTGAAATGTCCTCCGCAAAATGTTATGGTGTATGAGCCGGGCGATTGTTGTCAACATGGACTAAACAATTAGGGCAAAGAAAACAGTGAAGCATGTTGCGGCACTGGTGAGGAAGAAGGGTGTTTCAATTCTAACAAGTTGCATACACATGTTTCAGTTCCAGTTTGTTAGATTGGAAACCGCCCATAGTTGCACTGGTTGATATCTTATGAGATCAGGGGCTTGAATCTGAATGACCATTGAAATCAATTTCGGTGGCGTCTTGTGACGATTTACTTGATTCCGAATGATGCTTTTGCCATATGGTTATATCGATTATTTAATATTGAAATTTTCATGGCAGTGTAAAAATTATCGTAGCGAATCAAGTATATCGACACAAGACGCCATTGAAATCAATTTCAACGGTCGAAACTCATTTAGAATCAGGCCCCAGGTTACCGTTGTAGTTGCCTAGATAAACAACGTTCATCAAACGTAATGAAAAAAAAAAACGGAAAACACTGTTGCGCTTTACACGGAAACTCTCACGTTTACACAGATATCGAATACATGATTTAATACTGCCTGAAAAATGCATTTTTGTCAAGTTATCGATATTTCATTTAGTTTTGGCTTTTTGGCTTTCAAACATTTTGACAAATATCTTTGTTCAAGTTTGCTATATACATAGGGGCTCACAATAGGCGGGACTTGCTTTTGGAAAACGGCTAGTAGGGAGTGATAAGGTAGATTATATTGATGCCAGAAATGTAAAAAACTTTTGGGTCTTCGGCTGTTTTGACGAATAATAGATTTTTTCAAATTTGTCATGTATAAATAAAGAGGTGTCAAAAACGGAGTGTTCCGGACTTGGTTTGGGGAAACGGCTAGTAGGGAGTGATGAGGTAGATTATATTGATGCCAGAAATGTAAAAAAAAATTGGGTCTTCGGCTGTTTTGACGAATAATAGATTTTTTCAAATTTCTCATGTATAAATAAAGAGGGGTCAAAAACGGAGGGTTCCGGACTTGGTTTGGGGAAACGGCTAGTAGGGAGTGATAAGGTAGATTATATTGATGCCAGAAATGTGAAAAATTTTTGGGTCTTCGGCGGTTTTGACGAATAATAGATTTTTTCAAATTTCTCATGTATAAATAAAGAGGGGTCAAAAACGGAGGGTTCCGGACTTGGTTTGGGGAAGCGGCTAGTAGGGAGTGATAAAGTGGATTATACTGATGCCAGAAATGTAAAAAAATTTTGGGTCTTCGGCGGTTTTGACGAATAATAGATTTTTTCAAATTTCTCATGTATAAATAAAGAGGGGTCAAAAACGGAGGGTTCCGGACTTGGTTTGGGGAAACGGCTAGTAGGGAGTGATAAGGTAGATTATATTGATGCCAGAAATGTAAAAAAATTTTGGGTCTTCGGCTGTTTTGACGAATAATAGATTTTTTCAAATTTCTCATGTATAAATAAAGAGGGGTCAAAAACGGAGGGTTCCGGACTTGGTTTGGGGAAACGGCTAGTAGGGAGTGATAAAGTGGATTATACTGATGCCAGAAATGTAAAAAAATGTTGGGTCTTCGGCTGTTTTGACGAATAATAGATTTTTTCAAATTTGTCATGTATAAATAAAGAGGGGTCAAAAACGGAGGGTTCCGGACTTGCTTTGGGGAAACGGCTAGTAGGGAGTGATAAAGCGGGTTATACTGATGCCAGAAATGTAAAAAAATTTTGGGTCTTCGGCTGTTTTGACGAATAATAGATTTTTTCAAATTTCTCATGTATAAATAAAGAGGGGTCAAAAACGGAGGGTTCCGGACTTGGTTTGGGGAAACGGCTAGTAGGGAGTGATAAGGCAGATTATATTGATGCCAGAAATGTAAAAAAAAATTGGGTCTTCGGCTGTTTTGACGAATAATAGATTTTTTCAAATTTCTCATGTATAAATAAAGAGGGGTCAAAAACGGAGGGTTCCGGACTTGGTTTGGGGAAACGGCTAGTAGGGAGTGATAAAGTGGATTATACTGATGCCAGAAATGTAAAAAAATTTTGGGTCTTCGGCTGTTTTGACGAATAATAGATTTTTTCAAATTTCTCATGTATAAATAAAGAGGGGTCAAGAACGGAGGGTTCCGGACTTGGTTTGGGGAAACGGCTAGTAGGGAGTGATAAAGTGGATTATACTGATGCCAGAAATGTAAAAAAATGTTCGGTCTTCGGCTGTTTTGACGAATAATAGATTTTTTCAAATTTGTCATGTATAAATAAAGAGGGGTCAAAAACGGAGGGTTCCGGACTTGCTTTGGGGAAACGGCTAGTAGGGAGTGATAAAGTGGATTATACTGATGCCAGAAATGTAAAAAAATTTTGGGTCTTCGGCTGTTTTAACGAATAATAGATTTTTTCAAATTTCTCATGTATAAATAAAGAGGGGTCAAAAACGGAGGGTTCCGGACTTGGTTTGGGGAAACGGCTAGTAGGGAGTAATAAAGTGGATTATACTGATGCCAGAAATGTAAAAAAATTTTTGGTCTTCGGCTGTTTTGACGAATAATAGATTTTTTCAAATTTCTCATGTATAAATAAAGAGGGGTCAAAAACGGAGGGTTCCGGACTTGGTTTGGGGAAACGGCTAGTAGGGAGTGATAAAGTGGATTATACTGATGCCAGAAATGTAAAAAAATGTTGGGTCTTCGGCTGTTTTGACGAATAATAGATTTTTTCAAATTTGTCATGTATAAATAAAGAGGGGTCAAAAACGGAGGGTTCCGGACTTGCTTTGGGGAAACGGCTAGTAGGGAGTGATAAAGTGGATTATACTGATGCCAGAAATGTAAAAAAATTTTGGGTCTTCGGCTGTTTTAACGAATAATAGATTTTTTCAAATTTCTCATGTATAAATAAAGAGGGGTCAAAAACGGAGGGTTCCGGACTTGGTTTGGGGAAACGGCTAGTAGGGAGTGATAAAGTGGATTATACTGATGCCAGAAATGTAAAAAATTTTGGGTCTTCGGCTGTTTTGACGAATAATAGATTTTTTCAAATTTGACATGTATAAATAAAGAGGGGTCAAAAACGGAGGGTTCCGGACTTGGTTTGGGGAAACGGCTAGTAGGGAGTGATAAAGTGGATTATACTGATGCCAGAAATGTAAAAAAATTTTGGGTCTTCGGCTGTTTTGACGAATAATAGATTTTTTCAAATTTGTCATGTATAAATAAAGAGGGGTCAAAAACGGAGGGTTCCGGACTTGGTTTGGGGAAACGGCTAGTAGGGAGTGATAAGGTAGATTATATTGATGCCAGAAATGTAAAAAAATTTTGGGTCTTCGGCTGTTTTGACGAATAATAGATTTTTTCAAATTTCTCATGTATAAATAAAGAGGGGTCAAAAACGGAGGGTTCCGGACTTGCTTTGGGGAAACGGCTGATGTGGTGTGATTGACTAGATCATATACATGCGAGAAGTGTCCAAAACATTTTGGTCTTGGGCGGTTTTGAAAAGCTATAGATGATTATATAGCTTCTAAAATATTAGGTTTTAAAGGGGGGTCAATTTGCGGTATCTGTGAACGAGATAGCACGGATTTGAACTTAGCGTAAGTAAAATATGCTTTTTCTAATCAATTGACGTGAAAACCGCATTTCTCCAGGTTTATTTTAATGTAATAACAATTTTTTCGCGTTTCTCCTCACTTTGAGGAAGATTTTGGAGGAGGGAGATAAAACTCTTACAGTACATAGAAAGCCCGTAATACAATCGAACTACGTGAAAACCGCATCGATTTATGTTTATTTGGACCTAAATTACGTCAGTAGAAGTGGTAATGGCAAATTTTCGTCACTGCTGCCTTTTTACCGTTTCGATCAGAGCGTGATCGATCGGAACTTCAGCCGCATGAATTCGACCGGAAAATGAGAATCCAAAAAAGGCAAGTTCTTTTATTTTTAGTCAATGCATGCTCTCATCCTCGTGATATGAAAATGAAAAATGTGGAAATTATATTTTTACCGCCAAACACAACTTCTGTTTGTCAGCCCATGGATCAAGGTGTCATACAGAACTTTAAATTTTATTATCGGCACTTGATTTTAAAACATATTTTAACAAAAATTGACGATGGTCAAAGCTTATCTGAGCTTAAAAAGTCTATCAATGTGTTAGAAGCTTTGTATTTTATAAAAACAGCATGGAATAAAGTAAATTCCTCTACAATTAAAAACTGTTTTGGCAAAGCTGGATTCAGAAAAAGTGATTGTAGCTCAGAATTTGCTGAGCAAAATTATTGCGATGCTGAAGACGATCTGCCCTTAGCTCAGTTACTGCGACATGCCAAACATTTAGGAGTAGCAGATCCCCAGAAAGCAGATGATTTCCTGGCCATAGACAATAACATAACAACAGAAGAAAATGCCATTGGCAACTTTTCGAATTTGGATGTAGAAAGCCCAGGCCAACTTGAATATGGTAGTCCAAACGACTCAGAAGAAGAAGTGGAACTGGTGGACTCACTAAGCGGTTCAAAAACGATAAATTCATATGGGGAAGCTCTAAATCATATTTCTATATTGAAAAAATTTGCTAAAGATGATTTCACTGCATTTCAACATTTGAAAAATTTAGAAAGTTATTACGAAAATTGTCTCCTTCAGCAAAAGATGGTGAAATTTCGTCAGACAAACATTTTAAACTTTTTTCAACAAGCTAAAGAATAATGTTTTTTGTAAATTCTCGTACCATGTATTGAAGCATTTATGTTTTTGTATGCGTATATGTACATATATTATATAGATATATAGCATAAATACATACTTTAAAAATGTGGCGAGTTTCTGTTTCATTTTTCTCATGATTATAATACCTCATTTCCTCATGATTATATACCCCGTTATTTATACTCTATACTTACATACTCTCTTTTAAACGGACACCTCCCATAAGCGGACAAAAGTTACGGAACCGTGAGTGTCCGCTTATGGGAGCTTTCACTGTATATATATATATATATTATATATACTATATAAAGTTCCTGAAGCTTTGGGTTTGGCTAATTTGCAGAAGAACATACTGACTTCTTATTTACGACAGTAGCTTTACTTAGGCCCAGCTTGTTGTTGCTTGTTGCATGGATCTAATATTTAGTAGACGTAGCTTGTTATCCTTGCAGAATGTATCTCCGTTTCCTATGCATATGTTTGTAACTTTGTATAAATAAAAGGCAATGTTATACCCAAAATGGCATTTCAATGTATTGCTTATCTTGAGATGGAAAATTTTGCTGGTTTACCTAATGATGCGCTTGTTACGCATGGTTAGCAGGCCTGAGTCTCAGGGTCGTACCAGGAACTATAAGACCCCGCAGAAACTTTATGAATTGCCTTCGACTATTTGAAAAAATAGTATACTTGTATATATGGAAAGCTGTTTCGAGCTATTTGGCAACTCTTCGGTATGGTCATCGGACGAACTCTGAGTAACTCTACTCTATTCGGAGTATAAGTTCAAAATCCCTTCTATTTCAGAATCCACCAATGTGAAAGAACAAACAGTTTGCACTTTCTAGTATTCATGGCATTTTGTGCTGTCCCATTAAAAAAAAAAGTAGTATGTTGATACAGGGCCTCTATGTTAGGCAGTATTATAGCGTAGTTCGATACGCGATTTGTCGTTTGATATTTATTGGGTTCCTATCGTCGTCCCTACTGGGCAACTTAGCAATATGCTTTGTTCCATTTTCAGGTTTCTACAGTTATGAAGGCGAATATGAACCTTCTAAGGGATAATAGAATGCCTATTTGCGACACATTCCACCAATCTACTTTAATATAAATTCGAGCCGTTTTCAAGTTACACACAATTTTGTGATGTCCTAGAAAGCAAACCATGATAATGTGATAAATCATTGCTTGTTCAATAATGAAGTGTAACTCCTTCGTTCTGTTACTATTATTATTTATCTTGATATAACACTTGAAATTTATCATGTGGTTTTTCATGTTAATAGGACTCCATTGCCTGGCCGCTAAAAGAAATCATATGTCTTAATTACTGTTTATTTTACGGCGTTCCGGCCACCAAGAGCCTGAACGGTCCTGTACCATATCGAAACGTCGTACAATAAATAGCAATTAATACATATGTAGTCCGAACTAACGGCCAGATAATGGATTCTGATTTATCTTGACGTATTATTTATTGGATTCCTATACAAATAGTTTCCAAATTATCGAAAGATGCCTACATGTTATAAGAAATAATTTTGTTTCAACTACTGGTTTGATTTTGCAGTGCATCCTGTCTTTTCAGTCCAGTTCATGGACCTTGGGAACAGTGTGAATTAAAATCATTGCAATAAACATCCTCTACTTCTGGTCTTCCTTCTGGTTTAACGTATTAACGATAAGACTATTTTTTTTCTTGCCCTTGTAGCTTGTCTGAATTGAAAAATACTGCAATATGACATACAAATACAGGGTGTTTCACAACATATCCGACAAATTTTAACCACATATGCACTGTTACGAAAGAGGTTGAATTCTCAAAAAAAAAAATTTAATAAAAGTACTAAGAAATTGAGATAATAAAATAATCCAGTTGAACAATTCACTTACTTATAAAAGCTGTTCAAAACTGTTTCCATTGACTGCAATACAAACTTTTGCTCTGCTTCTCCGTAAGCTGAAACAGTGTCCACTAGTTCCTCATTAGTGCACACATGTGCCATTTTTATTGATAAATAACTAAAAACATAAACTCGCAAAGTACTTTCTTATTTAAGTTCACAAAAATCGACCGTTCTTCATTCAGATCACACACGATACAGATTAAACCTTATTTACACGTTCTTATCAGTATGAAAAAACAAAAAATTCCTGGTACTTTGTATTCGTCAGTTGTTTGGTACAACATCTGCTACAACACATTATTAATTCGTGCTCTAATATCTTGACGATAAACGCATAAAACATATTTATTTTTCAATCTATTGAAACTCAGGTTTATAACTTAATATATGTTGGACTTTTACTAGAAGAAGAAACCAACTTCTTTCGTAACAGTGCATATGTGGTTAAAATTTGTCGGATAAGTTATGAAACACCCTGTATATAAATACAAATTCAAGATTATCACAAAATTCCGGAGCAAGCGATATACCGACAGTACAAAACTGTGATACACTACGCATTTTGTGCTTTAGAAAGTTGTTTCTTCTCGTGACAGCGCCTCCAGTAATGGAATTTTGAAATTTGTATGCAGCGTTCTCCAATTAAATTTTGAAGGCTCAATACCTTCAAATCCAGGGGCGGAACTAAGATGGACTTTTAGGACTTGCTGGCCAATAGGAGCGCGAGGAGTAAATGATATTTGAATACATAATAAATTAAACTATCACTATTGCTCTTTTGTCAAGTGAAATGTATCCCAGACTACGAGAAACTGGTGGAACAATTCCGTCCCTGATAAATCACTATGACACTCAGATTTATTCAGTACGCGTATTGAATGGTAGAAATTAGGGTTTATCTTAGCTATTCTGTGGTAATGCGCACCAGGGCGATGCAATCATGGCGAATCAGTACGTAGCGGAGGTATCAGAAAATAATGAGACCGACGCTTCGCCGCCAAGAATAATGGCATCAGCTCCAGCTATCAACCTCTATGTCGGTCGTACCGTAAACCAGATAAGAAATGAAGGAGTGGGTACCCGGTAGTTGCCTGCAGACTCCTATCTGAGCTGTTTTTTTTTCTGAATATAGATGCGAAGCTTCTCTGACGTATGTGCACAATGATCGGTATAGTCGTGCTGCTTGACAGTACCCGCTTCTTTAGTGACTTAAACAAAGAGTTTGTTTACAATTATATATCTCTCTCTATTATGCCTTTCAAATAAATTATGCTCTAAGGACAGCCTGAATCTCGCTGTACCAGTACCTTTCCCGCATGCACACTATGCCCATATCCAAATATAAAACTGCTGGGAAATGGCACTCGAGTAATTAAGAAAAAAATAATATAATTGCAAATTTTCAACCAACAGAACATCAGGCCATGGACCAAACCTCTTCTACGGGTAGTTTCCGAGGAGCAGAGTTGGGTAGTTCGTACCCTATTACAGTGTATTGTGGATGTGTAATATAATTCTTTGATATTTATTTAACTTATTATTATCATCACCACAAACAGGATTTCCAACATTGCGGTTCTATCACATATTCAAGGTGGCCCAAACATGTACAGATGGAATACTGCTCCGAGGTACAATCTTTTCCATTAAGTGTTCAGGATTGAAGTTCATCGTCTCTGTGGGAATACATTTCAAGAATGTTTAGGTGTCCCATTACTGAACTGGATCTCAAAGATGTTTTTATAGAGAGCCTATTTTGTTATTTATTTAGATAGACCTAAATTCTTGCGTTTTGTCGAGTTTCTTGAGATATTACATATTTTGTCTAAACAAATGTGACGTTAGGTCAACCCGTACCTTATCGACTTTAATAGATAAAGTGAAACAGTTGAATTTTCAAATAGATTCCTTTAGCTTCGTCACATAAACACCATTGCATAGGTATGTAAAACAACTTAGGAATAATGAGATGAGAAATGTGGAAATACGCAGGGGAACCTATTTGAGTGTTAGAGGGAACAACGAATGATATGTTTTTGAGAACGCAGTACAATCAGCTGACTCGAACAATTCAAGGAATAGATAAACTAGGTAGCAGCTGAAGACTATATGATCCAAACATGTGATACAACTTTCGCTGCTATCAAAAAAGCAACTTTGTCAAACAAATCATCTGTCGAACATCCTAGATAACCCTGAATAGGAATGTAAAGTCAGGACATTCTAGGATAATTCTGAATAGATTTTGAAACTGTTTTTGTCTCGGAGTACCTAATACGCTATACAAGTTTGATCCACCCATTATACAGCAATAGAATTGCATTGGTGATGAGCCGGCTAGTAGGGATTATTCTCAACACGTAAATAAATATCAAATAACTATTACAATAATCTATGCCGAGCTCGTAAAACGCTGTAATATGGTAGATACTGTCCGATATGGAGCCCTAAATCTCGTAAATTGCTCGTGGAAACAGTTTTGGCCCGTGAAAACCTTATTTTAGGCGTCAAGATATAAGCAATGTTCTAAATAACGGTGATGATACACAAACGCTCTTCTAGTGTATTAGCAGTGAGATTATGAGATATTATACTCAGAGAGAAGTGCGAGAAGCGTGCAATATGTATCTTAGAAAGAGTGCGCCCATGGCAACGCGGCAAGCTACAGCTGCGTCCGCAGCTTCGTCACTCGAGTTGCGAGGCAACGAGGTACTATCTATCTCTCTCTAATATACGTACTGCACGCTTCTCGCGCTACTCTCTCGTATAAATTACGATGTCAGTGGTATATGGATTTCTCTGCATGTCGTTACACTATGTAAGTTAGAAAATGACTTTAGAAAAAACTTACAAATTTCAGTCTCCTAAAAATACTACATCCCCAAGAGACAAAAAACTTGAAAAACCTTCGAATTTTTTTTTGAATTCCCCAAAAGTGCGTTCCCTTCAAATATTGTTTTTACGAAAAACACAAGTAACATACAAAAAAGAAGTTTCTGAACAACCTCAGAATGTTTCGTATTTGTCAAACACAAAGTAGCATCTTCTATGATGTGGTTTCACAAACATCAACATCAGTGCTGCTGTTTCTGAGACAGACGGAAATGACCGATACGGATTTCCGTGGTGCATATGAGCGGCAAGTAAGGGTAAGAGCAAGGAAAATGTAAAAGTAAGACTCATGTGTTTCAATTTTCCAAGCATTTATCGAGCTGCATTTGGCGAGACTATACCACTTTTCAATTCAATTCAATTTATCTATGTAACTAATACGATCTTTCCGGCCTCTCTCATGTACGTGCAAATGCGTTGGAATAGTGGAGAGCCGCGGGTTCAAATCTGATTAAAATTTACTCAATTGACATCCATGCCATACAATAATGGAGGATTTTCAAATAAGCTGAAGAGTAGAATGAATGGATTTAAATCAAGACAGAACAGTCTTACGAGAAAGTTGATTTTGGAAGTTTTTACGAAGTCAATCGGATGTGATTCTCTTCTCAATACATTTTCAATCCCTGTGCACATGTATTGCTAATGCGCGTAAGCGCCAAAAGGTAAAATTTTGTATGGATTTTTATACAAAGGTCACTTAAAAAAATATTTGAGAACTTGATTAAACATCTTCTTTAAGCAACATATAAATAATAAACCCAATGAAATCTGTTGCTAGCATTGAAGTGTAACTCATCCATCAATGTATACCATATAATCCCGACAGGGTGTAATAACAATAACAATCTGCTCTGGAACCATTAATCCATTTGTGTAAGCTTTCAGCAATGTATGGAGTGTTTGAAACCTTGACGGCAACAGCGACATACGTGCCAAACATTTTTAGATAATCATTATATGCCCTTATACAATCTGCCAGGAATGAGCATTTAGCTCAGTTAGAGAATTTTTGACATTACTTTGGCTGAATGGAGTATTATAGAGCATCTAGTTTTTCTTTGCATAAGATTCTGCTAAATCGATTACCAGTTCAACGATCTGTAAAAGATGATTGATAACTTGCTGACTAGATCCTTCTTAATAGAGGTCTTAAATTCCGTAAATCCAATTAGACTCCATTTTCTGGGTGTCTGAGTCATTCATTCTGGCTCGCTGAGCTTCCTTTACTGAGTTTATCCTCTCGCACGTCAATCGTAGCAGCTGCTGCGAAGAGGCTGCGTTATCTGTCTAGATAGATAGTACAGACGTATATATGGCAACGGAGTTTGCACCTCTGAGCCCTCAATGGATGATATCGCCGCTTTCTTGGTTTGGCGGCTGAGGCTGACAGAGTTATGCTTCCCAAATCAATCATCTTTGGAAACGGGATGGTACTATTGCTCCTTTGCTCCTACAGCATGCAGAATGTGAAACAATCTACCAGAAGAATTTTTTCCCGTTCAAACTTTGGCCGGTTCATAATTCGTTTCAACAGGATTTTCTTAGCAATTGCGATAACCGGTATTTATGATTTGCCTTTGGGCTGCTTAAATATAAAAATGAACATACAGTTGGGAACAAAAAATCTTGCGCGACGTTTTGCAATATCAGGGAAAAGTGGAAAAGGTTAAGAAAACGTAGTGTAATAATGCTGCGGTTTTTGCAAATTTTGCATAGTACGTCAATGCTTGTAGGATGGTGAGTACTACGAATATTTGCTAGATTGCTTTTTGTCATCTGTTTTTAAACGTTTACACGTATACCATACTGATGATTGCTGAAAAACATAAAACAATGTTGTATAGGTTAGTCAGTAAACCGGCTGTTTCATATTCGAGCTTCACAATTGGACCTCGGAAACGGCATTCGGAGATTCCGATGTTGTTGGGTTGAGCATTATGTGTATTGTACGGCAATATACCGGGTGTTTCAAATCCGGAAAGGGTCAAGATAAGAAGTAGGTTAAATGAAGACAAAGTTGCGTATTTAGAAAACTAAGAAAAAAGTTTTTTCAAAATCGTTTTTATATTTCCATGACCTTATTTGAGACGGAATTTCAAACTTAATTTCACTTTAATATTGCCACTTTTTCTCCTCTACAAGGTGGCATAATTAGAGTTTCAGTATGACGTTTCATCCCTTGTCCTTATTAATCGAATTAATTTTTTATTACGGGCGACAAATTAGATTTGGCACAATTGCATAGAATTATGATTTAAAAAATGCTCAATATGCCATACATAATAACTAATATCTTAATAGCTGGCCTTGAAAATGACACTTTATCACATGTTTTTGAGAAGCATGTTCAAATAACATAATTTCCCCATTTGTCAATTATAACAAGCGTTATTTTAGCACCATGGAGGCGCTCTACATGACACCTCAGGGGTATATTAATAGTATTTTAATGCTAAACGTGTGCTTCGTGTCATGTAGAACGCCTCCGTCGTGCTGAAATAATGCTTCTTATAGTTGATGATTGGGGAAATTATCTGAATGTTCTTTGAACACGCCTCTCAAAATCATGTAATTTTTTTTTTGTTTAAATAAATTAGGTCAGACAATGTCAATGTGCATATTGAGCATTTTTTGAATAATATTTCTATGTACTTGTGCAAAAACCTGACTTGACGTCCGTAATAAAAAATTAAGTCGATTATTGAGGAAAAGAGACGAAACGTCATACTTAATCTCTAATTATGCTACCTTGTAGAGAAGAAAAAGTCGCAATGTCAATGTGCAATTTATTCTGAAATTCCATCTCAAACAAGGTCAGGAAAATATAAAAACAAGTTTCAGAAAATTCGTTTTTTTCGTCTAAATTGCTAAACTTCTTACAAGCCATTTTCTTAGTTATCTAAATACGCCTGCCTTCATTTAACCGACTTCGCATCTTGAACCCTTGCCAAGATCCGAATGGTTAGAGCCGAATTTTAAACATACGGTATATTGCCGTACAATTGAACGCTTAATCCAGCAACATCAGAATCCGAATATCCTGCAAAAGACATTGTCCGCTAAACCATTTCCGCTTGTTTACCAGTGACATAATGATCAATTTAAAGGCTCAGAGTGGCGCGCAATCCTATAAAGACTTACTCATCGCTAATAGCTTTGAGGCTGTGCTGATCGATCGTACACGAATTTCATCATTTCAATTATGCTTCTTTAATAAAATTTCCACCGACATTATCTGTCTGTCGTCGTTCACACAGACAAAAACTATTTCAACTTGTCCGAAATAATAGACTGTTAAAGTATCCGTCCACAGACCCGAATCGTACGCTTAGCACACTATCTGGATTTTATAATTCTTTGCTTGGGATAGTCAGCTTTTCCATGAGGCCTTTCCGAAAATGCAACTATCCATATGCGTGCTGGTGACATAAACAGATTATCAGTCACTGCATGTGATTACTTACGGCATCAACTAGGGATTCATCAAGTCAAGTAGCTTGATATTTTTATAAACTACATGATGACTTAAAAAAATAAAATTACTTGAAACGTCAATGCTTGACTTGATCTTTTATTGTTCAACTTGACTTGAGGTCAAGCATTTTAAAACTACTTGATACTTGATGCCAAATTATGTTCCGTCCTCGTCGAAGTAAATATTCAGAATACATATCGTAGTACACTCGTAGTAGTATCCAACCGCCACGATATGTATTCTAAACATTTACTTCGACGAGGACCTCACATAATTACGATCAAACATCACTTACAGGTAAGTTCGTTTGATCATGTGATTATATTTTTGTTCTACTTAAGGCCTCTAGTGGTATTTATTTGTACAAGCGATGAGCCGTATTTTGTTATTTTTTAAGCAAATAACTACGAGTGGTGAACAGTGGCATGAAAATTTATTCCCAAATATAGTTTTAATGACAAGTGATTTTTTAGGACCCTCATGTGTCCTAACTTTTATCTCATATGATGTACAAATTATTTCGTTCAATATGTACTGTTTTCTCTGTTAATTGCCAAAAAGTATTTCCGTTGAGTATTTATAATCTAGTCGTATTTATATTACAAAAATTATCAAATAATATCAAGACTACTTGAATTTTCAAGTAATTGACATAAACGTTACTTCACTTGATTCATATTGCTAACATTTAATACTTGACTTGAGCTTGACTTGATTTTTAGTCGAGTAGCTTGAAAATCAAGTAGTGAATCCTTGGCATCAACCGTGAGTTCATTTGCATTGTTCAGCCACTGAATACTACCATCATTGATCTGTGTGCACAGCTCGATGCGCGCGATGCGGACTTGTGCACGTGTACCTTTAGGCGAAACAGAAAATAAGGAAAATGATTATTTATTGATTGAAAATTCCCCGTGTTTATTATAAAATTATTATCACTTTTCTGAGAAACTTGAGATTATGGCTGGTATCTACTCTTCTTAATATTGCGTGCTAGTTCACTCGCGTATACTGGCAAAGTATATAGGACTCATTTTACTCAGTATTTTCTCGGTGACTCATTTTCACTCATGCACTTTTTGACTACTTTTCCCCTGAAATGCTCATCTTTATCATTATTTTATGATGTTTCACAATACGGTGAGACCCTCCTAGACGGTCAGGTGTTCCAAAAAATCAAATAATTGATTTTTGGTATATTGTCGCTCTCCTTCTTCCCTACTTCCTCCATTTGTGATAAAGGCATCTTCTTTCAGAAGTGCTGCTCAAGTCAACACTCCTACCGTCTGCTTTTATTTTTTAAATCACCATGACTCGCTTTCAGATGTGCTGCTGAAGGCAAACAACCCCCTTCCTCCTGCTCTTCAATTTTTAGAGGAAAGCTTCCAAACTACTCATCTTTAACTGATTTCTCCTATCAAAATAACTAATCTTTGACTAAATGTTTCATATCTTGTGAGGATTTCTCCTGTGGGAACCCCGGGGGTCAAATATCACTGAATGTGTATTACCAACGTAAACAACTTCTATAGGTTTGAAGATTTGCACGTAATGGCAGCCAGAATACAAAAATGAGTAAAAAAAAATACTGTCAAAAATATGATTTATAAATAAATGTTCCAACTAAGCGCCAATCATGCAACTTTTTATTTCATGACGTCATATGGTGTCGCACGTTTTTCATTTACTAAAGAGACAACAACAAATTGAATATATATATATATATACACTTCCACATTCATTCATTTTGGATGAAATTTAAATATTTTTCAAGTTTCAGGGTAAAGATTTGTTAACAAAGAAAATGATATTGCTGCTCTATATGAGGAAAAGGGTATTAGGTTGCGAAGTTCTGGGTGAGGAGCAAGGTTCTGCCACAAAGCTATCCCTGAATACGCTCCCTGTGCTTGTCTCAGTAACGATTATTCTTTTCCTAGCACACCCTTAAGCTTATCATTACTATATTTGCTTATGACTTGAGACGTGTGGCAAAAAGCGTTCAAAAATCGACAATTTGTAACAATGATTTGAATTCTTTTCTTGACCAAAACGAATCAACTCTCACCTCAATGGACACCCATTATCAAATAAACATTGTAGATATGAGAGCTGTTTGGAGCTTTGAAATGGTTGCGCATGGTATTATCGAATCTGTGACGTCACTCTGTTGTTCTTTGTTGGAGCACGTCTCACTCAAAATTTAGACTGACTTTTTTATAGCAAAACGAACGGTTACTAAGGATGAATGGATACTTTACAGAAAAACAATTGTTGATAGACTGATTTCATGCTATGATAGTATGGTATCAAGGTCGGTGTAATCTCACTGCTGTTTATCCGATGTCCACAATATGATACATAGATACACGGCTGGTAATCACATCCCAATTGCAATTATGTCAATTATGCAGCTCATCGAGCTGAAAACCTACCGGCACACCTTTACCACACAATAAGTATAAAACGTAAGATGAGACTATGCAAAGGTTTTTCTTACACAAGCTTGACACGCGTGATAGGATAACATCTGTTTACCTGATCAAGCCTAATAAGTGAAAGGTGCAAAATTTCAACGAGGCTTCAGAAATAAATTGGTATGTAATATTAGTATTAATTGAAGATATTAATAACGAAAAAAAAGAACAGCGGAATATGCATCTGCTTTTAGAGGAGAATATCTCTAAACTAAAGTGTCATTTATCACAACACTTTGATGTGAAACTACACGCGCTAATTTCTAACAGATGTTTACACTTTAATTTTATCGAAAAGATACTCGCGTCGTCACACTTATAACTATACACAGTTTGTAGAAAAAGGAATGTGACAGCTTTCTGGTATGATTAAATTCCTCCTTTCAATATTCGGTTTATTTTTGTTCCGCCGGAATTCCTTCTAGGCGCCAATGAGATGGCATTTGGTCACAAATATTTTTTTTGACACATGCGGTGGGTTGCAGATGACAACATGACATCGTGTGAGTCAGCTTACAAATGTCTTATGATAGAATTTTGCTCCAAGAATTCAAGTCCTTTCGCAATCAAGAGATGGACTTGACGTTACCAAATTAGAAAACCGGTACAAGGATCAGGGTATTCTGACCAGGCGCTATAAAGATGTTACTCGATATTCCAATAGCCGGTAAAACGTAAGAACCTTGCGATTTGTTAAAAAACTCTGCTGGACGGTATCAAGTCTAGAAGTTCTGAAAACGTAATGTCCGAAATTTTATCCTGTAACTCCTAAAGGTTTTTGAACTTTTCGTAGATTGAAATTTACAGCTCACACGACTTTACACCTTATGCCTATCTAATATTGAGTATGTAGAAAAAGCTGTAAAAATAGGCTTTTTAATAACTGAAATAGGCTCCTTCAAACTTGGACTTTGGAAGAGAATTCACGCAAGTCCTCCGTATTTGTCGGGAAAGACAGAACATGATAGACGTTATATCTAATTCTTAACGTCACCTTTGGTGCGAAATTTACGTTTTAACTTTGAGGAGTAAATTTTGCTACTATCGTTCATAGGTGAAAACATTCAGAATGTGCTTTTTGGAGGCAAAATATTGATGTTTTCTTGAAATTTTCAGTTCAGTTGTATTTTTTTGAAGTTTGTGTGTTACTTATGTGTATCCGAGTTCGAATCAGTTTGCATCTAGTTGCCTATGCAATTCGGTATAGGGCCGGAATACATATGATTAAATGACACACAAACTTCAAGCTATTGACTAAGGCCCGTATCGTCAGTCGTCCCTACAATTGTAGGGCGCGTTTATGGCCTCCTTGATTGTCATACTCCTTTCCTTCCTTCGAAAATTTCTAGATTACACTTGTCCCGTGTCAGCATCAGCGCTCTCCTATTGTAAAGATATGTTTTCTTTTTAAATTGTAGGAAATTTCAGGCTGATAAAACATGATATAACTCAAAAGCAAGCACATGCAAATAGATGTTTGTGAGATAACCTCAAAATAGAGCGCTGACACGGAGAAGTAGAAAACTATAACAATCAAGGAGGCCATAAAGGCGCCCTACAATTGTAGGGACGACTGACGATATGGGCCTAAAGTGAATAAAATAAGTTTATTAGACCATATGACTTTGAAATTGAGTCATTAATTTTCAGATAATGATTGTAGAAGGACCTGATTCACGAACCCTTGGTACTACATTAACAAAGCACGAGGGGTTGGTTGCACTCGATTTTGAAACCAATCCGCATAAATCCGTGATGCCCCGGCAGCATTTTGTAAAGATTCCCCCCCCGTAAATAAGAATCATGTCCACAAGTTCAGCATTTTCGTAAACATGTGCCATTCTTTATTTCGTTTGAGCCACGCAACAAACACCACTATCCACTCTCGCGTTACCGACTGACACATTGACTAAATACAACTAAATAAAATTGTAGTAAAAACATCGTGATAAGCGTTTCAAATTCTTTCGCTTTTTTGTTTCCGATGCGATGAACCGATAAGGCGGATTATTTCCGTTGTTGCCAAACACGAGCACATAATATTATTATTGAGACAGGGCGGTACTCAAACTTCTAAAGGGCTATAACTTTGTTACTTTAATTTTACCAGAAAAATGTGTAAGGAAAAAACATTTCTTTTGATCAGATCTACTCACTGTTAAAATAAATGACTCAACTTCGAAGTAGAAGTATATTTGATATCAGAAAAAAATACTATCATTTTTACTGAAAATGTACAGGGTATTTCTTTTAGACAAATACAACTTTATGAGATAACACTTTTCTGAGACACCCGATATACAAAAAAATTCATTGAAAAGCTTTATATAACGTATATCCTATAACTTTTATTCACAACTATTTTTTCTAGAAGGCCATATAATAATATAGTCAGACACTCTGTACCTCGATATTAAGGTTCTGCCCTCGCATCTCTAAAAAAAGGTAATGATGAGTTTGAGACATAGTATAATCTGTATCTGATATAAACACTCAGTCTTAGTGTGTGCACCTAATGGCCCGCACTAAAATGTTGCTCTATTAAGTTGATGGACGATTTGATGAAAGAATGCATCAGACAAGCCATATTCAAAGGCGTGTCTCATGAAAGATACAACAAGCATCACCACGCAGGTATTAGATTACATCTGGGTATATCAAGGCATCTAGAATTAGGTGAAAATGCAGTCGTTGCCCTTTTAAAGGCAAGCTGCCCGATGTAGATGTTTTATTCACCGTCCAAGCACAAATTGTTTTATGATTTGTGTGATCTCAAGAACCGCACGCATACTAATG